>ML685756.1:27320437-27334615 GCA_007922175.1 Pelusios castaneus | reverse complement strand
ACACAAGTTAAAGTATGGATATAACATCAAATTCTTAACTTCTAATCAAAATAGAATTCCTAGACATAAACTATATAATCATTCCCAGCAAATTACTACCTTTCTATTGATACCAAACATGACATAGTTCCTATGGATTATAGCATTTATGAGATATCCATAGAAAATAATATCATCAATGCTTTCCTAAATCCAGACAGTGTCACACACAGGGCTCTGCCCTGCCAGGGTCCCTGTCCCCCTTTGCCCCATTGTACACAGGGGGTGCTCACCCCCACCACCATGGACCTGCCCAAGGTCCCCCTAGCCCCACAAAGTCGACCTAGAGCATCCAGTGTGGACGCTCTAGGTCGACTTTGTAAGTTCCCCTTTAAGTCGACTTTAATTTTAAGTGTAGACACACTAAGTCGACTTAGTTAAAGTCGACTTAAAAGTGCAAATGTAGACATAGCCTGTCTGAGCATCCTCAGGGCAGGAGGTTTGAAACTCCCCAGCCTGGACGCAGCAGGACAGGGTAGAACAAGCGTTCCGCCCGAGTCTGCCGTTTTGCTGGGCCCCTGAGTGGAATGCAGCGGAACGCAGCGTTCTGCCCCAGTTTTGGCTGTGATCCGCGGATTAGCCGAACCCAGCTTTTCAGACATATGTCGGACCCTAAAATTCTCGGCTTATACACAAGCATATAAGGTAGCTTCATATAAAAAACTGAAATTTTAATCATAAGTAAAAAGCCGGACAAAATCACATTTTTAAAATGCCTGCCAGATGGAGGACGTGAAGGTAAAAAGGAGGACACGTCCTCCTTTTGCCGGACGTCTGGTAACCCTATGTAGAAAGGGATTCTTATCTCACTGCTAGTGATGTAAAGCCTGTGGATGCAGCTCTATATTATTGAGGGGCGGCATTGTGTTGTTTTTACAAATATTGTGTTGTAAACACAGGTGCACTTTGTTCTCCATTATCATGTCTAAGAGCTAAGGCCCGGGTTCACAAAGGTACTTAGACATCTAAACTTCAGACTTAGTCTCATGTTCAGGGGCTTAAGTCCGTTTTTTGGCTCTGCAGCGATCCACAGAACTCCACTGAACCTTGTAGGATCCAAACTGACTTGTCACCTACATTTTCTGGGTAAAAGCTCCCCAGGTGCCTATGTTTCTGTCTATGCTCACTGACGCCTCACCCAGGTGTCCAGACTCCTATCTCCAACCTAGCTCCAGAGCAATTCACAAACCAGGAGAAGATAGGCATTCATCCATCTAATAATGTGGGGGAGCCCAAGCCAGTAGCTGTGCTCAGAGGCCACCTGCCCGTTAGAGTCCCATCCAAAATCCAACCAGACAAGGATGAGGTGGTGGTGATGGTGCCAAACTTATAAGTTTTTGCCTCATGGCTATAACTCTCGCCTGAGATGTGGGGACCCAGGCTTAATTCCCCTCTTTCTTCCAAGGAATCTGCGCCTTGTCAAGAGAGTGCTCTAAAGGATATTCTGATATAGCTCCCTCAGTCTCTCCTGCTGAAGATGAAGCTGTTCCTCTGTAGATAAATAATGAAAGAATGATAGGAGTGGGGACTAGACCCAACCTAGAGTCTCCCACCTAGGAGGAGGGGGCACTGTAGTCACTGGATTACAGAGTCATTCTCACACACTTTCTCTCTGGCCCAATGACTGTTCCACTGGATGAATGCTAAATATTTAAATGCTTAGGTCCCTTTGTGGATCAGGGCCTAAGTTATCTGGTGATGCACAGTAAAATGATAGATGTAAATTGATCAGAAGACAGGTATGAATGAGCATTGATTTTTCGAGTTTTATGGGTAATGTAACAATTAAAAGAAACCAACCTGGCATCCTCCCTTGCATCTTCTTGTAAGATGTTTTTCCTTTCATATCTCACCTTCCCATTCACTCATATTCTGTACGGATTTTGCACACCTTCAAATATCAAATTGGTGCAGGTAACACCACTTTGCCTTTTAGAGTCACACACCCATTTTCTGAACAATTTTCACCACTGTTTTTATCATCCCTGAATTTGGCTCAGAGATTCCTTTAGGAATTGCACCTGTGTAGTCCACACTGCATTTGCCTGAATGAGATCCATATTACTGCACAGAACTAATCAAAGTCCACAATGGCTGACTGATGTAATCTACAGAGGAGTATCACTTCAACACACCTTAAAACTGTGGAAAAACCTGGACTGCGAAGGACAGAGCTTTTATTCAAATACAAATTGTGACAGAAACACGGTCTATCCAGTGACTAGTGCTTAATGTTATGTGTATTTTTGTGGACTTGTGAATGAGTATCCTTGGCTGAAATGTGAACTAGAAGATGTTTCCTGCAGTAATTCAACTGGTGGAAGTTAATGAAAATTCCCAGTGCTGAAACAATGCAGATAAGCTTTTGAGGGAAGGTTGAAAGAGCTGGGTTTGTTTATTCTGGAAAAGAAGAGACTGACAGGGGACATGAACGATAGCAGTTTTCAAGTACCTAAAAGATTGTTACAAAGAGAAGGGAGAGAAATTATTCTCCATAACTGCTGAAGATAGGACAAGAAGCAATGGGCTTAAATTACAGCAAGAGAGGTTTAGGTTGGACATTAGGAAAAAATTCCCAACTGTCAGGGTGATTAACCACTGGAATAAGTTGCCTAGGCAGGTTGTAGAATCTCCATCATTGGAAATGTTTAGCTGGTTAGACAAACACCTGTCAGGGATGGTTTAGATGGTACTTGGTCCTGCCTTGAGTGCAGAACACTGGATTGAATGACCTCTCATGGTCCCGTCCAGTTTCTATGATTCTATGAAACTGTATGGACTGACAGCTCTGCCTCAGGAGAGGGTCATTCATACTTGATTAAAGAACTGACATGACTCTGTAAGCATAGGTAGGCCCTGTGAGAGGACCTGAAGTGCTTTAAGGTTTGACAGGTTTCCATATGAAAGATGGATAACCACTTGGTAAATCAGGCATACATATAAGCTGTTTATGTTTTTAAGATAGATTTGTGCAGAAATATTTTTGTTAAAAAAGGTATGCAGCTTTATGAAAACTGTTTGGTCACTGAATAACCTTGTCAATGCCTCAGAGAATAGGACTGCAGATGCTGAACTGAAGTCAGATGGGCTGAGGTGATCACAGAATAGCAGGTATGCAGCCAGGTCAGGAAGGAGAGGATTGTGGGATCCTGCCCTGAGAAAAGTGACAGCTCTAAGTCTGAGACTGAATGAGACGCACTTAGGGAGACCATGGAGTTTTAGAAGTGCAGTTAACTCAGGAACTATGACACAATTATCTCCAATAACAGCAAAAAAGAAGCTGGATATGAGTCAACAGGGTCCTTGTTGCCAAGAAGGCTAATGGAATATTGGGCTGTATTAGTAGGAGACTTGCCAGCAGATCAAGAGAAGCGATTATTCCCCTCTATTCAGCACTGATTATTCAGACTATTCCTCTCTATTCAGAGGCCACATCTGGAATATTGTGTCCAGTTTTGGGCCCCCCACTACATGAAGGATGTGGACAAACTGGAGTCCAAAGGAGGGCAACAAAAATGTTAGGGGACTGGAGGAGAGCTGAGAGAACTGAGCTTGTTTAGCCTACAGAAGAGAAGAATGAGGTAGGATTTGATAGCAGCTTCCAACTACGAGGGATTCCAGTGAAGATGGGGCTCAGGTGTTCTCAGTGGCAGCAGATGACAGAACAAGGAGAAACAGTTTCAAGTTGCAGGGGAGCTGTCAAGGCTGTTTCCCCACTCTGGCACTTGGAGTGCAGAAGTGTGGGGCCTGCAAAAGGCCTTAAAACCACTGGGCCTAAAAGCCTTGTCCGAAAACTCTCCAAGGCTACCAATACCTGGAGTGGTATTGTTGCCACCACCCAAATGCAAAACCTCTTGAAAACCCAGGAAGGCGCACTTGGGAATTCCCTCCTGCGAGGTACCCTCAATCACCTCTATTTCTCCCTCAGGAGAGTGACTGAACCTGAGCTGTGATTATCAGCTGAAAAGGGAACTGATTTCCATGTAGTAGCTGTCTGTGCAGTCTGAGGCACATGCACACAAAAGCTTTTGCCTTTTAGGACACAGGAACAAAACTTATTTTAAAAGGATAAATGTTCTTTAATTTAAAGGACAGCTAAGAAACACAGAGAGGTTGCTTCTCTGGGATTTAACTTGAGTAGTTACAGGATGGAGGGGAGGGGAGGGGAAGAGAGGGGCGTAACATGTGCGCAGCACAGAGGAATCCAAAAAAACAAAACAAAGAAATACCCCGAACTCGTCTAGCTACACATTCCCTAGTCTACTCACACTGCTTGGTTACAGATTTAAACCCTTCATAGGCCTGGATGGCACTAGATTCTCCAGGCCTGGCTGCCTGGCTTCCGCCTGCTCCTTCCAGGAGCTCTGCTGCCACCAAACAGGAAAGGAAACAGCCAGGGCTGCTCTGTTGCTCCAATTCAAAAACCTGCACTCTGTTTCTACTGGCTCTGCTGGGACTTCTCTAGGACTCACTGTTAACCCTTTCCCTCCCAAGGTTACTACAGGGGCCATCTAGGTTGGATATTACGAAAATCTTTTTCACTAGGAGGGTGGTGA
This sequence comes from Pelusios castaneus, assembly GCA_007922175.1. NCBI lineage: Eukaryota > Metazoa > Chordata > Testudines > Pelomedusidae > Pelusios > Pelusios castaneus. The sequence continues at coordinate 27,330,020 of ML685756.1, read as the reverse complement.
AGCACCAAAATGGATTAGCTAGTGAGGTGCTGGAATCTCCATCCTTAGAGATTTCTAAGGCTCAGCCTGACAAAACCCTGGCTGGGATGATTTATAGAATCATAGAATCGTAGGGTTGGAAAGGACCTCATGAGATCATCTAGTCCAATCCCCTGCTAAAAGCAGGACTATTCCCACTAAATCATCCCAGCCAGGGGATTGTCTAACCGGACCATAAATATCTCCAAAGATGGAGATTCTACCACCTCCCTAGGTAACCCATTCCAATGCTACACCACTCTCCTAGTGAGAAAGTTTCTCCTAATATCCAACCTCGACCTCCCCACCTGCAACTTGAAACCATTGCTCCTTGTTCTGTCCTCTGTTACCCTCGAGAACAGCCTAGCTCCCTCCTCTTTGGAGCACCCCTTCAAGTAGTTGAAGGTTGCTATCAAATCCTCCCTCAGTTTTCTCTTCTGCAGACTAGATAAGCCTAGTTCCTTCAATCTTTCCTATAGGTCATGTGCCCCAGCCCCCTAATCATTTTTGTTGCCCTCCGCTGGACTCTTTCTAATTTGTCCACATCCTTTCTGTAGTGGGGAGCCCAAAACTGGACACAATATTCCAGATGTGGCCTCACCAGTGCTGAATAGAGGGGAATTATCACATCCCTCGATCTGCTGGCATCGCTCCTACTGATGCAGCCCAATATGCCATTGGCCTTTTTGGCAACAACAGCACACTGTTGACTCATATCCATCTTCCCATCTACCATAACCCCCAGGTCCTTTTCTACAGTGCTGCTACTTACCTGATCGGTCCCCAGCCTGTAGCAATACATGGGATTTTTCCGTCCTAAGTGCAGGACTTTGCACTTGTCCTTGTTGAACCTCATGAGATTTCTTTTGGCCCAATGCTCCAATTTGTCTAGGTCTCCCTGCATCCTGTCCCTGCCCTCCAGTGTGTCTACCATTCCCCCAAGCTTGGTGTCATCTGTGATCTTACTAAGCGTGCAGTCTATCCCATCGTCCAGACCATTAATGAACATGTTGAACAGAACCAGCCCCAGGACTAACCTCTGGGGTACTCCACTCATTACTGGTTGCCAACTAGACATCGTGCCATTGATTCCTACCTGCTGAGCCTCATTATCCAGCCAGTTTTCTCTCCATCTTACGGTCCACTCATCCCACCCATGCTTCCTTAACTTGCCAACGTGAATGCTGTGGGAAACTGTATCAAAAGCCTTGCTAAAGTCGAAGTATACCACATCAATTGCTCTTCCCGCATCCACAAATCCAGTCATCTCATCATAGAAGGCAATCAGATTGGTCAAGCATGATTTGCCCTTGATGAATCCATGCTGACTGTTCCTGATCACTCTATTTTCCTCCAAGTGTTTCAGGATGGATTCTTTGAGGACCTACTCCATGATTTTTCCAGGGATTGAGATGAAGCTGACTGGTCTGTAGTTCCCTGGATCCTCCTTTTTCCCTTTCTTGAAGATAGGTACTATATTTGCCTTTTTCCAATCCTCCGGGACCTCCCCCATTCGCCACAGCTCTGCAATCACGTCGGCCAACTCCCTCAGCACCCTCAGATGCAGTTCATCCGGCCCCATAGACTTGTGCACATCCAACTTCTTTAAGTAGTCTCTGACCTGACCTTCCACCACCGAGGGCCGCTCTCCTCCTCTCCATTCTGCATTACTCAGTGTAGTAGCCTGGGTGCTGACCCTCCCTGTGTAGATTGAAGTAAAAAAAGCATTGAGGACTTCAGCCTTTTCCGCATCATCCACCACAAGGATACCTGCCCCATTCAGTAAGGGAGCTACACCATCCCTGATCCTCTTCTTGTTACTGACATACTTCTAGAACCTCTTCCTGTTATCCTTCACATCCCTTGCCAGCTGCAACTCCAACCGCCCTTTGGCCTTTCTGATTTTATCCCTGCAGTCCCAAACAATATCTTTATATGCCTCCCTAGTCATCTGTCCAAGCTTCCATTTCTTGTAAGATTCCCTTTTATGTTTCAGCTCACTACAGAGTTCTCTGCTAAGCCACGCTGGGCGCCTTCCACATTTGCTGTTCTTTCTGCACATCGGAATATTATCTTCCTGTGCCCTTAGCAGGGTTTCTTTAAAATAAAGCCAGCTGTCTTCAGATCAGCCTCCTTTCCCCTTCAGATCAGCCTCCCAAGGGAGCTCGGCCCATCAGTTTCCTAAGGGAGCCAAAATCTGCTTTTCTGAAGTCCAGGGTGTGTGTTCTGCTTCTTTCCTTTCTTCCTTTGATCAGAATCCTGAATTCTACCATCTCATAGTCACTGCTGCCCAGGTTGCCATTTACTTCTACTTCCCCAATCAATTCTTCTGTTTGTGAGCAGCAGGTCGAGAGGTGCAAGGCCCCTAGTTGTTTCTTCCAGCATTTGTACCAGGAAGTTGTCCTCAACGCTCTCCCAAAACTTCCTGGATTGCTTGTGCACTGCTGTATTGCCCCTCAGCAGATGTCAGGATAATTGAAATCTCCCATGAGACCCAGGGCATGCGATCTGTTAACTTCTGCTAGTTGTCCATAGAATGCGTCATCCACCCCCTCCTTCTGGTCTGCTGGTCTATAGCAGATACCCACCAGGACATCCCCCTTGTTGCACTCTCCTCTCAACTTAACTCACAGACTTTCAATCAGCTTGTTTCCACTTTCATAGTGGAACTCTGAGCAGTCATACAGCGCTACTCCTCCACCTCCTCTTCTCTGCCTGGCCTTTCTGAACAATTTATACCCATCCATGGCAGTGCTCCAGTCATGCAAGCTATCCCATCATGTCTCTGTTATTCCAATTACATCATAGTTCCTTGTCTGTGCCAGTACTACCAATTCTTCCTGCTTGTTTCCCAGGCTCCTCGCATTTTTGTACAGGCACCTAAAATACCGGTCCAATTGCCCTACTTTCCCCTGTCGATTATCTCTCCTGTTGCATCTTCCTCTGTGTCCTCCTTCCCCACTCACCTCAGGTATTAGGTATTTAGTTGGATTGGTCCTGCTTAGTGCAGGAGGTTGGATTAGATAACTCCCTGAGGTCCCTTCATTCCCTAATAGTCTATAATTCTATGAAAAACAAAAGAGAAATATACTAGCCAAAAAGACCAGAGACTTACAAGATCATGTAAATAGTCACTCCACATTAGCAGAAGCATAGCATCGAAAATTGGTTTTGTACTCTCATTTTGGTAAACAAATAAAAGACACAAATGAAGATGCCAACAATTTCCTCAAGGCATAGCAAACATTACTTCTTTTTTTCTAGAGTCTCTCTTCTTTGCCCTTTTCCCAGCACCACAAAAACAGCTATGACAGAACAACTGTATAAACGAGCAATTATGCACCCTGATCTCAAGGCTATGTACTATTTTCAGGGGGAGAGTGAGGGTTGGTAGGATCTGTGTGCTCTGATGTGCAAGTAGAGACTCCATGCTGCCAAACTCTCTTTCAGTTTGCTTTGGAAGGAATTTTAGTTTTTCCATTTCAGTGACATGCCATTAACTGAGAAGTCAGACATGAAAAGTGAGAGAGTGGGAATTTCCAGGCTCATTCCCAGCTGGGAACAGCTTTTGTGCTTTTTGCTTTATGCAGCTGGGTTGCTTAGGCCCACAGAGAAAGACTGTCTCCCCATTCTCATATTATTACACAAGGTAAATAGGGGAAACCTAACTTACCTTCTCCAAACAATTTACTATTTTGAATACTTCTATTTTGTCCCAGTAGCCTTCTCTCTAAGCCAAACAGTGCCAATCTATTCATTCTCTCCTCATATGAAAGTTTTCATTTTCATATCTGGAAGCCCCCCCCCCCCCCTTCACTTCTGCTCAGTTCTTCCTGATACATTGTAAGGTCTAATCTTATTCTATCTTAAATTATCAACCGCAGACATATTAGGAGAGACAGCAGCCATAAGCTAAGTAACATGTGGTCACATCCTGAAATTACATTAATACAAATGTAATATTGAGCGCTTAAGAAGGTACTACTAGCCAAATAGTACCTAGCACCACCAGATCAAACAAAAAACAAAACAAAACCCCACATTTTAAAAGTTGCAACGAAAACCTTGTTTAATAGCATTGTCTGGCAAGGAATCACTTTTCAATAGTTGCAGTTGTAAAATCTATACTTCTTGTTTTGTAAAATCTATATACATCTTGTTTTGTCTTTATGGTACACAGCTCTCTATTGTTTATCTGAATGATTTCTGTCTGCTTCTTTAATTGTTTCATAACTAGGTGTGAAATATTTAAATCCATCAAGATGGTTGGGTATGAATGGTTAAAGAATTATTTTGCAATATGCTAGCATTAGTCAAAGAATTATTTTGTAATATCATTGGTTAAAATATAGCTAAGCAGGATTCAAGTTTCACTATAAAAAAACGGGGTCCAAAAGGGAGACCAGCAGGAAGGAAAGAGAAACAAGAATAGGAAGGGAACACCTGAAGGAAGAGGAATATACCTCCAAGACACAGCCCAAGATCAGAGCTGTTAGACTCCTCTGCACAACCAGAACCCAGAGGAGACTGATCTTCCCTGGATAACAGGGCAAGTCAGCCATCTGATCAGGACTGGTGAGCACAGCATTATACATTTAGCATGTGTACTATGTTTGTTAATTGTTAATAAAATGGAGATTAAGGTTACTACTGTGTGGGACTCTCTCACTTATAAAAGATCCTGCAAATCCACAACAGTTTGCACCCCGAGCCCTATGAGTTGAGGAAGGGTGTGGGTCTTTATATTAAACAGGTTAGTTTCATCCTGAGCCCTATGAATTGGCTACGGCTGACCCTGTGCCCTAGAGAGTGAATAGGGTAAGGGTAAGTGCCTTTCCCCGGGAACTTTATGGACTGGGAAAGGGTGGGGATACCTAAATTAACTGGGTTGTGCCTGGAGCCCTGCTGCCTGGAAAAAAATGGGGTGCCCTGCCCTAGTTTGTGGGTAACACTACGGTGGTCAGGACTGAATACAGCAGTCCAGGATCTTGACTGTGCCACTTCAGCAGCCATAAATCAGTTCTAATACTCAGTGCAGAGCTGCCATTCTTAGGCTGTAAATTCCTTGGGGCCAAGACTGTATTTTTGTTCTGTGTTTGTACAGCACCTAGCACAATGGTGTATTGGTCCATCATGGGGTCTCCAAGGCACCATGATAATGGAAATAATAACGTGATATGTTGGGCATGGGGAAAGGGCAGGGAGGGAGCACCCTGAAGGAAAGTGCATCGTCTTCCATCTGAACCCTGTGCAACACAATTTTCCCTGTGGGAATCACTGCAAAGAATATAATTTAGGAATAGCCCCTAGGTTTTGCTAAATTATACTAGGAGCTGTCTTGGTCCCTGGTTGACACAGAATCAGGGGATTAAAAAGGTGCTTCAGTAGCCTCTGGCAGCCAGAAGGACCACATGCACGGGAAATCTACTTAGTCCCTGAAGTCCTGGAGTATTCTCAGTACAGGTGGACTCACTGGAGAATTTTGCCACCAAACTCCACTGAGACACTGCTAAGCACATGTAACACTATTTTCATAGGCTTATAAGTTGGCTGAGTTTATAGGGAACGCAAAATTCTTCTCTCTGACCCCCAGATGACCACCGAGTGCTCCAAAGCATGAAGGCACCAGCACTTTCCCTTGGTCAGAATTTAATCTTAGCAAAACAGTGTATTTCCCCCAATCTCATTCTGAGAAATGGCTCAACTGTTTTTGCTGAAACTTTCCAACAAATTCAACCTGCAGCAAACATCCATTACAGAAAGTTTCAGCCCAAATGGTTAAAGTTATAAGCAACTGAAAACAGGGTCTTATACTGGAAAAAGCAAGGAAACACTCATTACTGCGAGCTCTACCTATAGTAATTTTTACTAATAGTGATTTTTGTTGCTATTACACATTCCAGTCCATAATGTCAAAGCCACTTATAGACACTAATTAGGTTTCTAGCACCAGTGTCAGCTATTTAAGTATTTGCTTAATTTTACAGATGGAGAAATGAAATGACTTGGCCAATATCTCATGGCAAGCCTGTGGTAAATCTAGAAACAGACCCTAGGTCCCCTTACTTTCACTCCTGTGACTTAATCATTACATTATGAAGAAGTTACTTTCTTTGTGCAGTAACAATGTTTCTTCAAGATGTCTGTGTGTCCCCCTATGGGTGCTCCACTGTAGGCGTGTCTGCATCCCTGCACTGCTGATAGGAGAACTTCAGTAGTGGTGTCTGTTGGTCCCATGCAGGCTAATCGTCTTCAGCTCCTTCTCTACCGGTCATAAACAAAAACTTCAAAGTAGAGGGGAGGAAGGCGGATTGTGAAGCACCCATCGGTGAGTAAATTCTTTAAGTAGTGTCCATATTGGTGCTTCCCTGTAGGTAACTCCTAAGCAGTATCCCTGTTGGCGAGCTAAGACTTCTAGTGTAAGGTCAGTTAGAGATGACAGCACTGTGGAGCCAAAGATGGCATCAGAAGCAGAGTGATCACATAGTGCTCTGCGAAAATGTGGATTGATGTCCATGTCACCGCTCTGCAGATCTCTGAGATAGGGACATCTTTAAAGAAGGTGACAGATGCAGAAATCAATCTTGTGGAATGTGTACAGATTGAGCCTGAAGGGGTCATATTGTGAATTTGGTGGCATGGTCTGATGCAATTTCAGACCCACTTAGAAAGTCTTTAGGCTGAGACTGCTGAGCCCTTAGATATTTCCATCAGAGAGAGGAAAAGTCTAGCGATTTAAAAGCCTACTGATATAGAATGCTAGAACTCACCTAAGAACTAAGGTATGCAGTTTAGGCTCCCTATTGTCTTGGTGAGGCTTGGGGTACAAAACAGGAACGTGGATTGACTGCTTCATGTGAAAGGGGGAGGTTACGTTATGAGGTTCAACAAAGACAAGTGCAAAGTCCTGCACTTAGGACGGAAAAATCCCATGTATTGCTACAGGCTGGGGACCGATCAGGTAAGTAGCAGCACTGTAGAAAAGGACCTGGGGGTTATGGTAGACGGGAAGATGGATATGAGTCAACAGTGTGCCGTTGTTGCCAAAAAGGCCAATGGCATATTGGGCTGCATCAGTAGGAGCATTGCCAGCAGATCGAGGGATGTGATAATTCCCCTCTATTCGGCACTGGTGAGGCCACATCTGGAATATTGTGTCCATTTTTGGGCTCCCCACTACAGAAAGGATGTGGACAAATTAGAAAGAGTCCAGCGGAGGGCAACAAAAATGATTAGGGGGTTGAGGCACATGACTTATGAGGAGAGACTGAAGGAACTAGGCTTATTTAGTCTACAGAAGAGAAGACTGAGGGGAGATTTGATAGCAACCTTCAACTACTTGAAGGGGTGCTCCAAAGAGGAGGGAGCTAGGCTGTTCTCTGTAGTAACAGAGGACAGAACAAGGAGCAGTGGTTTCAAATTACAGCTGGGGAGGTCGAGGTTGGATATTAGGAAAAACTTTCTCACTAGGAGAGTGGTGAAGCATTGGAATGGGCTACCTAGGGAGGTGGTAGAATCTCTATCTTTGGAGATTTTTAAGGCCCAGTTAGACAAAACCCTGGCTGTGGTGATTTAGTGGGAGTGGTTCTGCTTTTTAGCAGGAGGTTGGACTAGATGACCTCGTGAGGTCCCTTCCATCCCTATTATTCTATGATACCCTTTTCCAGGGAAGGCCTCTCCTCAATGTTGAACAAAGAACCAAATCTTTTTCTTCCTCACTCTTCTCTTTTTCTTCTTTTTTTATGTCAATGATCAAATAGACAATAGAACAAAGAAAAGAAACTAAAGAGGCTTTAAAGGAAGCTAAAAGTTAGCAACTATGAAAGGATTGCAGAGATCGCTAAAGCTCTGTCTCTAGCCAGGTGTGGTTAATGAACTGAGGACTGTTAGCCTGAATGCACTGGCTAGTTTCATGGTACAGCACAAGGAGAAACAGCACATGTGTGGGTCCAATGGATGCTGCTACCTAAGGATGCAAGAACACTGAGTGGAGCACCCATAGGGATACTACTCGAAGAAGTAGCCTTACACTTTGTGAAAATAATATTTTTACTACTGGCTACTAGAATGACAAACCTCAATGTTATACTATGATTTTTTCATTTGTTCTGTAAAGCACCCAATATACTTTTAGGCATTTTAAATGTCAGAGTTTTTTGTAGTGATCAGCTTATCTTTTGGATGACGATTTCAGGAGGTCTGTGAAGATCTTTCCTGGCTTTTGTCATATTTGTGGGACATATCCTACCTTCTATAACGTAAGATAAAATAGAAATCATGTTTATTTTTTAAAGGATAGAAAAGATATATATGTTTTTCATTACCAAGGTGATATGCGATGTACACACCTTAGTTATTTGGAGGTCCACCCTTTTCTCTGATATGTGCAGGATGTAGTTGTACAGGGCACCACTGTGGGCCACTTATGGAAATACGTGCTATACAAAATGGCATTTTTCATGCAGGTTGACTGCTCATGTAAGCTACATGGAAGGTTACACTGTGTGGAGACTGCCGTTTAGATATAGGAAATGCTGTCTTCCATTCAGCATGACCTCAAACATCTGGTATGTGCAAGGTCATGCTGCACAGTGGACACCATTTTGTATAGCTAGTTTGTTGTGGGGATAGACATGTTTGCGGGATGGAGGGAACTATCCCTTGGGCTGGATCTAGCCTATGAGCTACCAGCTGGCTACAGTCTTGCTGCTTGTTCATGGAGAATTATTGCTCCTTGTTTCCAGATTTTAGACTACAGTAAAATAAGCTAAGAATCCACTAAATACTTTCCTAACATTTCTTTGCCATAGAGACAATTGTAATTGCCATATGGAAAGAAAATGTCTATACAAAAGTGTTAAGATGCGGCCCACTTAATTTCATTATTTGTATGACAGTAGAACCTAGAAGCTCCAACCAGGAGTGGGGCCCCATTTGGACTAAGCACTGTGCAAACACATTCAGAAGCAGTCCCTAAACTGAAGAGCTTTTTCTAAATATAAAATGGCTTATGAACCCTTCCATAACCTGTGTTACCACAGCTGTTATTTGCCAAAATACCTTATCACACCACAATTTATCTGCCCGGCACACACCCCTGTGTACACCATCTGTAACCTTCAGGTAGGCTAAAATTAATTCAATTGCCCTTCTCCAGTGCCTCACAGAAATACACCCCAATCCCTGTGGAGAAGCAGCTGGAGATCCAGGATCTCTCAGCTACAGTCTTTGTTCAAGTCTAGAGGCTTGAGTGGCAAGAAATAGCTGTCCTCTTCTTTCTTTGCAGGAATCTTCTGTAGCATTCCATGCAGGCTTTTCCTTCTCCTTTGCAACCAGCCCTCAGTCTCATATGCATGTCTGCAAAATCTGTTGCAGATGACTCCATTAGAGGTAGAAAACATCTTGTTCATTCCTGGTTCAGCTCCTCTCCTGAAAACTGAGCACATGGGCTCTTCGCAAAGCAGCTCCTGCCTGCTGTTTGCACAGACTGCTGCTCTCATGTGATCTGACTGACCACACCACATCACACCAGCAGGGCATCCTGTGGAGCATGCTCAAAAATGCT
>ML685756.1:27186179-27315437 GCA_007922175.1 Pelusios castaneus | reverse complement strand
TAGTCTTTAAAAGTGCCACAGGACTCTGTTGTCTTTCTACAATAGTTTCTACAATAGACTAACACGGCTACCCCTTTGGAATTTGATCTTATCAGGAGTTAATGCTAAATCCCTGCCTGGCTGCAACCATGCAACTGCAGGCGATTCAGCTGTTAGGAATCTTGCTGAGATGGGGTCAGCTCAGCAGCAACAGAACAGCATAGAACTGCCTACCCTTTGAGTGGTCATTTCCGGCCAAGAGGTATGGAAGGATTTTTTCCCCTTTCAGATCTTCAAGATTCATGGATTTGAAAGGCTGCCCCATCAGCATTAATTGAATGACTTGGTGTTTGGGATGAGGAATGTGAATAGTGGAGCATGTTACATTTGTACACTCTACCTAAGGATCTCAAAGGGCTTTAAAAATATTAATTAGAATGCACAACATCCCTTCGAGGCAAATAAAGGGCATATACTTGGAATCAGTTCATCTATCACTAAAATGCAGCCACCCGTGTATGGGAACACACAGTTATTAAAAGAACAAAGACCTGGTATAGGACAGGAAGTGACTATTTCATGAAATTGAAGTTGCACAGAGAAATTAGTCAGTCTAACTGACTGTCTAAGAGGCAACAGGGCCAAGGCATCAGCATTATTAACACATCTACCCTTATTGTATGCCTGGAAGATCTTTTGTAATACATGGTCAAGACCTCAATTACATATCACATCTGAAAGTATACTCAGCAACACACACTACCCAGGGATAGCATGCTCAGTCACTTAATGTTGATTTAAAAGGAGTACACCTATTTAGCAACCAAAGCAAATCCACTTCTGGGATTTGTATAATGTTTATTTAAAACAACACATATGAGAACTGTAAAGGTTGGCAAATCAAAACTTCCAGTCTTACTGGTTTTTCATTTCAGAATAAAAATCACAACTGATGCTCAGTAGTAAGCGTCACAGAAACATTATCAACTATTTATTACGGAGATTAATTGCATCATTTGCAGAATTAACAATATTCAAACATGGACCATTTTCATGCCAAGATAAACTAATTTTAATCAAATTATAATTGGATTGCACCTATTTTTATATTTTGCTCAATTAAAAATAATCTTTAGTGACATGTATTTGGATGTTAGAATTACCTGATGAATCTGATTATCCTTTTTATTCTACTTGCATTAAAATGGTTGCTCCAATCTAAAAATTGTATAATTAAACTTGAAACAGCTGAACTAAAGAGGACTTCAGTATAACATCTGAAACAGAACTCTACTGGATGGATAAGTCCTGCTTGGATTTTTGTAACTCTCTCACCCTCTATGAGCAGATTTTCAAAAGACCGTCCGCACTCAACATATTAAGATGCTTGAAAGGCTGACCCCAATTATGGGTGCTGAGCAGTTCTGGCAATATGGTACCTGGTATATGACCTTCCAAGGAATAAGGGCCAAATTCAACTTCCAATAAACAGTTAGTTAAGGTCAAAAAGCCCTACCTCAACTGACAGCTAATGAAGATATTTCTTAAGCTTAACTGGGAAAGGCCTACACTTTTAAGAACTGAAAGTCCTCTGATCTAGTTTGTGTCCTAGATATGCCATTTATTGGTGTCCATTTTCTGCTGCTAGAATTACTACCCTACCATGCGATAAATAAATCTGTTAGTCTTTAAAAGTGCCACAGGACTCTGTTGCTTTTCTGCAATAGACTAACACCATTACCCCTTTGGACCTACCCTACCATGGGAACCAAAAGAAATAATTTAGCTTCATTGCAGTGAGCTGTTGGGACACACAAATGAGCTCCCCCATTTTTCATGCATCATTAGCCCTTTTTCTCAGAACAGTCAATATTCCCATGGGAAAAAGGGATTTACAAGTGGTCTAGCCTTGGAATAACTTTCCCATGTGATACCCTAGGGAACAGAATGATCAAGACCAAGTCTGGCTTATACACAGGCAGATTTTTATTTTTTTTTTAAGTTACCTAGCTTTATTAGAAGGAACTTCTGTTCCATCATCTCTAAAAGGTAGTTTACTGAGCCAGAGTGTCTGTTCTGCCATGTTTGGTTCCCAACTCTCGTCAACCGGATGTGGAGACAGAGTGTTAATATTTAGATTGCATAATGTCCTTCTTCCCCTTCTCTGCAATACAGCTGCAGTGAAATAGTTTAGTATCTTTGGGGCATGAGCCCTTTCAAATTCTTCTAACAGATGTTAAAGTAACCCGGTAAAACTCATCTCCCCACATTAATGCAGTCAGCAGCTATCATAAAAAGCAAATCTCCGTCAGCTACATAAATCTGATAACTAATACAAAGGCACCAAGTTCTGATCCCACATAGACAGGCATTAAACCTTTTTGCAAGGAGTTCAGTCGAATTTGTTCTGATCTACACTACAGCAGCATAAGAGGTATCAGAATCAGCTCCACAGCCATGCTGTGGCATGTCTAATGCAGCAACCCATGGCCAGCAAAGCAGGGACCTTTCATTCTCACAACAGGGAGGAGGATGCACAGCTGTGGAACTTAATGAACCCAGCAGAGCCAGAGACTACATTTTGCTGAAGGAGCCAAAGTCTGACCCTAACAGTTTCCTGACTATCATTCTCTAGGCAACAACACGTAATTTAATTCAATACGCATATGTATGACTGTACATAATTTACCTCAGTTGTGCTTAGGGAGCCATGCACCAACAGCAGTTTTAAAACTAAGGTGCTTAATAATCACAAAGATTTTTCTTCAAGTACTGCATTATCAGTGTAACTTCATACATCAACGCAAAGCTACCTTAAAAGCACCATATATAATATCATAACTGGTTTTACCTTACACATTCTGTGCAGTTTCTTTAATGAAGGCATTCCTTTGTCACAAAACAAAGAAACCTCTCCTGGGTTACTGTATACATAAAAGCAATCAGCTCATGATGAAGCCACTAACATTTTTGCAGTTCTTAAAGAGCAAGAAAGGATTTTAGCATACGAGGTTTGTATACATAATCCACACAACAAGCTCCATATAAATATCACCCACCTGATTTTCCCATGACCACGTTCTTGTCTGTTCACTGAAGCTGCTTCTGTCAACCGAGTTTCTCTGATAAGAACGAGACGTTTGAGCTGACTAGAATTCTCTTGTAGAGCTCGAAGGCTGCAGAGACTGTCACTGCCTACAGAGCTACAGTGAGCTCACAGCACAAAGAAAGTGTAACCCAATCAAGATCTTGTCCATGCCTTATAAGGCATAAGGCAACGTTTTTTCTTAACAAGACTCTGGCTTAGAGTTATTTATCCTCCATAGAAACCAAGCAGCTCAAAAAACACCATGCGATTTCACGTGCCAATTTAGTTTAGTAATACAGATCATTTCTGCTCCATTAAGTTGTTAGAAACAAAATACTATACAGTACCTGAACTGGTATGACAGGTTTCAGAACAATACACCCTCTAAAAAAGAGAAGTTAACTGATTTTAAATTGGGTAATGTGTCAATTTACTGAAAGTAAAAGTACCCAGGTATTTTTAGTAAGAATACATGTATATTGTACATCCTTAAAATATGTTAATTGATAAAACATCCCTTGGGCAGGAAAAACAGAAATGGGTGGGACTTTTTCATAAAAATATATGCAAATGTATTAAGGGAGCCCTCAGGTTTGTAGAAATTGCACAGATGATTCACCTACACAAGGAGAGTTATTAAAAAATATGGATTAGGTTATCAAAGGCCATTACCACTGTTGGACCTCCTTTTATGTAAAGCTACTCTGAGCAATCCAAAATATTTCAGCTAACAACTTTAAACATCACTTTTACCATATTTTTAAACTTCTGTAAAGTTACCTCTCTCCAAATACAAATTCAGCTAACTCAACCTGCAATCCTGCAAATGGTTATGCACTTGAACAACTCGACATGTCTGAAGGTCCAAAGGGGTGCCGTTTTTCGACATGTATGAGTAACGCAATGAATTTCAGCTGGACATGTCATTCTTCACCCCCCGGCTCAACCTTTTGTGTGCTTCTGTTTAAACAGCTGCTGCTTGCCACACAGAGGTGCTGGAAACTCAGTGAGTGAAACAAGTCTTACATAGACAAAAGAGTCTTGTGGCACTTTTAAAGACTAACAGATTTATTAATCGCATGAGCTTTCGTGGGAGAAAATCCCACTTCGTCAGACGCTTTGAAGATAGGAAAGTTACAGAGTGGGAGGAAATTAAATGCAGGGGAGTGTATGACATAGCATCAGGTCAGGCTGTAACAGCAAATCAAGTCTTACATATGTAAGACCCTACCTGAATCACAGGATTATTGACAAACAATTGTGGCTGAGTTGCATACAAGACATGAAAAATTGTAATAAAAAGTAATAATGTACCTTTATTAATAGTGGTGATTTGGGAACATCACTGTAGACACATTTATTTAAGAAAAATTTGATTAAACAATATAAACTCTCAATTATGATGTTATGCCTGCAAATTTTTTTGACCAGACAATTTGCTTAACTACAGGGCTGGGCTGTAACCAGGGTGCAGTGAGTGGGGCAGCCGCCCAGGGCGCAAAAGGGGATGGGAGTGGGGGTGGGGCGGAAGCTGGCTGGAAAAAAAACAACAGGGAGGACTCAGGGAGAGCCCTGCAACAGGCATTGTATTCCCACTCTTACTGGCACTGATGCTAGCTGTGGCACTGCCTTCAGAACTGGGTGGTCAGAGGGCGCCAGTTGCTGACCAGGCACTCAGCTCTGAAGGCAATTCTATTCCTGTTGCAAGGGTCTATCCCGGGTCTTGACAAATGTGGTGCACACCTAGGTGCTGGTGGCAGCCCAGGGTACGCAAGCTCTGCTGCAGCAGCACTTGTGGCGGTCCAGAGTGCAGAAGCACCCCCACTGCTGAAAAAAAGCTGTGTGACACTGAAAGTGCTGGCAGCTTTTGGGGGCGGGGGGGTTACACCCCCTGGAGTACCACAGTGCAGCTGGGTGCCAGGGTACAATTCCCAGGTGCCATGGCAACCTGGCACTTGGGTTTTGTTGAGCCCTGATCTACTCCCCACCCTTTTCCCCCCATCATTTTTTCACTTCTACCCTGACTTTGCGGCTGCCCTGCTTACCCCACCCTACTTATGGCCCTGCCCAAAACTCTCCAAGATCATTTAATATACTAACGGGGAAAAACTTGTCTTGCAAACCTCAAAATCTACGCAAAATGTGGACTATGCAAAGTCAACTAAATTAAAACAAAATTGCAGTGGAAGCTTAATACTACGGAATCTGGAATTTTTATATACATATCCCTTATTTACTTTAAACAGTTGAACTCAATGGAGACTCCTTATGTGCACAAGCCTTTTCAGGATCAGGGCTCAGATTCCCTCTCCAACTCAGACAGAATCTGTGCCATCAATATTTAAGTGGACACAAATTTTCCTGTTCATGATATGATAAACAACATAAAAAGAGGTGCAGGCATTGACACACAAGAGGAATGAATAAGTAAGGGTTAGATCTCAAAGGGAATTTAGGAAGGAATTTAGATTTGCAATACCTAACTTTAGGTGCTGCTCAGTCGAATCCTCAGCCTCATTAGGCATCCAGGCACGGAGAGAATTAAGCACCTAAAGGATTCATAGAAACTAACAAACTGAGTACAGTTCCACTTAAACTAGCCAGTAGGAAAAGCTGAGGCAGCAGTGGGAGCGAGGAAGGCTAAGACCCTCCATTCATAAAGAATTAGACACCTAAATGTGGGTCAGAGGGAGGCACCTATCTGTGCTTGTGATTCTCAGCTTTGAATCTTATCCTAGAGTTATGTGTCTAAACCAGGTCCAGGCTTTCATGCAAAAAATAGTGAGGATGATGCTGAGCATCACACACTGAAAAGTCAATCAGAAATCCACCTGGAGAATCTCTGAGTGAAAATCTCCAAACCTTTTAGACCAGTGGTTCTCAGTTGCAGCCCAAACAGCACACAGCCACAGCCCATGTGACGTCCTCCAAGTCATATAGATAGTATATATATATTGTGTGGTTGCACCCCACATAACACTTAAAGAGCAGCATATGCAGCCCACAATGGTAAATAAGTTGTGAACCACCTTTTTAGACCTATCTTCAATAACCATGAACAATCTGGGTGATTTTCTAAATGACTTCGTTCTTTCCAAATAAAAGGTTAACGCCCTCCTAACAACGAAAGTATGCAAAATGAATTCCTCTCAGGACTTATGTGACTTTGGGGGTAAAAAAATGGAAGATGGATAACTTGGCTGATGTGAAATTCAGGCAAAAATTTAGGATGTGGAAGTAATGAAATTTTGTCCTTAAGAAAATCTGTAAATGGAGAGTTTGCCTTTAGAGCTGCTATTTCCTAACCCTTCAAGCACAGGTGATGGCAACCAAAGCTGTCTTCCAAGATAAATGAATGAGGAAAGAAGTAGCCATTGGCTCAAAAGAAGGACCCATAAGGCATCCAAGTATTAAATTCACATCCCAGATAGGAGTGAGTTCCTGAACTTGGGGAAAAGGGTCCCCAATCCCAACAGATAAGATGCCAAAATAAGGATGAAGTTAGTTCTGTACCAGTTCCTGTGCTTTACCACTTTGGCACAAAGGGAAGGAGACATGATGCCTACTTTCTGGATGCTATAAAACATGCATGTTATGTAGTATTCAGGGCTGTCCCTAGGGGGGAGCGGGGCCCAGGGCCAATCAGCCTAGGCGGGGCCCCCACCCCCCACACTGGGGAATGCGGGGGGGTGGCCAGCTCCGCCCCACAGGGACCCCGGTCTCCTCCCCCCCCGGGAGCCAGCCCCGGAAGCCGCGGAAGCACCGACACGGCCCCGGCCCTGGGGATTGAGGCCAAAGCACGGCCCCGGCCCCAGGCAGAGGGGCGCCACAGCCCCAGGCGGCGGGGAGCTGTGGCTGCGGCCCCAGAGAGCTGCAGCCCGGGGAAGCGGGGAGTCGAGGCCATGGCCCCGGGTGGTGGGGAGCCAGCCGCAGCCAGGACCCCAGGTGGCCACGGCCGGCCCAGAGGCTGGGGCCCAAGCACCGGCCCGGCCCCTGGGCCTGCCTGCTCCGCGTTGGGGGCAGGGAGCAGGGCCGGCCTAGGGACCAGCCAGGGGAAGTGCTTCTGGCTCACCCTGCTGCCGAAGGCAGCGGGAGCAGGGGGAAGCGCGGCCGTGGCGTGGGCCCCACACTGCCCCGCTGGGAGTGGGACAGTGCGGGGCCCACGTTACTATGGGGCCCGGGGCAATCGCCCCATTTGTGCCCCCCCCCCAGGACGTCCTTGGTTGTCTATCAGGAGTTTTATGGATCTGTTTCTGATGAAAGGCAGAAAATTGATACAGGTATTCCTGAGTGACCTCAGCGCCAGGATGTTGATATGTAGTCATGCCTCTTGGGCAGACCATTTTCCCTGAGTGGTGTGAATCCCCAAATGCGCCCCCCATCCTATCAGGGATGCATTTATCATTATTACGATAGGAGGAGGAGGTTGAACAAATGGAATCCCCATTCAGAGAGTGTCTGGGTCTTTTCACCAATTTATAGTCCCATACTTCACCAGGGACTGACACCCGGCTGCCTTTATATGGAATATAAGCAGTCATGAGCCAGCCCCAGAAACATTCAAGGTGGAGCCTGGCATATGGCATCACAAAGGTGCAAGCAGTCGTGAGTCCAAGTAACTGAAGATAATTTCTTATTGATGTCTGTAGGCTGATTTGAGAATTTGAAATGAAAATTGTTAACGTCTAGAATCTGTTGAAGGAAAGATGAGCCCTAGCTGATATTTCATCTAAGGAGCCTCCTTAAACTATTGTTTGTACCAGGCTCAAAGTGGATTTCTCAATTTTGAGCTGCAAACCTATCTTGAAGAAAACAGATCTCATTGCCTTTATGGAGAAGAAAACTTCATTGTAAGATTGGCTCTTGAACAGCTAGTTGTCAAGAAATGGAAAAAAAGTATTCTCAGATGTCAAAAGTAAGCTGTGACCACTGCCAATACTTCTGAGAACATTCCTGAGGCAGGTGAAAGGCCAAATGGAAGCACTCAATACTGAAAATGATTGAGACTTCCCAAAAAAACATTTGTGAGATGGGTGAATCACAGTAGGAGAATAGGCATTCTAAAAGTCAAGGATTGAAAATCAATCCCCTGGTTCTAATGACAGAACTACTATAGCTGTCATAATGACAGAACTATAAAGAAATCATCCTGAATTTTTGTGATTTCACAAAGTTGTTTAGGAGTCTTAGATCTATGATCTGTCTCCCCCCGCCCCTGCTCTTTTTCAAGACCAGAAAGTAGCTGAAGTAAAATCTGCTCCCTTGATGCTGAATTGGAACTGGTTCTACAGCTCCTATAAGGGAGTCTACTTCTTGCTTCAAAAGGTATTCATGAGAGGGGTTCTGGAAGAGGGATGGACGTGAGGGATTATAGGAGATAGAGGTAAAGTGGATAATATACCCTGATTATAATTCCCAGCACTCATTTGTCAGATACGATTATTTCCCATGCAGCTAGAAAGTGGGAGAGAGAGTCTCCAAGTGGCAGAAGCTGGGTAGAATGGTGTAGGTGCATCTTGCTTTCCTGGATTTGTTCTGGAGTCTTGACCAGCCTATCAATTTAGGCTTAGATAATGGGGGTTCAGTAATCTCTTCCTCTAGGATGTTGATTTCTTCCTGGGCTGTTCATAAAATCTCTGGAATCCTGAGAATGAAGCAGTGCAGGATCTTTGTGTCATTTGGGATCTATCAGCCTTTCATTGGTTTCTTCTACAGGACAGACCCGGCAAAGAAAACAACAGAACACCACTGGCCACCACCTACAGCCCCCAGCTAAAATCCCTCCAACACATCATCAAAGATCTACAACCTATTCTGGAAGATGATCCCACACTCTCCCAAGCCTTGCGAGACAGGCCTCTTCTTGCTTACAGACAGCCCCCCAACCAGAAGCAAATACTTGGCAGCAACTGGACACCATACTACAAGAACACTAACCCGGGTACCTTTCCCTGCAATAAACCCCGTTGCCAACTCTGCCCGTACATCGACTCTAGTGATACCATCACAGGTCCCAACCACATTAGCTATACAATCAGAAACTTATTCACCTGCACATCTACTAATGTTGTATATGCCTTTATGTTCCAGCGATGTCCCTCTGCCACGTACATCGGCCAAACTGGACTTTCCTTACACAAGAGAATAAATGGACACAAATCGGACATAAAAAATGGTAACATCAATAAACCGGTAGGAGAACATTTCAATTTCCCTGGACATTCAGTAGCAGACTTGAAAGTTGCCATACTTCTGCAACAAAACTTCAAAAGCAAATTACAGTGTGAAACTGCAGAGCTGGAGCTCATTTGCAAACTTGACACAATCAGACTGGATCTGAACAGGGACTTGGAATGGTTAACACACTACAGAAAGTAATTGTCGGTCTTCACACATTCTCACCTTCTATTCAACTGGTGTGAATGAGACTCTCCTGTCCCATTGAATTGACTTTGTCAGCACTTACCATTATTATACTACTCCTCCTGGCATGTGTGTATACACCTCTCTACTGTTGTTTCCATTTCATGCATCTGATGAAGTGGGTTGGAGCCCATGAAAACTTATGCCCGAAGAAATTTGTTAGTCTTTAAGGTGCCACAGGACTCTCGTTTTTTGCTGTATACAGACTAACATGGCTACCCCTCAGGAACTTGTCACAATGTAGAACCTCATTTTCTTGAGATATTTGTTGATGCGACCACAGGTCCATGATGGGCCATAAACTCCCCCGCACCTCACCACCTTAGCCTTTGTGATTAGGGAATATTGGGAGTAAAACTCTTTTGCTTTCAAGTCTTGAACCTCCTCTACAGCTGCCACACCTAGGAGGGCTTGCACCTCCTGGACGAGAAGCTGCTTGTGAGAAGGGTCTGTAGACTGGATTTAATGGATACTTTGGAATATTAAATACTTGTTATGATGATTTACTTAGTTGTCACAGAAGTAGGTTCTAGTTCTGATCCGACCACAGATGAAATTACAATCTACGGACTCCCCAGAGGAACTATTAGAGTTACAAAGGAGTCTTAAAACATATTATAACACTTCTTTATTGCTAAAAGCAGAAGCATAAAAACAATAAAAGGATTAAATCGGTGGTCATTTTGTGATTTTTGGTGGACGCTACAAAAATGAAGGAAGGAGATAATGGTCATGCTCATCCGGCTATAATTTATAAAAAGTTTAAATGAATAATGAATGAATAATGAATACATTTTGTTTGAATGAAATTTGTGTGATATCCTATTTAAAATACCTGAGTTTAAAATTTAAATAAACTGAAAATTATAATTAATGATTAACAGTGTGACAATGTAACAATTAATGACAGTGGCAATTTATAAAAAGTAACATTTTATGTAGGTGGGCGGTAAGCTTACTACAAATGTGAAAATATTGAAAAACTGGGCGCTGATCCAAAAAAGGTTGAAGACCACTGGATTAAATGATCAAATACAATAAAATATACTTAAAGTCTTATACAAAAACCTTATAAATTAATAACAAATTAAAATTAAACTATATATTCTATAGCACTATTAATAAGTAACTTATACTTACACTCCCTTGGGATAAAGATGGTGAGATGAGGAGTCTAGGCTCTAATAACCTTAAGCAAACGTAACTAAAACTAAAGTAAAATAATAAAGCAAAGGATAAGCTGTGGGTTTGTGAAGATGCTGAGCTCAAGCAAGATGACTTCAGAGTGAAAAATATGGAAGCTTCATAGCTTACCAGAGTTTAGCATCTTAAATACCTTTTTTTCTTACATTATGGACTCTACACCTTTATACCCCTCTAAAAATAAACTAAATGATTTCATTCTTCCTTACCCAAATATGGGTTCTTACCCCAGAAATTGTCAGGGTACTTTCAAATTATTGGTTAAGGAGTTCATAAGTACAATTGACGTATTTTCCCTACCAGAATATTCTATGTCACCTTTCCCCTATTCTTATTTATGAATGTTGTGGGTTTTGTGGTGTTCTGTCAAAATGTCAAATGCCTCACTTAAAGTTGTTATTCACCTTTCACCTATATTATATTATGATCTGATCAGAGGAAAACAAGACCTACACTTTGATAAATTTAACCTATTTTAATTTCTCACCTATACCCACTTGCAAAGCTATTACATACAGACTCATCCTGAAAATTTTACAATGAGGCCTATAGGTTTCTTGCATTTCAGCAACTAAAAGTTATGCTAACTTATCTACTTATACTAAGTATACTCCTATAAAATCAGGATGTCTTAAACTTATAAAGATAAAGATATATGCATACAAGCTAAGCATAGATATAAGCAAAGGCTACAGGTCCCTGAAAAAGCACAGAGGGTGGGAGCGGGAAGGTCAGGTGGATGAAAACTGGAGGGTGTAACAGACTGTTACACTATTGGGCACCCAACAGTCTGATGTTATGTGGGATCACACTGGGCTGAAAGGTGACTTGCAGTCCAAAAACCAAAGGACAGATGGATCCAGTGTCAAGACTAGTTTGCCATCCTCAAGCATACCTTCAAAAGGCCTGCCTGGCCCCACTGGGGTATCTATGTGAACCTGACTAGGAAGCTGAGGCAGAAAATAGGGGCTGATGACATGTATAGCCTTTTCCCTTTCTTTTGTAGGGCGCCTACCTGTGAGGCGCCAGGAATCTAGGCTACTGGCACCTAAAATACATGATGGAGGCCAAGGCATGTAAAGACCCAGGGAGTGAAGCATGGCTCATGAGTCTTTGAGGTCATGAAATTTAGAGTCCGTCTGTTTGGAGAACAGGGAAATACCCTCAAAAAGGAGATCTTGGACAGAGGGCTGCACTTCATGGGAGAGGCCCGCTGACTAGAGCCAGGAACAATGCCTAATCGAGTCTGCTGACACCATTGTTCTGGCTGTTGAGTCAGCCACATCCAGAGCTGCCTGGAGGGAAGACCGGGCCACCATCTTGCCTTTCTGCAAGGATAGTCATGAACTCCTGCCTCAATTCCTGTGGCCGGGATTCCTTAAATTTGGCCACTGAGACATACAGGTTAAAATCATACCTCCTCAGCAGAGCTGAGGCTGCCTGTTGAATAAACCTTGCATCTAAATAGGCCAGAATCTTAACCTCTTTATTTTTAGAGGTAGTCCTCCACTGATCCTGTCTATCCAACTCATTTATAGCTGGCACCACCAGGAACCCTGCGGGAGGAAGTGAGTAGAGGTACTCAAATCCAATGGCTGGTACACAGTATTTTCCCCCTGCCCTTTTAAGGCAAGGGGCAGAGTTAAAGGATCTGTCACAGCGCCCTGACAGTCCCAATACTGCCTCATTAACTGGCAAGGTCACTCTAGAAGGAGCTGCTGCAGGCAGGATATCAGTAAAGCTGTGTGCAGATTCCCTCAGTTTCTCAACTTCCAGTCCCAAATTTGCAGGAACCCATTTCAAGAGCTTTTGATGGGCAAACAAGCCACCACTAGGAGAGGTGCTGCCTCTTCTTCCTCCACCTGCACTTCTTCTGTTTGGATCAATTCTGGGGGATTTCATTACCGGGGTTAGTACCAGACAGGGTCAGTGCTGGGCAGGATAAAATAGTGGCTCACTTTTTGGACACCACTGAGTATAAGCGATGGGAAGGAAGCACTGGTACTAGGAAAAACCCTCATGGGTTCCTTTGCCACTGCAGTGGCCCATGGCCCAGTTGCCAAGTGCCAGTGGGACCCAGTTGGAAAAAATCATTTATGTCCATGACCCAACAATTGCATCTTTGAACCAAGTATTCCAGTCTTTCGGTGGCAGCAGCAGAGGGCACCACGACCTAATACAGGGGTAGGCAACCCCTGGCACGCGTGCCAACAGTGGCACACAAGCCCATTCGGAGCGGCACTCGGCATCCTCTGTGGCGCCACAGAAATTGCCACTCCCGCCACCAAAAGACATTCCAAGTGGCTTCTTTTGGGGGCGGCTGCAGTGCGGAGGTCCCTGCCATGTCCACTCCCCAGAATACCATGTAAAGAAACCACCCAGAGCGGCTCCTCTCTGTGGTGTGCCGCCGCCAAAAGGAGCGACTCCAGGCAACTTCTTCCCATGGTGTGCCTGGGGATAGGGGTCCCCAGGCACGCTGCTGAGAGGAGCCCCTCCAGGTGGCTTCTTTCCATCAATGGGCTGTCGGCACCAGCTGAGGGTAGAGGAGGAGGGGCCAGCACAGGGGTTGGCAAAGGTTGCCGGCCCCTGACCTAGTACCTATGGGTCTGCAACCCAGTACTGGGTCCCGCCCTATGTTTGAAAACCACTGCTTTAGATCTTTTCAAATGTCAGGATTGGTCAGTCACACTGGTTAAGCCAGAGGTCCCTAAACTGTGGGGTGCACTTCCTTTTGGGGGTGGGTGGGGAGAAGGAATGTTTAGGGGCATGGCAGGGCCTGGGCCAGGAACTATGGTGAGGGAGAGTTGCCCAGTTTTGTTCTGTCCTCAGCTCTACTCCTGGCCATACCCCCAGCCACAACCAAGCTCAAATACCAAATCTAGATCCTGGATTTGGATAACCACTATCGAGGATGGAGCCAGGCAGTAGGGGCAGATCTCTGAGGTAAATGGAGTGCACTGATTAATCAGAGGTGATGGGAGATTCAATATTGGCAAAGCATGGAAAGAGGGAATAAAGAAGCTGCCACTCTGGATCAGGCCAATGGCCTATCTGTGCCAAGGGAGAAGAAAATGGTAGTTTCTAGATGCAGGCGACTGAAGGAAGTGGGTATATCTTCTTGAGTTTGGGCCAGGGGCATCTTTCAGGGTAGGCAAAGCAGGTGCATGCCTAGGGCCCCAAGCTGCAAGGGGCCCTATTGCCTGTCCCAAAAGCCACATCTGCCTTGATTGGCAGCGGAGGAGGAGCTGGCCCCTGGGTCCAGGGCTGGTGGTGGGGAACTGGGGCTGGCAGCAGTGGAGGGAGGAGAAGGGCACGATTGGAAGCAGTAAGCTGGGGCTGTTGGGGTGGGGGGACGGCAGGGCTGGGGCTGGCAGCTGGGGCTGGCAGCAGGGGGCTCCCGTAGGTCTATAGGGGGCACCACAATGGACCTTTGCCAATAGCCAAAGGCCACCTTTGGTTTGGGCTAAAGGAAGTGAAATGGTCAGAGAACAGGAATGGTATAGGTCTGTGGAAGGAAGCTGAACCATTTTAAGAATCTAGACATGTATACTGAGAAATGAAATAAAAACATAAATATATAAATAAATCTAGCAAAATTGCCAAGTCAACATACAAACTGATTTTGAATTGGGGAATCATCATATCACATCCCTCATATTAAAGATTTCATGTCTCCTACTGGTTTATTGCACTATCACCTCAAACAATGAGTTGTTTGTTTGGTGGGTTTTTTTGGGTTGTTTTTGTACACAGGCATTCAGTTATGAATGTTTTGCATTAAAGACCTTTTTTTCTATGTTTGTAAAGCATACTACACATCTCTGGCATTTTCTAAGCAGTGTACCTACCTCTACAGATCCAACATGAGTTTGCCTTTATACTATGCAGCATATTGCTAATTATTAACTCCTTTGATGTTGGAAAAGGACACCACCTTGAACAAAAACTAACATTTTCTTTGCCTTGAAATACATTCACAGATTTATGAAAATTAGCAATGAAAACACCGATTCAAGATCACCGATTCTGAAGTCCCAAGAAATCTTGAAATTATACTTCCTGTTTGGTCAGCAGGGACAGCTCACAACCCATCTTCCCAGCTGACCATGGCAGCTCCACATACCAAACACTCTCCCATTTGGAGCACACAGGAGCTGTTGAACCTCATTAGCATTTGGGGAGAGTCAAGCTGCAGTCCCAGCTCCACTCCAGCTGAAGGAACTTTGATACCTTCAGCCAGATTTCTCATGTTATGGCAGAGGACCATGAGCAAAATACACTTCCAGTGCCAAGCGAAAATCAAGGAGCTATGGCAAAGCTACCAGAAGGGAAACTGTCACTATGGTGCAGAACCAAAGAGCTGCTGATTTTACAAAGAGCAGGAAGCCATCCTCAGTGGTGACACCATATCTACCCCAAAGGCACATGGATACCTCTGAGGTCCGGGGGCCTCTGGAATCAACCCCAATGAAAAAGTCATTGATGAGGAGGTGGGGTTGGAGGACAACCTGGACCTAAGAAATGGTTTGTTTGGTGTGGTTTGGACTTTTCTTGACCCTGGAAGGTTGTAGCCAGCCCCAACCCTACAGCTGTTGTGTTCAGGATGCAAGAGGGAAGCTGCGGTAAGTGTTTGGAAGCTCATGCTGCCTATACACAGGAGGCATGGATCTTTGCATTGCCAAAATAGAGATAGTTGAAGGAATAGAAATGCACAAAAATAGTTGTGCTTCCAAGTGCTTTCCCATTCCTTGATAGCTAGGCAATGCAGCTAAGAAACACATTAATGTACGCTGCTATTTCAAAGGTATCCTTCAGGGAAATCTCTAGGAAACTCTCTGCCAATTCTCTGCTTCAGATGCCTCAGCAGAACAGCTCTGTTCCTTCCCCTGTTGTAAAACACTTTTCTGTGCCAACTGCCAATCCCTTGTATTGGAACCAAAGCAGCTCACAGGCAGGCAGCATAGGGACCGAGTTTGAAGCTGCTCACATGAGATGTATACTAGCATCCCTGTTTGTTCTCAGGAACAAGATAGTGCCTTCCACGGCCCCCGCCCCACCTGTGAATGTTGACAATTTAAAATTTTTCCCTAGGTACCTGCATTTATGCCCCAAGCAACCATCCATCTATAACCTCAAACCAGTTGGATGGTCCACTCTGACAAAATTCACCATTCACAGGCTGATCACAGAGCTATATTCCACCCAGGGGACAGTGTGAGAGAAGTGTGTTTAACAGTAACACATCTATTGTGTTTGGGCACCCATAATAATGTATCTGTTCATTGTTTCTGGTGCATCCACAGATGTGACCTTCACAGTTAAAAACAGCAGGCCGCCTCCAGCTGCTAAAGAAGTGACCCTGACAAAGCAAGGAGAGTTATTCCAGCAACTCTTCCAGTCCTCTGTGGCAGCCAAAAGAGAAAAAGAGGCATGGAGACAATCAGTGTCCATAAGTTATAAGAGGAGGAGACAGGAAAAGAAGGACAAGCAGAAGTAGGTCACAGCACATTATGAGTGAGTGATGAAGGCCACACAAAGCTGATGGAACTGCTAAAGACAATCGTGTAATTGCAGACAGAGTTAATGCATGCTCCCCTCTCCTCTCAGTCATTACAGAGGTGTTTTCCCTGCATCCCCCAAACACATTCCTACCAAACTCCTGGACCATCTCACTACCCCTACACTCCACCTCTTGAGACAGCTAAAGAACAACAGCTGGACTTACACCAAGCTGCCATAGCTCACCTGCCCTCCCCCTCCTTTCTCCCCTCCAGCCCTGTATTTGTGCTGAGAATTGTTTTGCATTTAATAAAGGCAAAATCTGAGAACAATATGCACTCTTTATTTCTGCGTTGTACATGGTACTGTCACCTGCCACTGATACACAGCTCAAGCTGGATAACGGTCATAGAAATTCATTGTTGTTCACAGAAACACTCTCTTGGCTCTCATTCTCAAAATAGGCCCTCAATGCCTCCCTGATCTGTATGCCCCCCCGTTGTGCCCCTTTAATACCCTGAGCATCTGGCTGCTCATATGCGGATGCAAGGTGATCAGCCTCCAGTGTCCACCCAGGAGCAAACTTTTCACCCTTAGCTTCACATAAATTATGGAGCACACAGCAAGCGGCAATAACCGTGGGAATATTGTCCTCATTTAGGTCCAGCCTGCCATAAAGACACCTCCAGCGTGCTTTTAATCGGACAAACGCACATTCAACTGTCATTCGGCACCTGTTCAGCCTGTTATTGAAGCATTCTTTGCTGCTATCTAGATTGCCCGTGTAAGGTTTCATGAGCCATGGCATTAGTGGATAGGCTGAATCTCCCAGGATCACTATAGGCATCTCAACATCTCCTATTGGAATTTTTTGGTCTGGAAAGAAAGTCCCTGCCTGTAGCTTCCTGTACAGGCCAGTGTTCTTGAAGATACGAGCATCATGCACCTTTCCTGACCAACCTGCATTGATGTCAGTGAAACGTCCACGGTGATCCACAAGTGCCTGCAATACCATAGAGAAGTACCCCTTGCTATTGATGTACTCTCTTGCAAGATGGTCCGGAGCCAAAATTGGGATGTGAGTGCCATCTATTGCCCCGCCACAGTTAGGGAATCCCATCGTTGCAAAGCCATCCACTATTTCATCTACATTGCCCAGAGTCACAGTTCTTCGCAGCAGAATGCGATTAATGGCCTTACACACTTGTGATAACACAGCCCCAACGGTGGACTTTCCAACTCCAAACTGATTAGCGACCAACCGGTAACAGTCTGGGGTTGCCAGCTTCCACACAGCAATTGCCACACGCTTCTCCACTGAGAGGGCAGCTCTCATTCTGGTGTCCTTGCGCTGCAGGGCCGGGGCGAGCTCTGCACAGAGTTCCATGAATGTGGCTTTGCGCATTCGAAAGTTCTGCAGCCACTGCTCATCATCCCAGAGCTGCATAACGATGTGATCCCACCACTCAGTGCTTGTCTCACATGCCCAGAAGCGGCGGTGCACTGTGTGCAGATGCTCTGTGAATGCAAAGAGTAATCTGATGCTGTTCATTTGCATGGCACACAACAAGTCAGGTGCTTCAGATTCTTGCTCTGATTGAGAACTCATGATATATTCTGCAACAAGCCGTGATGTGTTCAGCACACTGACAACCACGGTGGAAAGCAATGCAGGATCCATCCTTTAGACAGAGAAGGCAGGCACACAGGAAACAGGGAGCTGTCAAAAAAATGGAGCGAAACACAGTCGCGAACACAATGAATGACGTGACAGCTATCAAAGCATCATGGGACATCCAGCTAATACCTGTGCTGCATGATGCTCCTCTCCCGCTTCCTAGCAGCAAAAGGGGGCAAGTTGCACAGTGAGATGGCTGCTACAGCACCAAAGATGGATGTGCTTCAGCACCACGAGTGTGGACTCCCGAGAGTGAGGCAACCACTGTGGCCAAACCTTCCTTGGGTGAATAAGGTGCTGCACTCACTCCCCCACTCTGCAGCAGGGTCCACCTACACCTGCCCAAGCTCTCTAATGTTATACCACACTGGGGGGTGAGGACGACACACACGTTTGGCTACAGCCAACTAAGAGCCCCAGCACAAGCTTCCCTGAGGTAAGATAACGGCAACGTGCTCCAGTCACGCAATTATCGGAACCCCCGTGGGAACAAGAGAGGGGCCCCGCGTCACCTCAGCTCGCTCCACCGCTCCCCTCCCCCAGCACCGCGCCTCCGAGGATTCTATTCCAGCGCGAGGCTCAACCTGGCGAGGCAGGGAGCGGGTGTCGCCATGGAGCTAACGGCTGCTCCGCGGCCCTGGGCCTTCCTCTCGCTGGCGGCCGCGGCGCTGCTGCTTCCGGGGGCGGCGGGTGAGTGACGGGCCGGGGGCGGGCCCAAAAAAGCAGGGAGCGCGGCGGGTCCTCTCCACAGTGACGCGAGCGACTCCGGGCTGCCTCGTGCCGCGCTTCCTCTTCCCCCGTCGCGGTCGGGCAGGCGCAGGCCTGGTGTCAAGGGAGCCAGCCAGCCACCGCTCCGCAGTGCACAGCCGGCCGGCGGATCCGCTGCAGCGGCTCTGCCTCGTCGCTTCCGGAGTCCGTACAGAGGCCGGCAGAGGGAGGGTCTGTACTGCAGTGCGCCTGCGCAGGGCCCCGCACACGTCACTGGTCACTCACCAGTGACGATGGTTGAGGCTGGTTCGACTGCAGGCGGGCGCGCGCCTGCCTCGCTCACGCGGCCCCAGCGGCGCGCGCGGATTGGGGCACAAAGAGACCCGCGGGCTCCTGCGCCTCGCCGGTCTCTGCGGCGCCTCGTTGGCTGCGGCCGGAGCCAATCGGTGCTCGCCGCCGGTTGTCAGCTAGTTGACGTGTCGCGAGGGCGATCGCGCGGCACTTCGGCTGCCTTGGCTCGGGGATGGCGAGTTTCCCCTCACACGCCCATCAAATGCTGGTCAAACGCGCGCTTCGGACTGAGCTTGAGCGCCCTTCAGTCCTCTTTGTCCTGCCCAGGCCAAAGCCTTCTCCCCCCACCCCACCTTTTGATGCATACAAGAGTGCTGCCTGCTTTCTCGTTCCCCTCCCTTGCTACACTCTAATTTGGGGGGAAGCTGCCCTCTGACTTCACAGAGTAACAGCAACCAACTAGACCCGTGATTCCCAATCCCAACCTGGGGTCCAGGGGCCAAAAGTGTCACATGGAGGCTTTTAAAGTGGCCCATGGCTCCTCTCCTGCTGGCTGCAAAAGGGAGCCACTGCCGAAGGACCCTGGCAGAGCATGTTTCAGCAGGGCCAAAAGACCAGTGCAGGCTTCTTGCCACAGCCAAGAGAATGAGGGATCAGCAGCCTCCTCCCTGTGGCTGTAGTAGGGAGCATGGCAAAGTGCTGTGCCCAGACCATAGGTGCTGAGGTCCCTGCTGGAGGCTAGAAGAAGGGAAGCACTGATCTTTCTGCTGTTTGTAGAAGGACACCACTGCTAGGGATCCAGGTGGGATGCACAGGGCTATAGAATGCATACTGTTTCCTTGCTGCAGCTCCGGGCATGGTTGCAGCGGGGGGGAGGGGTTGCTGTTGGGGCTGATGGCCTTGCAGGGTTGTAAAAATGGTATCGGTGGCCTCAAGCCAGAAATGTTGGGGACCACTGAACTACACGATTCATGCTTTTAAGCACCCACAGTGTTAAATTATTCTCAAGCCCCTGTTCCAACTGTCAGGAAGCTTTGTCCAGACTTTGCTCGTTGCTCTTTTCTTTGGCTCTGATCCATTTTTGATTAAACTTCCCCTCCTGCATAAAATAGCTGGTTTACTTCTGCCAGGTACCTTTTCTTGCTTCTGTGCAAAAAACTAGATAGCCCCACCTGCAGTGTTGCCACCTCTCTCAGTTTTATCACGAGTCTCACAATATTTGTGTTCTTAGTCTCAGCACCTTGAGTTATTGTATGTCACGCACAGTGATATTGTGGTATTGGAAGGTTTAATATGTTCGCCGCTACACTGTTTAACGTCTACCCTCGGGGTGTTATTCATCAAGGGGTGCGCTTGGACGACAGGTTCTTTTTCCACCGGGATAATAGCCCAGCCTTGATCTGATGGAGAGGAGGCATTAACAGGTACATCAGTAGTCAAGGGAACCAGATTATAAAGGGTTGAACCAAGCCAGCCGATAACCCAAGTGATTATTACAGGAATGAAATACTGCTCCCATAAGGGGAAGAATAAGGGGGGTAAAGGGGTACTAGGGATTAACAACATCAGGGAAAATAGGAATGGAATCAGGAGAGTTATAAGCATAAAATGTTTATTGCAGATCATTATGAGTACAACAACACTTATGCACTTTTTCTTGTTGTAAGTGTACACTCTTTTTAGCTGTTATATACTTGCAAGATTAAACACTTTACTGTTATGTTAATAATATTGTTGTGCTGCAGCGGGCCTTAAGAATGAAAGTTAATGCGCATTATTGAATCATTTAATTGCTAAAGCTACTCTTATTACACTGCGATTGCCCCTACCTTTAAAGGGGATTGCAGTCTATCCACCTGAACTCCCAGGCTGGGGTGCTAACCTACTTGTTCCCTAACCTTATACCTACCTCCCCAAACTCTCGGGGGCGAGGGTGCTAAACTACTTTAGCCCTAACACCAGGACCTGGGGTGCTAAATACTTCTGTTACCTTTACTGTTACTAATATCTTATATACCTGTAGCTACTATTGAACCAGTGTTCACCGAGGCCTATTGGTGATTTCTTGATACTCACCGAACTCCTTACCAACATGTCAGTCTCGCCACCGGCGGGGATCAGGTGCTGACCCTTCTTTGATGAGCTCGGGCCTACGTGCCAGTCCAGTCACCTTTAAGATGAGGACCTGACCTTTCTCTGGCTTCTCTGAACAGACCCCACTTGCTATCGTAGCCAAGGCCACGGGGCGTCTTGAATCTGTTCAATCCTGTCTGATATGATTATCTATGGGACTAATATTTATAGAGTTTTTGCCCTCCATACCCCTCCTGTTTTCTCAGAGGGTCCCACGTCTTTGCAACATAGCCATTACAAGGCTTTGCAACATAGCCCTCGGTTCTCACACGCTATGTGCAAGGTATTCCTTGTAACATTGTAAGTTTCCAAGGTTGCTGAGGCAGACTATATGACGTCTGAGTTCTGGCATTGGTTCATGTGAGTTGTATGCTAAGGCCTTTGAAAACTGGTTCAGGCTTGGGCCTATGCTAGCAATCTATCAATTCTAAAACCTCAAAAACATAGCTTCCTAAACCCCATATTCTACATAATAAAATGTAATAGTAAGAAAAGTTGTGTATTTGATGATACTATGTAGATAACCCATTTGACTGTAAACATTACAGAAGCATGGTTTCCATTACAGTGCGCTTAGAGAACTTCATGACTATATTCTTTAAACTATCCCTTCTGTGAAATAAACAAAATTAATTCCCACATATTAAAAATATGGTTAAAGTCAACAGTGCTTCAGTGGGATATGAGATGGGCATTAGGTATGATTCTCCAGTTTTCATGTTTTATCTTTTTATCCTTGTTTACTGACTGAGATGTGGAAATCAAAGCAGGAACATATCCCTGCAACAGACCACGTTGCCAAATTTGCCCACATATCTACACAAAAGACACCATCCCAGGACCTAATCAAGCCAGTTACTCCATCAAGGGCTCATTCACCTGCTCATCCACCAATGTGATTTATGCCATCATGTGCCAGAAATGCCCCCCGCCTTATATATTGGACAAACAGGACAGTCTCTATGCAAAAGAATAAATGGTCACAAATCTGACATCAGAAATGAGAACATTAAAAAACCAAATAGAGGAAAACCTCAATCTCCCTTCTTACTCCATTAACAATTGTTAAGAGCAGTGCTCAAACAAAGGAATAAGAAATCACAGCTTCAAAGATAAGCTGCAGAATTGGAATTTATATGCAAATTCAACTCTGTTGCCTCAGGGTTAAACTGGGACTATGGATTTTATTCTCATTACAACAGGTGATTTGACCTCATCTTCCTCTGTATGCTGTTCTTCAGTGTTTGAATCTGCAATTAAAATTTGACATCTTGTCTGTCAAAGTTCAGGGCAACTGCACCAGTATTCCCCTTCTATGGTCCAGCCAGGGCACCTCTCTTAGGCTTCCAGCTCCCCAGCCACCATTTCATGTGGGTGGAGACACATATCTCCCTGCTGATCAGGATCTTTCCAGGCACCCCAGCTCTCTGTCTACACTGTAATCCTCCAGGAACAGAGAGTTCTACAGTGTGTATGCTTTGCCTTCTCTTCAGAGGCTATAAATAGTGTAAGTACCCATTAAATTACCACACACCTATTTCTAAGCAAGCACATTTATTCTGAAGGTGAAAGCTTTACAGAGAAAATAATCAACATGCATGCTAATAAGTTTACCAGAGATCACACCCAGCTCCAGCTAGAACTCTGTTGAATATACAGTCCTTCAAAAACCCAGCAAAGCATTTTTCTGCGGTCAAAAGTTCATAACAGCACTCCCACAAATCAGAGAGTCACCTTTTGATCCAGTTTGGGCCTCTAATCTGATCCTCATATAACTGGTGATCCTCAGACAATGAGTTTCTTCTTAGGATGTGGCTTCAAAAGGATGGGTCTGAAGAGGAGATGTTGTCTTCCCATCCTCCCAATTATTTCCTAGGCATCCCACTTGACATTATCTACTCTAGCACATTCTTTTAAAGAGTTCTTTGAAACTCCTAACACTGCCCAAGATTTACAGTAGTCATGTCTTCTTGAGACATTACATACAGACCCACAATAGCACATAAACATGGGCATTTTTTTAATGCAACTGAGTTCTGAAAATAGTTAAACTTCATTCAGTGAAGTTTAGTTTAATTAAGTGAGATTTGTCCAGAATATTGCAGGAACTTGTCATATATGTCACAGCCTCCTCAGCAATGTTGGCTAACAGAAGTGTTTTATCTCCACATTGCTCATTCCACTGGCTCCTTAATGAACATCTGGTCTAGTTTAACAGACTAGAAGAAAATTCAGGCCCTGCAGAAGCCAATGGCCAAATACCAGGGTTTCATCTTTGGTCTTTAATTTAAAAATCTGTCATTGCCCTTGATAGCTTTTTTTGCAGTAAGAATGACTGTATCTCAAGAGTGAGCTTTCTGTGTTCAGGAGATGGGAATTTCTTGACAGCTGGCTGCAGACTGTAGAATTCATTCTTGCAAAACCTAAGCAAAATCACAAACGTCATCACTTAAAGCTTACATCTTTTACTTTACTTTTTCATAAAAGAAGTCGTAACATTTTAAAATTTGCATCTGGATAAGATGTACTCCCTATAGCAGCAGGTTTCAACCATTGTGTAACGACACAGTGTGTCGCGGCACAATGGCTGAGTGGTCACCTGGAGGCGACCCGCTGCTGAAAGAACCTCCTCCCCCACCGTGGAAACAATCATTCTGGCATCGGTGGCTTTGTTCTGGTGGCGGGTCACCTCTGCCAGGATCCTGCATGGCTGAGGTTTCCTGTTGCTAAATCCCCATGTGGCGCTGCATCTGGGAGCTGAGTGCTGCCACTGAATCCCTGTGCGCTGCCAAGAATTCTTGGTGAGGAGAGGCTTCGGTTGGGCTTTGTGGCTTTTTCTTTTGCAGCTGAGGGAGACTATACAAAGAGAAAGCCCATACCCCCCCCACCCCGATTTTTGACATCTTAAAAAACCCTTCTCAGAAATTGCAAAACACAGATCCTGAAAGCTGAAATGAATGGATCTCCAAAAACAGAAGCCCTACTTATAATGAAGTACTGCTATTGACTACAGTAGAATTACTCTTAGGCCTTGTATACACGATCACTGTATTGCGCAGGAAAAATCATTACCGCGTGATATCAAGCACGGTGTACATACGTGCAACGGTGATGTTGCGCGTCAAGCGCCTTGTTGTAGTGCAATCCAACAACCACTTCGACGAGAGTGGTAACAGCTGTTGCGGATCATCTGTTGAGCGTTTGCGCTCGTGTGTACGCTTACTGCACAATGATTGGCCTCCGGAAGTGTCCCATTATTCCCAAGTCATCCTCTCTGGACTTCCCCCCACCCGCTCTTTGGCAGTGACGAAACTGTCCCCGCCCAGAGTTGATTACCGGGATTTTCAAATATTTCGTCAGTTTCATTTACTGGTCTCTTCCTTGTGGAGTGGAGTGCAGCAGCGTTCGCAGTAGCAATGGCGACCCGTCGCGGAAGACGCGCACCCCTTTGGTCCACAGCAGAGGTGCTTGACCTGATCAGCATCTGGGGAGAGTCCGCTGTGCAGGCACAGCTTCGCGGCAGCAGACGAAATTATGATACATTCGGCATGATTTCTCGGGCAATGACGGAGAAAGGTTATGATAGAGACACATTGCAGTGTAAATCAAAGGTGAAGGAGCTAAGAATCAGCTATCAGAGAGCGAAGGAGGCAAACCGGCGATCGGGATCAGCGCCTGCTACATGCAGGTACTATCAGGAGATCGGAGCCATCCTCAGTGGTGACCCCACAACAACTCCAAACAGCACGGTGGACACATCTCTAACCACACATGCAGTCAATGCCACAACAGAGCTGGATGAGGATGTTGAGGAGGTGGCGGGGGAGACGGAGGAGGACCCGGGGCAAAGCGTAGCATCGTGTAGCCAGGAGCTGTTCTGCACCCCTGCTAATATGTCCTCTCAAGAAGACATTAATTGCAGCATGTCCTATGAGTTGGCTGAGGGGGGCTCTGGTAAGTTTCTGATTTGTAAAGCTAAAAGTCTGTCTCACGTTAAAATATCATTGTGCGTTGCGGGGGTGCTTGCTGTCTCTCCCCGCTGTGCACGCTCCTTACTCCCCATCCATGAGAAGGGCATCAACACAAGCACTGATTGTGAAGTAATCATCTGCATTTAGGTCAGTAAATGATTCCTCAATGTTCCTCCAGAGCCTAGTACTCAGGTTGGATGGGATGGCGTTTGTGCCAACGCTCCCAAAGAAGGACACTTTGCCCCGGGAACCATGGCAGCAAACAGTGCTGCAGCATATGGTCCCGGCTGGCTGCCAGCGGCATGTAGGAGATGTATTCTAGCAGGCAGGGGCACTCTGAGGAGAGCGATATTGGGTTCCATCTCTGTGCCCAACGCTGATTATTAGCCCCCAGTAAAGCTGTCTACTAGGACGTACCTTGTCCGCTTCAGCAAGGCATAGGATGTTGACCACACTGCACCTTCCAGAGTAATGTGCTACTGGAAGCTTAATTTTCTTATCCTGGCTATGTGTAAACAGCAGCTTGACAATTATTTGTTTTTTTAGAACAGACCTTGAGAAGGTCGTTGTCTACCCCCACTGCCCGAATGGAAACATTCGGCAGCGTGCACGAAGGAACAGGGAGGATATGTTTCAGGACGTGTTGAAAGCTACACAGGAGTCCTTGAAAGCTGCACAGGATTCCTCCGCTGAGACTAGAGCATTCAGAGCTGAATACCAGCAGATGTGGAAAACACACGCCGAGGAACTGATAAGCGTCATGAAGGAGCAAACAGAACTGTTCAAGAGCATGATCGCTTTGCAGACCCAGGCGATTGATGTTAGGGCTCCACTATAGACACTTCAGCCGTGTCTGCCCCCCCCCCCCCCCCCGTAGTCCCTATAAGAATTTCTTTGAAGTGCACCCGTCCCACCGTAGCATTCCAACAACTAGCTCTCCACCACCATACTTTCTAGAGCCCCGCAGCTACACACACCTGTAACCCCAACCTTCTAGGTTTGAATAAAAACAGAATAAAATCATTTGATTATGGCTTTCTTTTTACACATGGCTACTTTCATAAGGTGCAGCAGATGCGTCCTAAAAGAAAACTAGGGGAGGGCGTAATTGAAATGCTCCCTGAGTGCCTCCCTTATGCAATAAGCTTCCCCTTTAGCCCCCCTAATACTCCTAGTGGCTGGCTTTTCATATGCCTCTTCGAGGCGCTGTGCCTCCGTAGCCCACACTGGGCAAAACTTTTCTCCCCGACTTTCACAAATATTATGGAGGACACAACAAGACGCAATCACAGCAGGGATGTTGTCCTCCGACAAGTGCAGCCGCCCATACAAACAGCGCAAGCGGCCTTTTAAACGGCCGAAGGCACACTCCACAGTCATTCTGCAGCGGCTCAATCTGTAATTGAACCGCTCCTTGCTTTGATCTAGGTTACCGGTGTACGGTTTCATGAGCCATGGCATCAGTGGGTAGGCTGGGTCTCCGAGGATAACTGTGGGCATCTCCACATCCCCCACTGTAATTTTTTTATCAGGGAAAAAGGTACCCCCTTGCAGCTTCTGGTACAGACCGGAGTTCCTGAAAATGCGGGCATCATGCACCTTTCCCGACCACCCAGCATTGATGTCAGTGAAACGCCCCTTGTGATCCACGAGTGCTTGCAGCACCATGGAGAAGTAGCGGTTCCTGTTGATGTACTCGGTAGCGAGATGATCTGGTGCCAAAATAGGGATGTGTGTGCCATCTATGGCTCCACCGCAGTTCGGGAATCCCATGGCAGCAAAGCCGTCCACAATCTCACTGACATTCCCCAACGTCACCGTCCTCCGTAGCAGAACGCGATTGATGGCTGTGCATACTTGTGACAGGGCTAATCCCGACTCCAAACTGGTTTGCAATGGACCGGTAGCAGCCGGGAGTCGCCATCTTCCAAACAGCTATCGCTACACGCTTCTCCACAGGGAGTGCCGATCTCATGTTGGTGTCTTTACATCGCAGGGCAGGGGCCAACTCTGAGCACAGTTCCAGAAAGGTTGCTTTCCGCATTCGAAAGTTCTGTACCCACTGCTCGTCATCCCACAGCTGCATAACAATGCGATCCCACCACTCGGTGCTTGTCTCTCGTGACCAGAAACGGCGTTGGACCGTGTGCAGATGGTCGGTGAAGATGCTGAGCAATGCGGTGCTGTTGCTCTGCATGGAATCGATCAGCCGCTGCTCCTCTGTGGCATCCTCTGGCTGGGAGCTCATAACGTAATGAGCAACCAGCCGAGATGTGTTCAGCATGTGGAGTGCGAGAGTGGAGACCAGAGCAGGATCCATGCTGATGCTGATTTTGTTGCTTTCCAATGGCGCGCTCCGTGCAAACACTATTGAAAATAGGCGCGAGTTGCTATTGGCAACGCGGAAGACGATAGGGAAACGCAGTGCACCACGGGAAACATCTAGTTTACCCCTGGTGCTTTGTGCTCCTTTCCTTCATCCCATGATTCCAAGCGCGGACTCAGGGAAAATGGAACGCTGGGATACGTACCCAGAATTCAGTGCGATAATGCGCATTACAGCGAGGAATTCTGTGACGGAACAAGGAGCGACGTGTGTACGCGCTACACCGCGATAAACATCACGTGCTTCTTATAGCACAGTTCAGAAGTTGCGCTATAATCTGATCGTGTAGACAAGGCCTTAGTCTATATTGGTGCAAGTAAGCCTCACCTAACGTGGAACACTGTAAATGTCCCATTATTATTATTTGTATCAATGTAGCAACAAGGAGTCCAAAATTCACAACTCCATTTAAGGGGGCTGAGTGGGGTGTGATACTCAGGAAAAGGACACCTGATACAGATGTTTACAGAACATGAAACTTTGAACATTTACAAATCTAGAGACGGGGCTTTTAAGATTTGGCCTTTTCTGATTTCTGGCTGGTAGTAATAGGAATACAGGGCTCAAGTCTCCACTCAGTTATGCTGTTTTTACAGTGATGTAAATTACACTTAAAATAAAAAGAACAATGGTATAGGAGTACTAGGGCTTTTTCATTGGTTTGAGCGCTCTTGGTTTTTGGTTGCATTTTTGCTTATTGAGGCTTACCAAGAATGACTTACTTTTGGCTGTGCTACAAAGAAAAGTGAAGATATATCATGTCATGGGTCATGAATGCATTCACCATTAGACAGAACATAGGGTCCTTTGCTGCGTCTACACTGGCAAATTAAGTCGACTTAAGTTTGGCTCAAGTCGACTTAATTTGCCCTGCGTCTACACTACACTTTGCTTAAGTGGACTTAAGCAGCTTGCTTAAGTCGACTTAAGAAAAATAAAGTCGACTTAATGAAAATTAAGTCGACTTTATTAAACCTGCTTTTTACTCGACCTAAGGCTTAATTCGACTTTCGAATTAAGCCAGTGTAGCCCTGGGGTAGCCCTAAGTCGACTTAGGGCTATCCCAGGACTACACCAATGCCCTCCCTGCTGGGCACAGGGGGAGCTTGGCATGCCCCCCAAAGGGCAGAGCATGTGGACACGGTGTGACACTGTCTGGATTTAGGGAAGCATTTATGATATTATTTTCTATGGATATCTCATAAATGCTATAATCCATAGGAACTATGTCATGTTTGGTATCAATAGAAAGGTAGTAATGTGCTGGGAATGATTATATAGTTTATGTCTAGGAATTCTATTTCGATTAGAAGTTAAGAATTTGATGTTATATCCATACTTTAACTTGTGTCCTTCTGGACAAATGCCTTAGATGGGAGGGTGTGAACAACCATTGTCTCCTTAATGGCTCATCAGGATCCTCCCTGGGACCGTATCACCTGATAGATTCCTTAACATTAAGGAGACAATGGTTGTTCACACCCTCCCATCTTTAAAGTATGGATATAACATCACATTCTTAACTTCTAATCGAAATAGAATTCCTAGACATAAACTATATAATAATTCCCAGCAAATTACTACCTTTCTATTGATACCAAACATGACATAGTTCCTATGGATTATAGCATTTATGAGATATCCATAGAAAATAATATCATACATGCTTACCTAAATCCAGACAGCGTCACACACAGGGCTCTGCCTTGCTAGGGTCCCTGTACCCCTTTGCCCCATTGTACACAGGGGGTGCCCCCCGCCACTGTGGACCTGCCCAAGGTCCCCCTAGCCCCACAAAGTCAACCTAGAGCATCCAGTGTGGACGCTCTAGGTCGACTTTGTAAGTTCCCCTTTAAGTCAACTTTAATTTTAAGTGTAGACACTAAGTCGACTTAACTAAG
Organism: Pelusios castaneus; assembly: GCA_007922175.1. Lineage (NCBI taxonomy): Eukaryota > Metazoa > Chordata > Testudines > Pelomedusidae > Pelusios > Pelusios castaneus. Next base: position 27,286,177 of record ML685756.1, on the reverse strand, counting down.
GCGACTTAAAAGTGCAAGTGTAGACATAGCCCTTGTTAGTATATATGAGAGAGCTTAATTTTTATAACATCTTAGACCACGGGGCTGTAAATCTCCAAGGATCTGTCTTTAATACATCCCAGAATTCTTTATTTATTATCTTTTTTCTTATAGAATATTCTTATTAAATCCCTTTTAATCTAGAATGTTTGCACCTTTTTACACAGAGCATTTTACATACAACACAGAACTCCAAAGGTTTCCCCTCTGTCGATTAAATAATTATATTTGTTGGAGTCTGTACAGCACTTTGAAGAGTAAAATTAGGTATTTTAAAATATATAGTAGTTATATTTAGCAATGCATGGTTTATTTCCTCTTCATATCCTCCTTGATACGCACAGCATTTTTGTAACTGGAATTGCCAGGAGGTTTGAAAGCATAAGCTTTCTTGGTTCCTTCTCAGCTTACTATTTTAGTTTTTAAATAGAGTTACCGTTTTTATCATGAATGTACACTGTCCTCTATTGTAAGGAACTGAAACCATCCGGATGCATGGGAAATTGCTGTGTCAGGAATAATTTTTTGTAGCCAGAAAACTATTTTAAAACTATATTTAATTTAGGTTATGTATTTAACTTGTTCAGTATTGTGAATGTTATTGTGTTGAACTGTACTAGACTACTGCATTAAGTCATCTATCAGTCTCTCATTTCATTCAGAATGACCCAATGTAAACTCAAAATATTCCTCATGCACAAACTAGAAGGTGGTGTATTTGATTAACACTGTTGCTGTTGCTAGACTTGAACTTTTAAATGCTGAAATATTGACTTGGTGAAATCAAGGAGCTGAAATGTTGACATTTCTTTGTTCTCTTAAGTAACTGTAAACATTTAATTGCATTAAGTACTATATCTGATTTACACAGTAGTATGTGGCTAATTTTTAGCTAGCCTAGGTGATCTGCTCCTTTCTTACAGATTTGTAATATGTATTTGTGTGCAATTGTATTTTCCAGACCATCCCTCTGAAAAGTGATATAAAAATTTACTTTATAATTATAACTACATTTTAGGTGGATATTAATTCTAAACTCAGCGTTCTATGCCTTCTTTATCATACTAATCTGGATCATGATGACTTTACTTTTCCTTTTTCCTGCCAGATGTTGCCTTAGCTATCCCGTTTAGAACAATAGTGCCAGGTGGTTCTAAGAGACAAAAGACCATATGGTTTTCAATGCTATATTCTTTAGTATGTTCAACTCATAGTTCAACTACATGGTTTTTCTTATTCCTGCCACACAGTCATATCTTGGAGCCAGAAATGTTTCACATTGTCCTGCTAGTGCATTCTGTTTTTCTATGAAATTTAATATCTTAAATATGTTTACAGTACTACAGCAAACTACAATTAGACAATGAAGGTATGGATGGTGAAATATATTGGATAAAGAAATACAAAGAATGAAAAAATGAGGAAAAATTATGAGCACCTGGTTACTTAGAGTAGAAAAGAGCACTGTTGATAAATTCCTGACCCAGCCTGAATGATATAGATTCCTTTTAGGTCTGATAAGATGGAATATGAAAATCCAACAGTATGGAAGAAGGGTGGGAAATGAGTGATGCTATTAGGAAAAAATGAACATACTAACTGAAAAATTACACAACAAAGAAGAAGCACCCAATGTAACCTTGAGGATACTCAAAGATTTGAGGATTAAAAACCCCACTTGTTCTTTAATTAGAAAAGAAGAAAGATAATGAAACATGCATGTGGAGGGGATAAGAAAGGGGCAGCAAAAAACCAAAAAAAACCCAGACTGTGTTACTGCTAGCACATAAGGATTCAACAATTTTAGAATGGCTTTGGTTTTCTAAGAAGAGCCTGTGGCATTATTAGTGTCAGAGTGCTAAGAAATCTTATACTCAATATTAATTCAGACCAATGAGTATGTGATCAGTGTTGTATGGATTAAAAACTGACTGAAGGACCATAAATGAAGATTTATGATAAACAGCAACATACTGAAATGGGGACAAAATCTCTAAGGCTTCATTAAGGGTCTGAGTCTACTCCCAATGAAGTTAATTTAAGATTTAGAAGAAACAGCATATTGATGAAATTTACAGAAAGTACTAAATACAAAGGAATTGCAAATATGAGGAATAGGGGAAGTAAAAAAGTAGCTTTGAGCCACCTTTGTCTCCTCATGTCCTGGCCAACCACACCAAGGGTGCATCTACACTTATAAATTAGGTCAACATAAGCAGGTTTAAATCAACTTAATTTAATCCACGTCTACACTGGGCTTTCCTTAATTCGACTTACGGTGCTCCTTCAGTCAAATTAAGGAAAAACTAGTTCGAATTAATAACACCTCGTTATAATTCAAACTAGTGTCTAAGTCGACTTTTTAAAAGTCGACTTAGCCAGTGTAGATGCCCTAAGTCGACTTGGTCGATTTAGGGCAGGGGGGACAAGAGAGAACCACATGGCCCCCTTGTCGTGGGGAGCCTCTGCTCCCTTCTCCCCAGACCCGCGGCTTCCCTGCCAGGGGAGCCGTGGTCCTGGGGAGAAGGGCTCCCCAGCCAGGGCTCCAGCAGGAGGGGATCCCCCACTGGAACTCTGGCTGGAGAGCCCAGGAGGCGGGCGGCTGGTTCCGGCAGAGCCAGCCACATGCCAGCTGGCTCTGCCAGGACCAAGAAGCTGCTCCCGGCACGTCCTGGCAGAGCCAGCTGGCGCATGGCTGGCTCTGCCAGGCTGAGGAGGGGCGGGCGGCTCTCCCGACTCCCTTTTTGCTGGGACCCATGCTTGGGTCCTGGCTAGGAGGGAGTCCTGAGCTCCCTCCTAGCCAGGACCACGCTCCAGCTGCAGGGAAGCCTCCGGGTCTCCCCGCCAGCTGGAGGCTGCCGTGCCGGCAATTGCCGGCACTCCAGCTGTTTGGGGAGGCCTGGGGGCTTCCCTAAACAGCTGGAGCACCGGCAATTGCCCGCATGGCAGTCTCCAGCTGGCAGGGAGACCCAGAGGCTTCCCGGGAGCTGGAGTGCGGTCCCAGCCAGAAGGGAGCCGCACAGCTCCGTTCTGGCCCGGATCTCTGGGGTCCCGGCAGAAAGGAGCCCGTGCTCCCTTCTAGCCAGAACCCCATGGGTCCCAGTAAGAAGGAAGCGGTGACTCTCTTTTTGCCAGGACCCACTGGCTCCATTCTAGCCGGGGCCACTTGGTCCCGGCTAAAAGGGCTCCCTTCTGCCCGGGACCTGAGTGGTCCCAACCAGAAGGGAGCTGAGCGGTCCAGGGCAAAAGGGAGCTCCACACTCCCTTCTCCCCCGGACAGCTCCAGGGCTTGCTGCCTCAGGGAGAACCAGCCCTGTGTGGGGCTGGCTCTCCCTGGACCTAACTAGTTGATTTAGAGAGTCTAGTATAGACTCTCTAAGCCGAGTTAGTAAGGTCCACTTTAAGTCGACTTAGGAGTCCTATGTGGACTCTCTAAGTCGACTTAATAAGGTCAACTTAAAGTCGACTTATTATAGTCGATTTATTTAAGTCAACCTAAATCCCTAAGTGTAAACATAGCCCAAGAGTGTATGTGACACAGTTGAGAAATAACTATAATTTACACAGGTATATTGCCTCTTGAGGAGAGTGCCGCCTCCTCCCCTCCAGCATGGCTTTGTCTTTGCAGAGGCCTGAGTTTACAATGCTGGTTCTTAAACAGCAGGGTAACTTTAATTTACTTTACTCCTTGTTTGTTTCATTATTGGTCTCAGTTATCTCAGGATCTGCAGTATTTCCTTGTACTTCTCAATACCTATTCTAAAAACTATCATGAATACTGAACATTTTTTTAAATTATCTAAGACAACTGGTAAACTTTAAAGGGCCACCATACTACATATACAAAGTACCGTGGAAGAATTAATTCAGGCTAATGGGTTTCTCAATTGTAGTATAATAGATTGAGCTATTAATACAAAGAAGCAGCAATGCTGAATTGCTTTTTACCGAGACCATATAATAGCTCTACTACGGCTAGCAAGGATTAGCACCAGCTGAATAAAACAGTGTTGTTCATTGGCAGAGTTGAAAGTATAAAACTTAATAAGGGTATATATTGTTCTCTAGTAAACAAATCAGTTCAGTTAGCAGAGACTTCACAGCTGAGGTTGTGTTGAGCTTTGCACTTAATGTAGGATAGGAATCCCTGGATTGCACACACAAATGATTGGATTTGATCTTCATATTTTACATTCTAACTCTTTCTAGTTGCATTTTTTCTGTAATATTGCATTTTCTATCATATTTCTAAAAAAATTAAGTTTAGCAGAGAAAACATTTTAAAATGCTCCCTTTTTAAAATTTGGTCCTGAGCCTCCTTTCTCCCCCCAATCTCCTATACCAAAAGAACCGTACTCCATTCATATATACATTCTGATAAGAGATGGGCAACTTGCCAAATATTTACATATAACCCCCAAAATTTACACCTGTAAGTTTGTCGCTTCCTATTTTAGCTCTACAAAGAGTAAGTGACATACCCATTTTCTAAAGCTGTTAGCTTACCTCCGGGCTTCAAACTCTAAAGTGGACTGAAGTTTTGTTTGAGTATTAGAAAGCAATTAAAAATGTGAAAACACGAAATGTCATCTAATGTAACATACAGTACAAATGTAAAATTCTGCTATTTCAGTATTACAGATCCCTGGGTATTTTAGAGCATAACTGCCTTTACTTGCTTTGTAATTATTTACATTTTGTAATACTGTTTTTTAAAATATAGGCACTTCATTTTTTCTTCCTATTAATCTAGCTGGAAGCCCTTGCTTTTTGGGCAAGACTCGCCATATAAACAAAGGAGCTGCACGCTTGAAGCGAGATGATGTAGATAGAATGCATGACTCAGTGGCCTTTTCTGAAAATGGTGGAGTCACATCCATTCCAGATGCCATACAAATGCCTCACCAAATACTCGGAATAGAAGGATCAACTGGTAAGACAACAAATACTCGGAGAAACCTGGTTATTCATTTATACTAATCAGCGTTCCAACATTTCATAGATTATACTGTTAATTGTAGATCTTTTATTTTTTGATCATTTCCCCTCACATTGTTTATTCCTTAACACTGGGTGATAATTCGAGTCCTTTAGCCTCTTAAAAGTGAAAGTCACCTCTGTCAAAAAAGTAAACCCAGATTGACTACATTAGAAACCTAAGCTTGTTTTGTACCAACACAAAACAAGAACGGGAAGTTTGGCATTGTCTTATTTCACACTCGGAGCCCATATGAAGTAGTGATTCCTTTTCTCCTGGGCCCAAAGGGGCCAATCCTTGTCTATGTTCATTTGGATGTCAGTCTGCCTAGTCTTATATCTAATTATATTCTAACTTTTTTTTTTGTTTCAGTTCCAGTGTATGTTCTCATTAATTCCAAAGACTTAATTCTTAAGTGTTTGACTCAAAAGCTGTTAAAACAGAGAATAATTGATCCAAAATATCAGTGGATTGGTCCCATAGGATTGATAACCAAAGGTGATTACATTTTTAATATTTGCAGCTAATTTATACCTTTTAATTTGACATTTGCTCTGAGCTGAACTTTAATAAAATATACAAACAAAGTAGTTTGGATACATGGGAGTTTAAAAAGAAAAGTTCAATGTGTTCCTCGGGTTTCATAAGGCCACAGGTCCTTATCACTTCCCCATGGAAAATCACTGTGTGGAGGAAAAGTCTGGGGAAAAAACAATTCAGAGTGCTTTTCCATTTTCTTTTCAATCTCATATATCCCACCATCTGCTTATCCTTTCCTCCTTAGTTATTTATCAATGTCACTTGTGGTTTTGAGAAAAATGGCGTGTGGTGACCAGACCACTTTCATATCTAGTCAGTGTGATGCACAGGAACCCACAGAGTAAGCAGGGCATTTTGCGTTCCTATGTGCCCTGTATTTTAGAGGTGGCTGATGAAAAGAATGGTAGTATGGATCTATAGAAGAATCCAACTATACATTGCTTTAAGTTTATATAATTATTTGTTTTAAAAATTTTTATTGCAAATCTTTATTTCTAGAATCACAAAGATTTGTTTTAACCGATGAGGGCAGCCTGGAGATTTACAATATTCATGGAAGTGACTCTGGAAGTTACATTTGCAATGTCATCTATATACATGACCATAAACATGTGACAACAGAAATCCGTTTCATGGTCTATGGTAGGAGACGCTTTATTGTTTTTGTTTCTGAAATGTTTTTACTCAAATACTGCTTTCTCTACAGCATTCTTTTCAGGTTTGGTATGAAAATACATGAATATTCAAGTGATGTGGAGGCATAATGCCATAAAAGTACCTAAACATTTAAACCAGGGGTCAGCGACCAGTGTTGGCTCCTCCTCCCCAACCCTCAGTCGGCGCCAGTGGCTCCCTCCACCAAAAAAAGCAGTAACCACAGTTGAAATGGGGAGAGTGGAGTCCCATGCTGCTGACAGGAGCCAGTTGCGGAAAGAAGCAGCTCCTTTCAGTGGCAGCTGGGGCTGGGGTCCTCAGGAATGCTGCGGAAAGAAGCTGCTCTGAGCGGCTTCTTTCCATGGTTTCAGCGGGGACCTGTTCCCAGGCATGCCGCTGAGAGAAGCCACGCTGGGCCACTTTTTTTTGTGACGCGCCTGGAGACCCTCCAAGCCCCTGCCACCTCCCCATGCCACCCCTCCCCCCGCCCGAAATAAACCACCTGGGGTGGCTTTCAGTGGCAGGAGATGCAATTGTGGTGGCATTGCAGAAGCCACTGTGTGGACTTGTGTGCCACTCTTGGCATGTGAGCTGGGGGTTGACTACCCCTGATTTAAATTGTATGCTATTACCCTTTAAGGATAATTCGTAGAGGAAAAAAATCATTAAATTATATCTCCATATAGTCAAATTCCAAAGGGGTAGCCGTGTTAGTCTGACCTCCCCCTCCTCTATGTGCTGTTCCCCAGTGTTTTGAATCCTAACACCTACTTTGATTTGCTGTTACAGCCTGACCTGATGCTATGTCATACACTCCCCTGCATTTAATTTCCTCCCACTCTGTAACTTTCCTATCTTCAAAGCGTCTGATGAAGTGGGATTTTCTCCCACGAAAGCTCATGCGATTAATAAATCTGTTAGTCTTTAAAAGTGCCACAAGACTCTGTTATCTCCATATAGTTATTCCTCTGCTTACATGATACACATGCGGTTAGTTCTTTCTAATACACCTTAAAAATGAAATGAATACAAAGAGGAATTGTGAAGTGGCATTACAACAATGGCATGGTAAACTTGTCACAAATAAATTCACCACTGGAAACTCCATCTTGGTTACATGAATCTCATGCATAATTTTTTCTGACTGTGAAGTTCCAGAACAATTCAAATCCTATGCATTTTGGAGCTGCAGAGGTACATCATGCACTCTGGAATAAAAGGTCTATACTGGGCTGAGATTTGATTGTAGTGCTAATGAGGTATAGAGAAACTGCCATAGCTCCTGAAATCCCCTGAGCCAGGTGCCTCTGAAGGAAGCATTTGGTGATGCAGAAACTTGACTCAGGGTGTGTCTTCACTCACAGAGGCACATTCAGCACCACAAGATTGACTGAGCAGAAGTGGAGACCTACTTAATCCATCTGGAAGTCAACTCAATAAGTACACCCCTACAGCAGTGGCTTACCATGAACAGCACATTCCCCAGTGTTTTGAATCCTAACACCTATTTTGATTTGCTGTTACAGCCTGTCCTGATGCTATGTCATACACTCCCCTGCATTTAATTTCCTACCACTCTGTAACTTTCCTATCTTCAAAGCGTCTGACGAAGTGGGATTTTCTCCCACGAAAGCTCATGCGATAAATAAATCTGTTAGTCTTTAAAAGTGCCACAGGACTCTGTTGTCTTTCTACAATAGACTAACACGGCTACCCCTTTGGAATTTGACTAAATTTATTATGGTTAAGTTAAACTGAACTGGTTAGGAAAAGCCGGGGCAGTCTTAGGTATTCTGGGCCCTTGGCAAAAGTCAAGGATGGGGCCCCCCATGCTGCATGGGGGGAGCCCATCCTGGACTTTTGCTGGCCACCAGGGCCCCTGCCATCCTCTCCTGGGCCCCTGCCAGCCTCCCTGATGGCTCTGCCAGCCCCCTGATGGTCTCGCCAGGGCCCCCGATGGCTTCCCAGCCCTGCTGCTGGCCCTAAAATAGTTGCAGTGCAGGGCCCCTTCCCCTGTGGGGCCCTGGGCAACTGCCACCCCGCTAAGACCACCTATGAGAAAAAGAATAGAGAGGTCTTTAGAATCTAACTGGACTAGGTTTTCCCTACTTATAGGGAGGTTAGTTGAATTTTTAAAGAAGTCTGAGTTTCTCTTCCACCTTCTGTCTTTTCTTAGCTGTTGTGAGAAAGCTAGGCTCAAAAAGTGATTTTTATGCATTTGATCCAAGATCAGGGAGGTCATTGATCATTCTCATATCCTCTGAAAGAGCATTCCACAGTCTCAGATCAGCTTCCGTAACAGCTCAGTTCTCCCCCGTCCCCTCCAAGTTTGATCCTTTGAGGTGACTGTTTCATTGTTAATATGGAACACATCTGTCAAGGGAGGTAATGAGCTAATGGGGCTTCTAGGCTGAACTCTGAAAAGTTTCATGTTCAAGATAACAAAAACTGCATGGGAGGTTCAGAACATTGATTGACATTTTAAATAATATGTCAGCATATTAAATAACTATATCCTAAATTAAGCTGATGTTGAGTATTTTCTGGTGTGTATTTACATAATGAAACGGTTGGAATAGAAAATCCCTTTGCTTCCAAATTCAGAGCAGAGAACGTGGTAACTGAAATAATGCTGCATTGCCACCTAGTGGGTATATGAAGGGAAGAGTACCATACGTATGCCTTGGTGGGTCAATGACTCTTTGGTATATTTAGATGGCTATATTTTTTAATAGATGTGTTTGAAGAAACTAGGATAACTCCTCCCCCCACTCCCTCACCTCACAAATCACTAAGAGAAAAGAACAACTAATGTAACTATTAAGATGAAAAGGGCCATTAATACCCCAATTAAAGAACAGCTGCAAATGTGTGAGCTAGCAAAGCTGTTTCTGTTAGGGTCTGGTTTAGACTGATTCACTATGCATACATTACATCTTAACTGCATACAATTAAAGAACAGAACTTGTTGTAAAAACCCAATTGCTACACACATGCTAATATTGCCTTGCTCTATCTCATCTGGGACAGTCTATGCCTGCAGTCAGCAAAATTGTAGGAAGTTAATTAAGCCACCAGGTGGAGTGAATACTGAGCATTAATGCCAAGAGATCAAGTGCTCAAAAGTTAGGACATTCCACAAGTTAAGCTTGCTTTGCTCAAGCAATGTTAACACAGCTGTGTTACTAATGTGGTTATTTTCTATTCCTGTTTTGCTTGCCGACTGTAAAACTTTAATGTATTACTTTCTTCTTATTATAGACCATAAAACATTGGTTTCTAAGATTTACTGACTTTTTATTGTTTGGTTTTTGCAGCACTAACATTTCATTGCATTGATGGTAGGGTGTTTTTCTCCATTTACTACTTTGTGACTAAAACAAGCTATCGTGAATTATACATAACAAGAAAATATATACAAAAGCTTTACTGTGGTGTCAAGCATTGTATATATTACCAGTAGCAGAAAGCCCAAGCTATTACTGTGTGTGGCAGTTGGGCCAAGCAATCTACCATCTGCTCAGTCTCTTTCATTCAACCACCCTTGGATAGCAACAGAGCACAAATTCCCATGATGATTGAACCTGGTGATATATTGAATAAAAAGAGCTCTGAGCCGTGTTTGTAGCTGTTTCCATCATTTGACTAAAACAAACTGACATTTTTAAAGACTAACAAATTTATTTATTGCATGAGCTTTTGTGGGAGAAATTCCCACTTCGCTAGACTCAACAGACATTCTGGGCTTCAGAGTGATACAAAATGACAATCCTGGAATCTTATTGGATGGATGGATGGGTGGATGGATGGATAAAACAGAAAGTTTATATAAATTGAAAGAACATTTCCATTTTTATAGTATATCATAAGCCAGGGAAAAGTATACATCTGTCAGCTGGATTCAAAACAGGAACCTGTGAAACCAATACAGTTGCTTCATTTGAAAAACAACTATTAGAAAATCTGGAGAGCTTAATCCGTGATCTTCAATGTGAGATCCGGCAATGGAATACACAGTGCCACGCTTCTACGGATACAATGGCGATGCTAACACACAAACTTACATTTCAGTTTGTGGGTAAGATGTATATTTTTCTATTAATTAATCAATCTGTTATTTTCAAATGCATAAGGAAATATTGCATGGTTTACCAATAGCAAGAAGAAAACAAATGATACATATTATTTGCGGTAAAATAAGTTTTCTGTGTTTCCAATTAAAAAAACCTATATTCACATCTGCAGATGAAGATACCCATGGATATAAAGCAGATATCACAGGGATTTAAATGTTTGTACTTGCAGTGAGTCACTTATACAAAACTTGATCATGCAGGTAGTTGGGCTGGGGGGGACGGAAGGAGGAACTCTTCCAGTGCTGTCCCTGTAGAGTGCTCCACTCTAGGTTTGGTGTATCCTAGAGTTGCTGATTGGAGATTTCTGACAGCAGTGCTCATCCAGATTGTGCACGTGTGGTCCCATCTCACGGCGCTGCTGGCGCCTCTTTTGGCACGCATGTAACCTGACTCCCTCAGTTCCTTTTCATCCATCCGCAGTCCGAGATGGAACCCTCAGCAGTTTGTACATTAGCTTGTCCAATTACTTAGATACCCTTTAGAAATAGTTTATTTTAGTCAGTAATCTTACTTATCTTCCCCGTCTACTTTACATTTTTTTCCCTTCTTCTTTCCCTCATAATGTAGAATAAGTTTCCATTCCCTTAACAGAACCCCACACCGTGCCTGGTTCACCAGGATTCAAAAGATGCGCCACTTGTAGAGACGCTATCCCAGCATCATATGGACATTCCTAATGTGTCTGATATTTGGGTGGAGGGGCATGCACCCCAAAAATGTGTCAGCTGCAAAAACTTCAAACTCAGACCCAGGAGAGACAGAGATCTCCAACTTAAACTCCTTCTCATGGAAAAGTGGTTAAGACCCTTCTCTGACTCTGGCAAAGACAACTCTTCAGAAAAAAATTACTGAAAAGGCTTCACATACAAGATTCTCTGCATCACCCTCTGAAGAGCTCAATGGCAAAAGCTATTCTAGTTGCATCATCGGCACCGTGATTCAGAATCTGTGATACACCAGGTTCCTCTGGTACCATTCTTGTCAAGGCACTGAAGGACTCTCAATGTCCCAGTGCTGAGTCAAGAGGCAAAACATCTTCCACAACTATGGCACCACTGAAGCAAATGTTGCAGAGACCTATTTTCCAACTCAGATTGCCATCAACTGACTTAATGATAACTTTGGCACCGATTGTTATGACACTGACGTAGATTACAGAACCTTTTGTGCACTGACGGCAGTTAAAGGCATTGATACCAACAATGGCACCAACACTGATGGTGAGACTCGCCCCAATTTCGGTGCTGATTCTGCTCAGGGCACCGACATTAGCACCAATTCACAAACATACAGAAAACTAACACCAATGCCAACAGGCTTATACGATGATTACATCCTCAATGCTCTCCCCACAGTCTGGCACATAAACCTCTCTACAATAGTTTGCACATAATAGAACCCTCTCATCAATTCCATTCTCAAGTAGCGAAGAGACAGAGGTAATCTCCAAACTTTCCTTCTTTACCAGATCAATCCCTGAAACATCTAGACAGAGGTCATGCACAAGACAGCCATGCACCCATGTTATAGACCAGCATGATTTGGAACTCCCATGCCTTATCCCATGCAATGGCCAAATTGGGATACATGGTCAAACTATACTAACTAGGGGTTACAGTAGACCTTTCAGCCCCTACAAGGACAGACCCAGATCCTCTACATGACCTGCCCCATCAGTTTCTGAAACAACTCCAGGAACAGTTGAAGAAATGGCAGAAAGCATCAAACAGGACACATCACCTTCTGCACACAATTCCTCTTCTCCTGATGAAGCAATAATTCCTCCTCCAGCACAGCTGAAGACTTCAGGTACATTCAGGAGTGGATCAAAGAGTGGCTGGCCACTTAGAGATCCCACTGGAGGTAGTTACTGAAACCCACCACAAGTTGGAATTTCTTTCTACACCTCCCCCTCCCAACTCTTCTGTTATAAAGGTGGCAAACCAATGGGGCAAGCAGCCCGCATTTAAGTCTATGCTTCAGAACAAGGAAGGGAAATGACTAGACTTGTTTGGCAAAAAAGTATATTCATCTGCCATGTTACAACCACAGGTAGCTGACTATGTGGCACTGTTATCGAATTATGATTCCAACAATTACACCAACATTCTGGAATTTATTGATGACATTCTGGACAGCAAAAAAGAGCAATTTAGATCTTTAATAAATGAAGGTCAAACCTGATCATGAGAACCACCCTACAGGTCTCTCTCTTGATGTTGCCCATATAGCTGCAAGAACAACAGCCATACCAAGTGTTGGCCATACAAGTTATGCAATGAACAAGACCACTGCTTCAAAACTTAGGACTCGTAATAAACAAGTAAATGTCCACTTTGACTCCAGTACAACAACTGCAATTCGTCAGAACATACCTGGTCTCAATAACAGCCAGGACATCATTACTGGAAATCAGGTTTCATACTATAATAAACCTAACATCATTCATAAGAAACAGCCCATTGTTAACGGCATACACATGCCTATAATTACTAGCATACATTGCAGCCACTACCTCTGTGGTGCAACATGCATCCTTACACATGCACTGTCTACAAGGCTGGATATCAACCATCTACAGGCTGCATAGGCAAGGACTAAACAATATACTAATGATGCCAAACACAGACAAATTCCAAAGGGGTAGCCGCGTTAGTCTAGTTCAGCAAAACAAACAAGGAGTCCTGGGGCACTTTTAAAGACTAACCAAGTTTTTATTGCATGAGCTTTAGTGGGGGAAAATCCCACTTTGTCAGATGCTTTCAATCCCTACTATGGTGATCTCAACCCGCCAGCGTGATGACAGGGATTCCATTCTCACAGGAACCACCTTCAGTTATGATTACAACAGATGTGTCTCTCCTGTGCTGGGGAGCACATTCAAACAACCATATGAACCTGGGCCTGTGGTCAAAAACTGAGACAGGGTTACAAATATATCTTTAGAGCTCCTAGTAGTCCACAACACTCCTCACTTTCTCTCACTTACACAAAACAAGATGACAAAAATAGTGACAGATGATATCATGTGCATGTTTCATATAAATCAGCACGGAGGAGCAAAATTCCACTTCCTATGTACTGAAGCTATGAAACTCTGGAATAAGGGCATCCTACAAAACATCAACATATCAGCAATATACCTACCAAGAAGTCAGAACACCATGGCAGATACCATCAGCAGACAGTTCAGTCAAAACCATGAGTGGGAACTGAACAACGCAACTTTGTAAAACATTTCTGACACTAGGGTCACCCAATCTTAGACCTCTTCACCACAGCATAGATTTGCAAATGGCCCCACTTCTGCTTGATAGCAGGACTAGGAATGGGATTGATGGGGATGCTTTTCTCCTCAATTGGAGCATAGGTCTCCTTTACACATTCCCACTCATTACAATGACACCTGAGTCATCCATAAAATCGGCACAGACAGGGCAAGGACGATAATGATAGCACCCACATGACTCAGACAAACCTGGAACTCTCACCTACTTCAGATGTCAGTACCAGTCATTCTCCCACTTTGCAACAACCTCCTATCCCAGGACAATAGGTGGATTCTCCATCCAAATTTACAGAAACTTCACCTAACAGCCCGAATCCTAACAAATTCTGTCAAGAAGAACTAGATAAATTCAACTGGGAACAAGTTAAGCACATATGATTAAATAGCAGGAAACCTATAATGCGGAAAACTTACCTTCAGAAATAGAATAGATTCAACTTGTGGTGCAAAGATAAACATATCATTGTTGCATTCACACCAATCTCAGTAGTTAAATCCTACAATTAAAAAAAAAAATCAGGATTATTGATTAGAATCATAGAATCATAGAGTTGGAAGGGACCTCACGAGGTCATCTAGTCCAACCCCCTGCTAAAAAGCAGGACCACTCCCCCTAAATTATCCCAGTCAGGGTTTTGTCTAACTGAGCCTTAAAAATCTCCAAAGATGAAGATTCTACCACCTCCCTAAATAGCCCATTCCAATGCTTCACTATCCTCCTAGTGAGAAAGTTTTTCCTAATATCCAACCTTGACCTCCCCAGCTGTAATTTGAAACCATTGCTCCTTGTTCTGTCCTCTGTTACCCTCGAGAACAGCCTAGCTCCCTCCTCTTTGGAGCAACCCTTCAAGTAGTTGAAGGTTGCTATCAAATCTCCCCTCAGTCTTCTCTTCTGTAGACTAAATAAGCCTAGTTCCTTCAGTCTCTCCTCATAAGTCATGTGCCCCAGCCCCCTAATCATTTTTGTTGCCCTCCGCTGGACTCTTTCTAATTTGTCCACATCCTTTCTGTAGTGGGGAGCCCAAAACTGGACACAGTACTCCAGATGCGGCCTGACCAGTGTCGAATAGAGGGGAATTATCACATCCCTCGATCTGCTGGCAATACTCCTACTGATGCAGCCTAATATGCCATTGGCCTTTTTGGCAACAAGGGCACACTGTTGGCTCATATTCATCTTCCCATCCACCATAACTCCCAGGTCCTTTTCTACAGCGCTGCTACTTAGCTGATCGGTCCCCAGTCTGTAGCAGTGCATGGGATTTTTCCGTCCTAAGTGCAGGACTTTGCACTTGTCTTTGTTGAACCTCATGAGGTTTCTTTCGGCCCAGTGTTCCAATTTGTCCAAGTCTCTCTGGATCCTGTCCCTGCCCTCCAGAGTATCTACCATTCCCCCCAACTTGGTGTCATCCGCAAACTTACTAAGCACGCAGTCTATTCCATCATCAAGATCATTAATGAAGATGTTGAATAGAACCGGCCCCAGGACCGACCCCTGGGGCACTCCACTCGTTACCGGTTGCCAACCAGACATCGAGCCATTGATTCCTACCCGCTGAGCCCGTTGATCTAACCAGTTTTCGATCCACCTTACGGTCCACTCGTCCAACCCATACTTCCTTAACTTGCCGACGAGAATGCTGTGGGAAACCGTATCAAAAGCCTTGCTAAAGTCAAGGTATGCCACGTCAACGGCTCTTCCCACATCCACAAATCCAGTCATCTCATCATAGAAGGAAATCAGGTTGGTCAGGCACGATTTGCCCTTGGTGAATCCATGTTGACTGTTCCTGATCACTCTATTTTCCTCCAAGTGTTTCAGGATGGATTCCTTGAGGACCTGCTCCATGATTTTCCCAGGGATTGAGGTGAGGCTGACCAGTCTGTAGTTCCCCGGATCCTCCTTTTTCCCTTTCTTAAAGATAGGTACTATATTTGCCTTTTTCCAATCCTCTGGGACCACCCCCGTTCGCCACGAGTTCTCAAATATTAGCTCGATCTAAATCCATTTAGCAGCCATTGCTGCCATCTACCAGAAAACTGATGATAAAACACTGTTCACACCATCAAATTGTGAAAAGTTTCATCAAAGGTATCCAAATTGTATACCCAGAGCCGCACTCTCCAACAATACCACCAGATCTAAACCCAGTCTTGCAAACCATCACCAAGCCCTCATTTGTGCCCTTAGTAACCTGCTCCCTTATGCATATGCCTATGAAGGTGTCATTCCTAGTGACCATCACATTGTCTCATTGTGGGGGAGAAATTCAAGCGATCATGGCTGATCCATCAGTTTTTATCACAAAGACAAATTCACTCTTAGACCATAGCCAAAGTTACTATCAAAAGTTAATTCAGCTTTTCACATAAGTCAACCAATTCTGTTACCCATGTTCTGCCCAAGCCCCACGATAATGCACAAGACAGCATATTGCATACCTTGGATGTCAGATGTGCAATAGCTTTCTAAATAGGACAAAATCCTTCAGGAAATTCTCTAAACTCTTTTTATCCACTGCAGAATGCTGTAAAGGTATTTCCATCTCCACTCAGAGATTATCAAAGTGGATATTTGGTTGCATCCATTCATGCTACAAACAGAAAAACATACAAGTTCCCCCTGGGGCTAAAATATACTCTACAAGAGCAATGTCCACATCTACAGCATTCCTCAATTATGTACCAATTGTAGATATATGCAGAGCAGGAACTTAGGTCTTGGCGCATATGTTTACAAAACATTATGCTGTTGATCAGGCATCTAGAATGGAGACATCAGTAGGCTTAACAGTACTGTCATCTATTCAGTGCATTGGCTCTTAAGTTCCTTCCATCAAATGAAGGACACTGCTCTAGTCATCTAGAGTGGAGCACTCACAGGGACATCATTTGAGGAAGAGGCTACACTTCGTGCACTAACTGAGGTTCTTCAAGATTTGTCCCCCTGTGGGTTCTTCACTAACCACTCTCCTCCCCTCTGCTTTGGAGTTCATACAAAAAATTCTATACAGAGGAAGAACAGAGGGAGTCAGGTCATTTGTGGGCCAAAAGAAGTGTCAATGGTGGCTACCGAGTGTGCACAAGTTGGACGAGATCCACTGTCAGAAATCTCCGATCAACAACGTTAGGACATTCCTAGACTGGAGCACCCACCAAGACACACATCTCAAAGAGCCTTAGTTACCGCACAAGATTAGTAACCTTCTCGTATTTCTTAGGTCTTGCAGGCATTTAGTTTTTGACCAAAAACGTAATGTATTTTCTGCAAATCTATTTTTTTCATCCTAAATCATTTTTAAATGGACGCTACCAGCTTTGAATAACTGCCTATGTTATACTTCTGTGTGTAGATGACTAGTCTCTTTAGATCCCTTACGTTTTAAAACTAATTATGATATCTATTCTTGGATTCCATACTTGATGACCATTTCCAAGCAACTAAAGTGGGATAAAAACAACAAAAAGCTGAATTTTTTCCCCAGACATTTTAATTACACCTCATCCCATCTCCACTTTATACCAGTTCTATAACCCCTGGGAATTTTCAAATATACAAAACTTTTTACGCTTAGGCCTTCCGTCCATATTCACTTAAAACATTCAAATTAAAATAGTAACTGGTATTTTCTTTGCAGTTTTTCCTTTTGCATTGGCATTTACAGAGCCCTGTAAAAGTTCAGAATGTGAAAACTCCACCAATTACATCAAAAAGGTATGACTATTTTACCAAGAAAATAATACAAATGAGTATTTTGGCACATTGATTCTTGATCACATTTTTCTCACACTGGTTATATTAAAAGTCATGATAATTAGAAAGGGACTCTTCATGCATGAGTATTGCATTTAATAGGTAATCTGGAGTTTCCATGGGAGTTTAGAACAATGGCTCTTTATAGTTTGGTGGGGTTTTTTATTTTTTAAAAGACTTACTCATTCTAACGTCACATGCAAAAAACCCAACCTCCCCCCGCTCCAAAACATTTTGCTAGGTGCAGATATTCTTGAAGAAATATACAGTCCACATGCAGGGAAACTGTCCTCACTTTTTTTGTTAGCAAATCAAAATTCTTGGTGGCAACCGTAATCACATTAATTGGCATCCCTATTTAAAATCCAGAGGGGAATCAATTAGGCATGAATATCAAACTGCCTTTTTACCCTAGAATTGGCTTCTCAGAAACAAACTTGAAGCACTACTGATGCACATTTACTGGATAACCGGAGGCCTTCAGTTTCCAGAACTGTCATTGGCATCTTTTCCAAGTGTTATATTAATTTTACTTTTTTAAATATAACTTTACAATATAAACTGATTCACTACTGTCCTCGCTGAATAATTGTGCTCTTTACCATCTCGTGTCCCATCATAATTCATCGCTACTGTAGTCTTCATATTTACTTGTGTGTGTGTGGGGGGGCCCATTCTCCTACATGCAAGAAAATGTGGAACCAGTCATCTGTGCTTAATATCTTTTATGGAATGGCTATGTCCGCATCTCTCCTTGGCAAGGACATTGACATGGGGTTTCAAAACTAGGACTCCAACTACTGGACCACTGAATATGTGACAGGTGCAAGATAATGTACATATACACCTGGCACTGTGTGTTGAATTCTTGGACAGCTATGCACTGGTCCTAGCAGAAATTCACTGTCATGTACAGCTGTAGCGCCTTCAGAATACCACGTGCTGACTAATCAAAGTTAGAGTCAGCTTGATCTTCTGCGCTGTAATCAGCATTGTGTGTGTACCCATTAATTATTTTTCATTTTAGGAACTGGCACACACTTACATTCATGAGATAGCAAGCCCCAGAGCGGTCCTGGGCAGAAGGGAGTGCGGGGCTCCTTTCTGCCCAGAACCGTGCTCCAGCTGATAGAGAAACCCAACAGTTTCCCTGCCAGCTGGAGGGCCGTGCTGGCAATTGCCGGCACTCCAGCTGATAGGGAATCCCCAGGGATCCCCTATCAGCTGGAGTTCTGGCAATTGCTGGCACAGGCCTCCAGCTTATAGGGAAACCGCTGGGTTTCCCTATCAGCTGGACCCTGGTCCTGGGCAGAAAGGAGCCCCGTGCTCGGGTCCCAGGCAGAAAAGGGCCGTGGGGCTCCCTTCAGCCAGGACTGCTGGGGTCCCAGCCAGAAGGGAGCCCTGCAGTCCCTTCTCCCTGGGACCTGAGCGGTCCCAGGGAGCAGGGAGCCAGGACAAGCCGCTAGCAGCTTGTCCTGGGGAGAGCCAGTCCCATGCAGGACTGACTTTCCCCAGAACAAGCCGCTAGCAGCTTCCTGGGGAGAAGGGAACAGGGGCTCCCTTTTTCCCCTGCCCTAAGTTGACTTACTTTGTAAGACGCACCCTCTGATATTACTTCTGTAATAATGTTTAAGACTCTCTTATACTTTTTAAAAGACTCTGTGCAAACCTTGTTCTCAAGTGGGGAGGGAGGCCACTCTGTGTCACTGCTCAGGCAAGAGTCAGTTAAGTGTCTTTGGGTACGTCTACATTGGAGGCTCTGTTAAATCGACTTATCCAAGGTCGACTTTTCGTCAACCTTGTTAAGGCGACTTAAAGACTCCACAGCCCTGCATCCACACTGGCAGGTGCTAGGTCAACGGAGGAGTGGCCAGGAACTCTGTGAGGGGGTCTGGAGGCCAGTTTGGTCGACTTAATGCCTATTCCCCTGTCTACACTGGCTTAAGTCGACTCGATAAGGTTGACTTAAGCCTTACGTCGATCTTAAGAAGTGGTGTTATTAAGTTGAATTAATAAAAGCCCAATGGGGATGCAGGAGTCTGTAGGTCGACTTAAGTTCCTTAAGTTGACCTAAGGCTCCAATGTGGACGTACCCTAGGTATCTGGCTGTCTGGGCGGAGCAGAGCAGTTCAGGAGCTCTGGCTTGGGAGGAGGGCAGAGCCAGTAATCAGGCCTCCTTGCCTAGTGTGAGATAACTGCTGCCCCAGAGGTGGGGTCGGCAGCAGGCAGAAAATAGGGGGACCCACGTCTACCCTATTCCACTGGGTCCCAACCCGGGGTCTTATCTGTGACAGAGTTTCAGCACTGGGTCAGCAGAGATCCAGCCAAACCATGGTGACTCATGTTATGGCAACCATATTGGATTAAAGCTTGGTTTTCCTGGGTTCTTCCTACATTTTCTCCCTGGAGTACCTGGATTTCAAGGTCATTATCCATCTGCTTGGGGTAGATAACTAGTGGCAGCCCCAGCATCTCCTCAGAGTCCCAGGTGGCTGGCAACGCCTCCGTGTCCTCAGTGCAGAAGTGGTTGGGCTTGAGCTCCAGTGGTGAAGACATTCTTCTCCGTCAGTCCAGCTCAACTGAGAGAGCCCACCTTTTATATTTCCCCTTCCTGTCCCAGCCTTCTGTTTCCAGCAGGGAGGGCATGGGTGTCCTGGCGCTGCCCACCTGCGGGAATGTAGGGGTCCCTTATTCTCAAGTCTGGAAGGAGGCCACTCTGTCTTGCTACAGTGCCATGTGATATTAGTTGGGCTCAGTTAGGCTTTGCTGGGAGCCCAGAATAACAGGCAATGTGGCGGTGTTCTGATCCAGATAGTTTCCCTGCTGCTCCCCCTTCTGCTCCAAGGAAGAAAAAAAATGTGCCAGGCTGTCCCTGGTACAACATATGTTCCCCATTGAGCTGGGGATACATTGGCTGGTGTATTGGGGGAGAAGATGTATGGAACCATGGCTCTGCCCAGTCCCTGTCCCAGTCTGCCAACACCCATCCATCTGTGCAAAATGGGGAAGTCTCAAGTTCTGCAGAGCCTGCTTCTCTTCCCACTCTGATATTCATGATGCTGATACTCATTGCAGATGTAAGGAGGCATTTTGCTCTCTATTATATTCCTGTGCTGCCACACTGCGTTTCTCAGAATTTGAATCTGAAGAACTTTTTTCTTGCTGGGTTTTTTTCTTCTTTTTTTCCCCTTCTAGGCGTACACTAAGATTAAGCAATTCTTTGAAGTCCAAAATACTGGATCAGATCACTTTCACAAGATACATTATATTTCTGGCTCCCTTACTGGAAAGAAGGTGGATCACTGCAAACCAGGATTTGGTAAAAATATAAACAACAGTACAATGTGTCCAGGATGTTGTGGTGAGTGTCCAAGGCTTGTTTGGAAAAAATATCTAATTGCTTGTCTCAAGAAAAATATGGTGATGGTGTTCCTAACCTGCAAACAGAAGACATCCTAATAACTAGCAGGATGTTTACATGTAGTAGGATTCAAGGTTGTGCCATAAACAGAGGTCTTTGGTCTCTGGGCTTTGTCTATCGTGGGATAAAAGATATTTTGCAAATGCATTAACTAACATATTTTAATATTTTTTAAACCCCTAGCATAGACAGGGAAAGTTGTCTTGTAACCCCATGTTAGCTGGTCCTCATAAGCCCTCTAGAAAGCCTAGCTTACAACAGAATCAGCCAACTTGTTAATACACAGATTGCTGTCTCTCCGCTGGGGTTTTAAAATGTGTTATCTAGTTTTAAAAGACACTCTTGATCCTCATGTGAACAAGCTGTGGGATTATAAATTGGGCACTGTCCACATGCACACATTTTCTTGGATACATGGGGAATTGTGCAAAGGCACTGAAGGACTATCAGCATTTATCAGTATTTATCCTGTGTCCACCTTGCAAATTGGGCAGGTTGCCAGTCCAAGTGTAAGCAGGGCCATCCCTTGGGGGGGGGGGGGAGCGGGGCCCAGGGCCAATTGGCCGAGGCGGGGCCCCCACCCCGCCATGCTGGAGGGGAGCGTGGCAGGCCAGCCCACTCCACCCCCCAGGGACCCTGGTCACACCCCCAACCCCCTAGGACTGGGAGCCGGCCCCAGCCGGGAACCTTAGGCTGCCAGCCAGCTGGGGACCCGTCCCGACCGCATGCGGCCGTGTGGGGCAGGCCACAGCAGGCCAGCCCAGACCCAGAGAGGCTGAGCCCAGCACACCTGCCCCGCCCCTGGGCCTGCCTGCTCCGCCCTGGGGGTGGGGAGCACTGGCCCAGAGGCCAGGTGAAGCGCTCCCAGTCTGCAGCAGCAGGGAGCAGGGCAAAGCATGGCCATGGGGGGGCCCATATAACTGCAGGGGCTGGGGCAATCGCCCCATTCCCCCCCCCCCCCCCCAAGGATGGCCTGGAGTGTAAGGAGCACTTGGGCTTTAGCTTAAACCCCAGGATGGGCCAGTGAGCCCAGATGTATCTGCTCTTTGAAAATCCAATTAAACCTAACTCAGCTACCTAAAACAGCTGACAGAAGGACTGTTAAAAATTCTACAGCCCCATTTCTTTAACTAAAAACTGAGAGCCATTCCCAACCTCCTCTTTCCCTCCTGTTCTTCCACATTTTAAACAACAAACATCCTTTTAGATGTTGTTTATACATCAAACCAAAAGTAAAAAGGACGAAACCTGTTATTTTCTCTTTGCAGTTCACCTTTAAAGTCTTTCACACACAGAGTTTCAATCTCAGAATTTCTTCCTTCCTGCTAAACTAAATTTTTAAACCACCAAAATTAGCTTTCCTTTAAAACCCCATGTTCACCAGCTTATCATCAGCATAGGACAAACAGGTTTTGTTTCCCCTTATACAAACAATTAAAATAATTGAAATAAAACGTTATGTATATTTATTAAAAATCCATTTTTATTCTATTGTGCATTTTTTTAAATAGTAACATGCCCACCTGGTAGATTCAGTGCAAGATATGATACCACATGTATTCTCTGTGCCTCTGGGTCCTATAATAAAAATTATGGGCAGACTGCCTGCACAAACTGTCCAAAAACACAAACTAGTGACAGAAGAGGAGCCAAAACTGAAAGAGAGTGTCATGGTAAGTTCTTTTCTGTCAAGAAGCACACTAGAAGTGGTGTGGAATTGCTAGTTTTTAGTTATTCTTCTCACAAATGTATGTATTTTCTATCCTGAGCTAACAGGTTACTTCAAATCTCCCCATCATACTTATTCAGTGGGCTCAGTTAGTATGTTCTAGAGTGCCATACAGATGACCTGAGTCCGTTTCCCAGTCCTTCAACCCAAATCCTCTTTTGTCTGTACCTTGTCTGGTCATTTATTCCAGGGTGAGTGCAGAGATTATGTAAATCTTTATTGAATCAGCATGGTAATGATTTGCATTCACTTTGCAATAGTATGCAGGACATCAAGCTTGAGAGTCACAGAGAATTAAGCCTCTTTTTAGATGACCTTCATATTAACTTTGCTTTGTCTGTGTCTCCCCTGTGCTTTCCCTCTCTCTCCAGCAGATGGTGTAATGTTTATAGGTTTTAATGGCAACCTGTGCCCAGCAGAAAGCTTGCCAGGCACCTGGCCCTGTAGTACAGGGGTTAGGGCAGTGTAGCATGTACAATGGCCACCCAACCTCTTGCAAACAAATGCATTCACAGTGCTTAAAATGCCTTGTACAAGATGTCTGACCAATCTGAATTACTTCTGTACTGCTTTTGTCCCTTTTAGTGCCTTGGTTTTAAGGTCATCTCTTCTAAAAAACTTGTTTTTTTTATATTATTTTTTTCTTGATTACTTTGTCAATATGTTATCACTGACAGGAAGAAAATACATACTTAAGAATTGCACCCTATGGCTAGTTGCTGAAATGCTTCCAAATTAATCTTTATGATTATTTCTTTTGTGCTCCCATGCAAATATTAAATTTTAGTCATCTTCTTCTGGCTCCCCATTCAGATTGAGTGGCAGTGGCTGTGTCCATATAATGGATTTAGACAAGAGGAAACAAAAATATTCAAGTTCCAAAGGGGAAGCCGTTTCAATCTAGTTCAGCAAAACAAACAAGGAGTCTAGAGGCATTTTAAAGATTAACAAATGTATTTATCGATCCCACAAAAAATATGCGAAGTGCTCTTTTCTATTTGTTTTGTTTTT
The DNA here is from genome assembly GCA_007922175.1 of Pelusios castaneus. Classification (NCBI taxonomy): domain Eukaryota; kingdom Metazoa; phylum Chordata; order Testudines; family Pelomedusidae; genus Pelusios; species Pelusios castaneus. Next base: position 27,262,626 of record ML685756.1, on the reverse strand, counting down.
ATCTTTTTCAGGAACTTTGCAAATCTGGATTGTTTTCTTAATTTCCTCAGTAGGAACTGGCCTCATCCTAGTGACATTTTGGGTGTAAGAAACTTTATGGCATTCTATCTATTTCTATAATGCTTTAATATTGCATTGGGTAGGACCCTTATTCATGCCTTCACTTACAGAAACTGACGGGAGCCCATGACAATGGATCTGATGCTGGAGTACAAATGAAGGAAGTGCCATTTCCATAGTACACTCCTGCTTCTCTTGCCCCTAGGCATTTGTGGTTAGATGCACAGGCGGTGGCAGATACCCATTTGATTCTCCCCCATCAAATCAACACAGGCAGAGCAGTGTAAGTTGCTGCAGGCATGCCTCTTCCTTCTTGGTACTGTGGAACCGGGTACTGGCCAGCAGTCTTTGCAAAGGTGCCCTTGCATCTGATTGTCCTTAGATATCTGTGGTTTGCAGAGTACAATTTCCATCCTTTGGTGGAGTAAATGGAAGAATGCAATGGAAACTATGAAGGGTTTATGTTAGGGTAACCACACTATGACAGTGGAGCCCACACAGACAGCTTGCCAGGAGTCAGTGGTCCCCATCTTATCAGTATACATATTTATATACATTTTGAATACAAAGAAATGCAGAAATCCATATTTAATTTGTACTGGTATGGATTAGTCTCAGTGTGTATTACTGGGGTCAATGGGTGTTAGATCAGGCTCATACTGATTAAAGGTTACCAGCAGTCTTACTCAGGATGAGGGAGAGCTAAATGCAGTCTCAAGCTACAATGGGTGTCCTGAGTTTGACAGTAATTTGTTTTCTAACATTTATTTCATTAAATTGCTGACATGATTGGGGTGGGGTTAACTTGTTTCACTCAGAATGACGAATTTCTTACCTCAGTTTTCAGTTTCTATCTGCTCGCTTCATTCACCACAAAAGGGTAATGTATCTCACCTGTGCAATTCAAGGGCCTCCAACATTGCCGTTGCTGGAGACTTCATGATTAAGCCTCATCCTTCCACTCAGGCCACCAGAAGAGTTCCTCCACAGTTGCACCACAGCCTGGGACTTTATTTTCATTGCCTCAGGAAGTAACAAAAGAACAAAGGTTCTTATGTTTTGGAAGGGATATAAAGACTCATACTTCACAGCCTAAATTAACCTGTAACTAAGATAAGGAAACTTCCCTGTTGGCAAGTTATTTTATAACTGCTCCATACAAAGTTACTTGCACCGTCCTCTGAAGCATCTGGTCCTGGCAACTCTCAGAGATAAATAGGGCCCTGCGCAGATACAAGTATGTGGATCTGTATCCGATCTGCATCTGCAAGAAATGGTCTGCAGATATCCGCATTGTATCCACAGATGTGGATATCTGCAGATATAATGCGGATATCTGCGGATTTGCAGGGCTCTAGAGATAAAGTACTTAACTTAATGGACCACTATTCTGATCCCATATAGCTATTCTAATGTTTTGTTCATACACCAGCTGTCAAAATGATCTAAAAGGGTGAGTGAGCTGAGAGTTTGGAAAATTGTACAGCCAAGATGTGAGTTGGATGCTATGCTTTTTGGTGAGGGCCTATAGCCCAAGTTGTCTGGTTTTCCAGATTGTCTCCCCACCCTGGAAGGCATGCCTCAATAGTCTGTATGCAAGGATCCAGAAGGAAAATTGAACTGGATTTCATGTATATACCAGTCCACAAAAAGGAAATTCAGACATGATCAGGGAATGCCTGATTTTGCATTGCAGCTGTTTTGCAAGTCATTTTGTGAAATCCTGTTCAGGGGATGAAAGGTATGTGTAGCACCAGAGCAAACCTTGTTGCTAGAGACAATTGGCTGTGGACGATCACCACCAAGAAATGACTAGTGCAATGAGAAGTGGGATCTTTGCAAATCTTTATCATGGTGGTAAAATTCTGGTCAGACCTTGGCCTGTTTTCACCTCTGGCTGTACAATTTTCTCTCTTGGGCTCAAGCTGGTCTTGATTTTAAACAACTAGTAGGTTTGAATGGTTTCCAGCAGTTGGCAAGTTGAGTAGTTCTGTTTCTCTGAACTGGACACTTGATTCAGTAAAGGGGTGTAACTTGCAACTGAGAATTAATGTGACTTAATGTGTACCAGCTTAGAGTAGATTACAGGAAAAGTCCTGTTAGGCACTGTAAGTGCTCATACAAAAATATTTTAGTGCCTTTGTCATACTACGGATTTTATTGGTTTGGAAAGAGAATTTATCTAGGTTTGCCGACAGTTGCTGCTTCCTCTCACAGGAGAGAGTCTTTTCTTCAGCACTCCTAGTGCTGGTAGTGACCAACAGATAGCTGCATCACCTGTGAATCTGGATGCACAGGGTCTCTGCTTGGGGAATCAGGATTTGATAATTTGCTACTTATGTGTTTAAACACTGCTTTTTCTAGCCCCTAAGTTAGGAGCTATTGCTCTTATCACTAATCACAGCAAGATCCAGGAAAGATTAGTAAAAAAAATATATTTTTACATATCCCTGCAGGGATTGGACTGTTCTGTGAATTCAAGACATCTTGCACTCACGCAAGGACCATCTCCTTAGACTACAAGTCAGTTGCTTGCCACCAAGCAGGTATTTTCTGTTCTTCAGTTAGGAATACTTTTGGTCTGAGTGGTTATAGGCAAGGATTTTAAATTTCTCACTAGAGTGTACTCACTCTTATAGCATGAAGCATCTTTTGGAAGGAGGTCTGACTATGTCATTTGCGTGACTATTTCTTTACCAACCTTGTGCGTTCATGCAACATTTAATTTAACATTTCATTTAACCAGAAGTCCCCTTTCTAATTGCATGATGCCCTTACCAAGGAGAGTACCAGAAACATGTCTTGTATTGCTTGAACGGGAGATATTATTAGTGAGCTCTTTGTGAGCCACTGGTTTGTCTATCCTGGAAGAGTTGTGATTTTTTTTCTTTTTGTGATGGGATGAATATGCAGTATTTCCCTTGACTGTTTACAGGAGGGCATGATCTTGCTCTTGGGATGACCCAACCCAGGAGAGGTGCTGGGACACATCCGTGTTTATAAGAATAGCCTCCTGGCTGGTTCTGGTAGCTAGACACGATGCCTACCTGCTCCCGTAGGCTGGCCAGCACTCAAATAAATTCTGTAGGACTGACTGAGTAGCACTCCGAGCTTTGCTCAGTAAATCAGGAGCATATGAACATGGGAAATGATTTCACATTTATGCCCCTGTAATCCCATGTTGGTGCAGTTGCATGGGAATAAAGTCCTCATGTGCCTCAGCTTTTCTGGCACAAGCTGTGCCAAGCACTTCTTACCCTTTAGTATGGTGCTTGCCTCTAGAGAGGGAGAGGGACAGAGAGAGAAAGACAACGTCTCACTTTTTAGTCTCTGATGCCCCTTTCCCTGGCAGAATGAGGGCTGGCTGATGATCACAGGTACAAATCCCATTCTACTGCTGCCTGATTCTTTGTTCCTTTCCGTGGCAGAGTGAGGATCCCTGGGCTATGCGCCAGTGGGGCACAATTCCCAGTAGGCTGCAGCCTGAGGCAGGGCAGCACAAGAGGAACAGGCTTCTCGCCCATCCAGACATGCTGCATGGTACATTGAAAGAGCTTCTGGGAGGAGAAAAGCCCAGTAAGAAAGGGTTTAACCCTGATTTTTACCCTACTTGCTCATTAAGCATACAAAAGGCTACCTTCCAAAAAGGACATTGTCCCAGAATCTGGAGTTTGCCAGACTTAAAGCCACAGCAGGCTGTAAGGGGTTCTTCTCACCCCGGGAATCCTCCTGCTCATAGTTAATCATTCCTGTGATGGAGTTGCAGCTTTCAGCAAGGGATTCAGTAGGGACCCAGCACACTGATCTGACTCAAAGACCAGGAATGAGGGTAGGCCGCTTACAGAAGCAGGCCGGAAGAAGCCCACTAGACGGGCGTTGTACCAGAGGATTAGAGCCATAATACTCCATTGCTTCTCACCTTAGGAGAGGGAGAGCAAAGCTAAAAGTTGAAAGGAAGTGGTTTCTGCACAAAAATGAATAAAAGCTAGTTAAAACAGAATGAGCAGGAATAACAGAACCAGGCACCAACCTGTTCCACTGCCAGAGGCAGAAATTCTGGTGGCCTAACTGGAGGGCAATCCTCAGTCCTAGGATCTCCAGCCACAGCACTCCACCACCTCCAAATCCCACAGGTGAGAAGTGTTACCCAGTCTTTAAGAATGAAGAGAGAAGTTGTGCAGCAGAAAACTGTTCTGCTGTTCATGCTATGCACATTGTTGCCCTGACTAAACATTTTCTTTAAATCCCCAGAATAGTACGTAAATGCTGTAGAAGAACATTAGCAGCCCAATATATAGAGGAAGCGGAATCTGAACTTAAAACCAGACTGAAAAAATTTGCAAATATTGCAAGTGATGCAGATATTCAACAGCAAAGAGGTAAACTAAGAAACCCAGACAGATACGAGAGAAAGAATTCGCCAAAATACAAAGTTGGGTTTATGGAGGAAGAATCCATAGGATTATTAAGCAATGAAGGCATGACAGAGACATCAACCCCAGTTGGCTCAAATCCATCTCCTGACCATACATGGCCAAGTGAAGTGGAAACAAGCTTTGAGGAAGGCACATCAGAGTGTGCTTTGGGAGGAGAAGAAATCCACGGCATTTCAAAAGGCCTGGCTTCTAATCAGCAGAAGTTTAACACAATGAACTACAAATTGCCTTAACTTTTCCGTGTGATGAACAATGAATTGTAAAGCATAATTCAGATCATCTGTTGAAAAATGTGGGGTTAAGGACCCTTCCTTTAAAAAATATTCATGTCCATAAGGGTACTGCATTATTTTAAGAGTTCACACTGCTATTTTTTAATCTACAGTAAGGTTTACACTTTATAGCAGTGTGTTCTGGCAGCTGGAAACTATTTTATTTTAAAAGAAAAAGCTGCTTAAAGGCCCAGCAGCCTCCTTCAGACAGACAATTCTCTTTAAAAAGGTATGACACATGTCAGCTTCAAGAGCATCATTCTACATGTCATTCAAGAGCATAGTGACCCTTCTTCTCTGCAGAAGGATAAATACTTTCTACAGATATGTGATAAAAGTATATTTTACTGTTTGTTCATATACAAGCTATTCAGGAGTTTGATAATGACTTCAAACTAATTAAATAATTTCTTATTTTCCAAGAACTCTACTGAACCAAAGGAGAAGCTAAACATTCATTGATGTAATTTGATATGACACAATACTGGTGTGGTTACATTTAGCTTATAAACAATGTAACTACATACAAGTGTACAGTATTTTAATATGTGCTACATGGTTTGCAAAGTGTATTATGCTCAGAATAAGCTTCACGTTATGCCTTTTCAAAACTGAAGTTTTTATTAGCAAAACGATATTGAGCTAGCAGCAAATCCCCTGGATAGTTTTAATATTATGAAATGGAAAATGTTTTGGTCTATTAAGTTGCATAATAAAACAAGGATTTTAAAACAAAATTAGGGACAAACATCCTATCAGATAGGTCTTGGTGTTCATTTAATATAATTAGAACATTTTCACAATGAGCTAAATAATCAAAATATTGTGCAGCTAAAATCAGTTTTTAATCCATGAAAACCTATGATTTCACATTACACATAGCCTCTATACCTAAAAAATTAAGAATTTTTCATCTACTCACCATTCCATCAACAGTCAACCTAATGCCACATACCTGACATAGCAATTATGCAAAAACAGGCTCATTCAGCTTCTGAACTTTGTCCTAATTTGCATATGGACATCCAGCTTCAAATGCAGTATTTGGATGCTCAGTTTCAAAACAGTAATCACTGAAAGTAAGCTTCCTCCCTGTTTTATAACTATAGCAGTAGACTTCAATGTGTTAGCCCAAGCACAGGGAACAGACAACTCTGGAATGCCTTTTTCCAAACAGTTTTAAAGTCAGGGACTCAGCAATGACTCGCAGCTAGAGCCGCCCTCAGAGAGATGGGAGGAGCATGAAACAAACAGTGGACCCTGGAGTCATTCTAATTGTGCAATGGAGGAGCAGATATAATGCCTCAGAAGTGATTGACAGGCCCACTGTTAGGCCTGGTGTATACTTAGCGGCTAAACTGATGAGAGATACACAATCTGTGCTGCAGAATGCACATCCCCCGTCGACTTAGTTACTTTGACTTACCTCCGGGTCTTCACTTGGCTGCGTCGACTTGAATGGCACTCCCTCCGACACAGCATTACTCGCCTTGGAGGGGTGGAGTTACTGCATCGATGGGAGAGTGGGTCTACACTGGCTGCTCAATTGATCCTGTGGATCGACGCAGTATTTTCAGTATAGACAAGGCCTTTGAGTGATGATTGTTAAATCGTTTCTACAGATGTAGCTTGCATTCATTCCCCCCAGTACAGGAACAAGTGAAATGGACAGGGGTACAAATAAACTCTTCACAGAAAATAAGTGTGGGTAAGGTCAAGTCCAGTAGAACAAAAACAGATGACTGAAATCCATGACTATAGCAGACTAGATTGCCTAATGAAAATGAAAACGGTGCAGTTGAAACAATGCTTTTCATGATCCAGTTGGAGGAAGCAGCTTTGAAGTCTAATCTTCAAGACCCCAATTTTGCAAACCACTCACCTCCACACAGCTTTGTGCATGTAACCAGTCCCATTCCATTTCTAAACAATGGCCAGCAGGCTAGCTGGAACCCCTAAAGTAGCAGTTTCTAGGGGTTAACAAAAATAGGAACAAATAATTCCAAGGACAATCAGTTCCCATGAGAGATACCCGTTGATATACAGCTGTAAAAGGAAGGCCTCCATAAATGTAAAATGGGTAAGTATGCATGTATAGGCAATACATATGGTGAGCTCCATTTGCTAGTAAATAACCTTCCTTTTCCCACCAAGACCCATATGTGTAGAGCCTCAATCCAATCACTACCTGACAGTATCATAATCAGGAGATGACTGGAGTACTTAGTCTGAAAAAAACAAAAACTGAACACCTCTCTTCTGAACCAAGCACTGGTACTAACTCCAATTCCAGCTCCGGAAACAAACAAACAAACAAATAAAACATTTCGTGACCTTGTCATGAATCATGAGTCTGAAGTAGACGGGAGAAGGATGGGTACTGGAGCACCCACAGGAAAGCCCATCTTGAAGAACCTCACATACTGCACAAGGTGAGTAACCTCTTTTTTTCCCCCAAGGAGTGTCCCTATGGGTTCTCCACTTCAGATGGCTGTTGAACAGTGCCCCACATTAGACAGAAGGCTTTGACACTGTCTGCGTAACTAATGATAACCCTGCAAGTCTTAGCAATGCATCTGATTTTGAGCTCTGGTTAACTTCATGGTGTTTTGTAAACATGGGCAGAAGCCTAAGTGGCTGCTCTACATATTGTCCATGATCAATTTGTTGTTTAGAAGAGTTACTGAAGTTGATAGGGCTCTGATACAGTGAGTTTGGATCGCCAAAGGGGGTTATGGGTTCTTTTGCTGATAGCAGAAATGGATGCATCCCGAGATCCATTTAGATAGTCTCTGTTTAGAGACAGAAGAACCTTTAACATTCCCCAGTGGAAATGAAAAGCCTCGGTGATATGCTGAAAAGCTTAGTTCTGTCAAGGTAGAAGGCTAAGGCGCACTTGACCTCTAGAGCAGTGGTTCTCAACCTTTTTTCCGTTGTGATACATCTGATGGATGATGTTCCTTTGCGTGACACTCTACAATCTGCTGGTGGCAGTGGTGCGTGGGAGGCTGTGGTGCTCTGGAGGACACAGCACTCTGGGACCTGGGTGGAGGTAGAGTCAAGCCAGCTCAGACTTGTGCCCTGGCAGTCTGGCTCAATGGGGGGGTTTATTTTTGTGGTGCATCTCCCTACCCCCCCCCCCCCAGCCCAGGATCTCTGGGTTGCAGCTCCTAAGTCCCTTTACTCATCCAGCCCTGGCTGCTGCCTATCTAGTGCAGCAGGAACAGGCTGATGAGGGCAGCAGAGAGTGGCGGGTGGCAGGAGCCCCAAGCTGGCTCCAAGCTAAGGTGCCAATTTTCCGTGACACACCTCCCAGCTCTTTGCGACACACCTCTGTGTCCTGACACAGTGGTTGAGAACAGCTGCTCTAGGATACGTAATACTTGCATTCTGTATACTACCACGAAATTTGGGGAAGAATGAGGGAAGATGGATTGGTTGATCCAAGTAGAAGAAGGAAAATACTTTAAATAGAATTTTTGGGTGAGGTTTTAGGGCAACCTTGTCATTGAAATGGCATAAGGTGATGTGTCATGAGGGCCCTTACTCACCCACTTGGTGGGATGAGGCGATAGCCACTAAGACCACCGCCTTCATCAATAGATATGCCACAGGACAGGTTGCTGAGGGTTTGAGTAGGGTTCTGGTGAGGCAGCATAATACTCAGTTCAAATCCCAAGATGGAGAAGATATGCTTATTTCATAGTAAATGTTCTTGATATCCTTAAGGAAACATCTGGTGATTGGATGAGCAAATATAGACGTCCCATCCATCCATCTTGTGATGAAAAGCAGTAATAGCTGCAAGATGTACTCTGATCAAGCTAGTGGACAGTCCAGATGTCTTTAGTCCCAAGATGTATTCCAATACCAAGGGTAAGGATTTGGAAACAGCTCTAATTTGTTGAGCTTTCTGAGATCTAGAATAGGCCTCTATCCTCCATTCTTTTTCTGGGTTAAGAAGCAGTGGGAGAAAAACACCCTCCCCCATGTTGTGGTGATACCTGTTCCACAGTGCTCAGATGTAGGTGTTTGTGAGAAGCATCCCTGAAGAGGGATGGGGAGGGAGGGTGAGTAGGAGCGAATGGAGGTAAATGGTATCAAGTAGCTTGTGAGGATTATTTCTAGGATCCATTTATCCATGGTGATGAAGTTCCACACAGAGTAGTAAGTCAAACAGTGTCCAAAACAGGATTGTCAGTGATATCAGCACTAGTAGATGGAGGAGGTTGCACAGGCCCTCAAAAGAACACTAAAAATTGTTTTGTAGAGGATGGTTGGGATGTTGATGACTGAGACAGAGGTGGTTGATGCCTTGGAAGTCTATGTCTCTGTCGCTGTGTATATGGGATGGATCTTGTGCACTGATCGGGATAATATTTACCCTGTTTTCTTCTGGTTGCAGATGTGTATATTCCCAAGTTGTGGAGAGTTGCCCAGGCGTCCTTCCTGATGTGAAAGGTTTTGTCTGTCTTTGAGGTGAACAGTTCTGGCCATCAAAAGGGAGGTCCTCCACTGAGGATTGCACTTCCCTGGGGAACTTGGACAGGTGAAGTCACAATGCTTAGCACATAACTAGAGCAGTGGCTGTGGAGCATGCTGCCATGTTTGCCGCATCTAGAAGCACCCATAGGGCAGTTGTGGCCAGAAGTTGGCCCTTGGCTAGGATGGTTTTATATAGATCACTTTTTTCTTTCAGGATACCATAATAAAATCAGTGAGTTTGGAGTAGTTTCCCTGGTCATATTTAGCCATCAGTGCAATGTAGTTGGCAATCTGAAATTGCAGAGTTGCCAATGTGTAGACATTGTGGCCAAAAAGGTCTGCTTGTCTCCACTCCTTATCCTATGGGTTGGATCTATATTGATGTTATCTACTGTGCTGGATGACTGCATTGATTACTAAAGAGGTCAGAATGGGGTGGGAAAATAAAAAGCCCATTCTTTTTGAGGAGACACAATACTTTTTACTGGCTGTCTTGCAGGTGAGTGGTAGCGTTGCCAAGGTCTGTCATATATTTTTGGCATCGTTTATTGGAAGTTTTACTTTTGAAGCTTGCAGAATACTCAGCAACTGATGTTGGGACTCTGGGACCGTCTCTAGAGGGATCTCTAGGGAGCTTGAAACTTTTTTGAAGAGTTTCTGAAAATGCTTTAAGTCGTCTGTGGCTCACCTAAGCACTGGACACGTTAAGAGTGACCAGCTGACACTAGGATTGCCACCTGGCAGGAAAGGCAGCACTTGAAGCCCGGTGAACCTGACGTGTCTCAAAATATGGCAATTTAATCTTGAAGGCAAACATGAACTATTCCATAGGGTAGGAAAAATATATGAGGGGTTTTTTTTTGTTTTTTTTTTTTGAGGAAAAAATAAATAGGGAAGAAGAGAGTAAGTAAATGTAACTAGTATACCAATAATTACTCTGACCAACTATTCCACGCGCTAGATCAAGCTATCAGTTTTCACACTGCTGGGAGCTCTGTGTCATGCCAAGGATGGTTGAGAAGGAACTGATGGGGGCTAGTGAATGCGCTACATACAGACCTGACGATGGCATGAGATGGAGATGGTGCATGCATGACCCAGATGAACATTGCTGCTGAAATTCTCCAGTCAAAGGCGCAGGGATGCACCATCACCTGAAGTGGAGCACCCAGAGACACTCCTTGAAGAAGAATATAGTATGCTCTTTTCACAACAGACTGTACAAAGAAAACATACACTTATAAAGACACTTGAAGGAAGCTTCAGAGGGACTTGTCAGACTACAAGCTGAAGACAGTGTAAAAGCCTGACTCTGTCAAGCTGCTTTGGAGAATTACACCCCAAAATTTTAATTCTAGTGGGATCTTAATTCTACCCTGGATCTTTGTGCAAATCTCCAGCTGATATCTGGAAGATCATGTGTGGTTTGAGGACTGGATCTGACTCTAGCTCTGCAGACCTAGAACATACTAACAAAACAACAAATTTAATTCAGCTCTCTCTACTAAATGGGTTTTGACATGCCTGACATAAGATGTATAAAAATGAGTTTGATACTTCTGGTATAGTGACCAAGAGAGAGAGTATACAAATCTATTGTAAGCATCGGAACTTGGTAAGTTTTAAAATGTAAATGTTGCTTAAATGTATATTTTTGTATTTTATTTTGTAAACATATTATATTTGAAAGCAAACAAAAACAAACAAATATGTGAAGGATTTTATAAAATTGCATATATATTTCTAAGTATACATGAGAAAATAAATGTTCTTTTTATTAAAATAAAAAAAGCTTTGATACATTTGCATTGAAAAGTTTTTTTTCAAACAGAAAATAATTGCTACAGACATGCTACAGTAACATACAAAATGTCCGAAGAGTTTTCAGTGCCTTCTTTTAAAGTTCAATATTTTGGCAAAAAAGTTTTTTATATACACTTCAAAAGTTGGCTACTGTAATACTGATACAAAACACTTCATGTAGATTAAGTTTGGGTGCATTAAACAAAATAACTTTCAATGAAATATTGTTTGTATAAAACATTTAAAACATATTTAAAGTGTAAATTTCATTAGATAACATGCAAATACTGCAATATTTAAAATGGCACTTATAAATAAAGGGTTTATAATTTTGCATCCAATAAGAAAATCAGACAGAATACATGGTATTTGTAATACAGAACTGTAGAAATAAATACATTTCTCCACTTCTTAATGTAAGCCAAGTTCTGGCTTAGAAAATGATTGTCGTTTTACAAACACGGGGCCCAATATCCTGCAAACACTTATTCATGTGAGTAAAGCTACTCAAACGTGTATGTTTGCAGGGACAGGCCTATGGCTATTTAGCTTTCTTCATAATTAAGTATAAAATAATATATTCACATGAAAAATTATTCAGTTCGGTTTTTGGTAAATTACTTAAGTAGCAGCAATTTTTGTTACTTCCAAAAATTGATGTTTAAAATAGGTGCATGCGTCTCATGATTCTCAATGATATACATCTGAATAATACAAAAATAACACTTTAAAAAATCTAAATACGTTTTTTCACTGCTGAAAATAATAGAATTGTTTGTGTAACAATTCCCTTTTCACAGAATCACAATTTTAGAATATTGTACAATATTTTTCCAGTATGTGTGCACAAAAAATGATTTAATTGTGTATGAAAGTCTTTTGGCTAGTGATTTTAATGATTAATAGGAGTGCTTTCTTTTGCATTATTTAAAATACTTTAAAATTTATTTTTAACAAAAAACATTAGTATGTTAAAACCTTTTTTGGAATTTTGTTGAACCAAACTGATTATATTTTTTCTCTCTGGTTAAAATATATTTTGCTCTGTTAATAAATCAGCAGTTCTGAATGTCCTTCGCAATATAGAAAAAATATAATAGGATATATATTTTGCACATTTTCTAAGCAGTTATGTATTATATATTGCTGCTGACAAGGTCAATATAAGGCTAAAGAGCAAGGTGTGCAATATAGGCACAACTTTTATAGAGAAAGAAGATATAATAGAAGAAATCTGCACTTGAGATGTGATAAGTGCTGATAACGGCACATGAGATGCTAACGTTGGGCTGTCAGAATTTATCAGCGACTCTATCTTTTCTGCTTCTTTATTGCATGCTTCAATCTAGAAAAGAAATCCACAATTTAGTTAAAAACCTCTTCTCTTTATCCAAAAGGTTAAAGGTTAGGATGTTGAATAATGTTTAGGACAGCAATGTTTAGGACAGTGAATTGTCCAAGTCAGCCCAAACTCATGCTGATAAAATAACCCTGATGCAATTTAAAAAAAATTCCAAAAAACACAGATAAGTTTTATCTCTTTGTAAAGTATCTGAGTGACTTATGAATTCTACTGTGACTGATTTATGGTGAGAAAATTATAAAGCTCAAAAATAGTTTATCATAATTTTGTGATTTTAAAGATCCAAAATATCACCATAGACCAGAATCAGAAAGAAGTGCCTCATACTGCTAGAAATAACAGGATTTCCTTCTGGTTCACAAGATACTGCACTGAGGTCTATGGGAGTGGAGAATTCTCAGAGAATCTTAGTAGGTTTGGTGACCCCAGGCCTGTGAAACTTAAGAGACCCCGTAGCCTTCTAAGAGAAATTCTTTTCTTCCTATGGCAAGTCTTTATAATGTTCAGGTTACATTCTGAGGCCCTTTGCACAAGGGCAGAAGCCTGGTCTATATTGCCACGCTGGGTTGATGGAAGATATGTAAGCTACATACTGTAGAATGCATATCTCCCATTGGCTTACATACCCTCCCTTATCGGGGCATCATCACTGGACTGTGCCAACGGGAAATGCTCTCCGTTTGATGCACAGTTACTCTTTTTTGGGGGATGGAGTTACTGTGTCAAATGGAGGGCACTCCCGGAATCAAGTAAGCAGGTCTCTACAGGCCGCTCAATCGATCCTGCTGCATCTCTCCATGGAGACCGACACAATCATTTCAGTATAGGCAAATCCACAGACTACTAGAGAGACTTACTTTTCTTAGTAAAGGAAAACAAACTAACCAATCTGTTTTCCAGAAAGCCTTTTCATCCTATGCTAAGCTTACCAGAGATGTTTCACAGCATTCCAAGTTCAAAAGTTAATAACTTTTGAAATTAGACCATTTATCTTGAGGTTTTGTACAGGACAAACTTAGTTTTATTGTCTACAAAGCAGCAAAAAAGTTAAACTTTTGATTACTGGTAAACACCTTCAATGTTAGGGTGTCAACTCAGAAACCCCTTGTCTGATTCAATTCAAATTGTATAGAAAAATTCTAAATAGTTTAATTTTAGTTCTAGTTCTCCAGCTTGCCACTTTATAACCTATTTATTTATTTTATTTGAGATTCTCAAGGTGCAGGTGGAAATTGCATTTATAAGGGAAACTTAGCTGCAGCATTAACTGTGGAGTGTAAAACACATTCCATGATCAGTAGAAGTATATAAATTCAACCGAACACTATAAATTAAAGGTATATTGATAGACAGGGTAGACAGCAGAGCTTTGATTTAAAGCCAAATTCAGCCACAATGTAAATTGGTACAACTTCAATGCAATTGATCAAATTCTGTCCACGTACAATAGACAACTCTGGCCCATATACAAACCAAAACTGAATACACAAAATAAGTTTGTGGAAATTAGTAATTTGAGGAAATACAATTGCCAGAATATTTTTTGTTATCGAAGAGTCAGAAAAAAATGGATTCTAGTCTACTTTTCCTTATCCCCTCCCCTTTTTAAAGAAAAAGATAAATCTTAATTTTAAAACAATGCATGTTAATATACAAATAAAGAAAATGACTCAGTCCGTGTGCATCCTAAACCCAGATGGAACCTCATTATAAAAATGTTTGGTCAACAAAGTAGGGAAAAGATACTGAACAAAAAAATAGGGGTTTGGGGGATTTGTAGAAACCTAAGCAGCCGAATGTGAGACTGAAGCAAGAGTTCCAGGAAAAAGGAATGCATGCATATTTGAAGCTTGTTTTTATTGTAGTAGTTTTGAGTTGCTCCAAGTAAAATAATGTAACAGCTTTTATCTGGGTTTATTAATCCACAGCGGTGGGTGTGTTTGCTAGCACAAAGTAGCTATATCACACCATTATTATGCTAGCACAGCACACTGCAACCTTATGTCCTTTTATAGGTCCTAAAAAGTATTTGGGGACTTGGTAGCACACAGATAAATAGGTTTGTAAGAGACAGGACAGTCCCAGGAACACAGAAGCAGATCCTTAGCTGGTGTAGCTCCATTCAAGTCAGTGGAGCTCTGACAGTTACCATAAACTGAGGACCTGCACATAGATATGGGTGGCAGCCTAATCCATATCTATATTTAGTGTCAAGACAAACCAGGGAATAACTCATTCATACACACTTACATGCCTTTTTAAGGAACAGACCCAGGGCACAATACTATAAAGTTTATAAACTCATATTCCAAAGCACATTTATTATACTCATGACTGACACACTTCTAAAAATAGTGTTTTTGTGAAATTTTAAATGTCAACTTTTTTGCATTGTACAATTTTATCTGTCAGCTATAAGAAATACTTCACCCAATGCTAAAGCATTGAATTTTATATTTTTTATTGCAAGTTAAAAAAATACCACAAATTCCAGCAAGATGGAGCAGAGTAACATTTGTGGTATTTTCTCTTTCCTTTCCTCTAATCTGCTGTGTGCTCCAGCATACTTCTCTAGCATCCACAACTCAAGCCATGTATAAGTTTTTCAAACTTTTTGTTTTTGCTGAAAAATTCACTTTTGGGTCAACCAAAACATTGCATGTATTAATGTCAAATTTGCCAAATTCTTTCAGACAAAAAAGAAACAAGTTCCAAAAGTCAAAATGAAGTGATTTAATTTTATTAGCTTTGTTTTTAAAAATTTGCTTCAATTTTATTTAAAAAAAATAACTAAAAAACTAAATGAATAATTCTTTTTGACCTGAAACTATTTTTTTTCTGATTCAGCACCAAACCAAAACATTTGTTATTCCTACAGCTCTTTCCACAATCTCTTCTTCATTCAGAACCTCTTACAAAAAGAATTAAGAGTGTTAAATACATCCACTTATCCTTATAATAGAAAATCTTAGGCACAAACCACCTGAGAAGTCTCAGAACAGCCAGTATGAAACAATATGATTCAATTCCATTTTCCTCTTGCCACATTTTAGCTTTTCAAAAGTAAGTTGAAAGTAAAAGTAAATAGTACACAGTACAGATTCTAAATATGACAACCTGCACTGAAATAAAATAGAACAGTACAGACTAAAGAAAATAATAATAAATTCTACCTGAAGTTGTTTGGGATTTTGATCAACGGGTATGATGAGAATCACAATTTCAGATTCTATGCTTAAGTATCCAAACACATCGCACTGTGGCACTGAAATATGTAGACGGATTTTTTGAAGTATTTCAAGTACAGTTATTGGCTTTTTATTCG
This sequence comes from Pelusios castaneus, assembly GCA_007922175.1. Lineage (NCBI taxonomy): Eukaryota > Metazoa > Chordata > Testudines > Pelomedusidae > Pelusios > Pelusios castaneus. The sequence continues at coordinate 27,246,882 of ML685756.1, read as the reverse complement.
TCACCTGGAAAAAGATTGAAAACTTTATTATGCATGCAAAATTAAATAAAACTACAGTTGTCCTCTTCACAGATGTAAATAACAAGAGATCATACTAGAAAACTTGTTTGAACGTTCTTCATTTTAAACCAAATGATCAAACCCAGTCTATAAGCAATGAATAAGCTTTGAGCTGAGGGAAAAAGAACCCTTACTTATCTTCCAGTAACCGTGATTCTTCAAGATGAGTTATCCACATATATTCTGCTCTTGGTGCACATATGTCCCATGCGCTTGTGACCAGAATCATCTGGCTACACTTGCTTTTGAGCCTGTACATTCACCTTATTTTGTGTCCACATGGTCAGATAGTGAGGGCATAAAGTGTGGTACAGGCCAACCAGTACTCATTTACTTCAACACTACTGTAGTAGGGAAGAAAGGTGGGTCCCGGAATACATATTGACAATACATCTTAAAGAACTCCAGTTACTGTAAGGCAAGTAATTTTTTTTTTGAGAGTGTGCTGATAGATTATTGCTTATGAGTAACCAAGAATGGACTAAGTAGATGCATGTGTAGCACACTTCTGCCAAAAGCAGCACTGATCTGATGCTTCTAGTAGGGAATAATGCTTAGTAAAAGCATTTGGCCAGCACCACATCTAGCTGTCCTGTAGACGTCTGACATGTATATGGTTTGTGAAGAAACTGCAGCAACTGACTGGACCCTAATGGAGGAATCCCAGGGAATTAAACTAGCTAGCCCACAATGGACCTTAATATAGCCCAACACACATTTCTATAGTCTCTGAGCAGATACTTCTTGTCCTTCCATTCTATCTCCAAACACTACAAGTATTCTAGAAGAGATTCTGAAAGATATGGGCCAAATAAAGGCCCTGTGAAGATGTGAGGTGTGCAGACGAGCTTCCCCTTGATTACTATGTGGTTTAGGAAAAAAGCACTGTCAAATGCAGCACAGGTTGAGCCAATCCTAAACTCTAATATGTTTATGTGTAGTCAAGTCTTCTTATGGGCCCACGGATTTTTGATCCAAGGGTGGTGCAGATGTGCTCCTCACTGCTGAAAGGATGTTTCTGTCATTAAGGTCTTGGAAGCCTGGAGGGACAGATACTGTCCCATGCACACCTGACCAGGATCCTACTACCAATTCATAGATGTGAGAACTTCAGGAGGGACCAGCAGAGCCCTGTCTTCATGGTGGTTGTTCAAAAGATGCACCTACTTTAACCAGCCCTGCATGCAACATAGGCGTAGTCTGGCATGCTATGTGATGAATGTGAAGGAGACTGTGTATCTGAACAGATATAGGCAAGTCATTACTGTGGCATATAGATAGTTTTGAAGTTGAGTAGGAAGCAACAACATGGCTTTAAACCTATCTTAGAGCAGATAAGCTCCACAATAGCCAGAGACTAACACTGCTCCTATTCACTCTATTTTTCATGTAGGTGTTAACAAGGACTTTTTTTTCCTGTTTGTCTTTAAGCTGAGGGCAAGACAAAACTTTGAGAATTCTGTTGAATGGAACTTTCCTCTTGCAGCAGCAATTTTTCTTGGATAAGTCAGTCTATTATATCTATATCTATCTTCAGAAATCTTTCTTCTGGTGGAGCCAGTGGTGGTGGTGGCACAAAGATGTCTAGTATGCTGTCATGGCTCCAAAGAACACTGCTGGCCAAAAGAATGTAATCTCACATACATAGGCACAAGTGCACAAGAAGTGGAATTCATGTGGACAATCACACAAAGAAAAACTATTATTTCATGATCCCTTTTAGGGTCAAATTTGGGATTTACATTATTTGACTGTTTCATCAAGCCATTCTGTAATTCTTCTTCAACACAGAGAGTACAACATGCAGAAACCAAGTTTATATAAGGGGTCTGAATACTGCGCAGCAGGCACTCTGGAAAAGTATTGAAAAATTCATCACAGGAAGAAACTATTGCTTGGATTTAATTAACGTAGTTTCTACATAGTTATGTAAATACTAATAATGTATTTCAGTTGTTGGGTATTATTCTGAATCATGTGTTGGTTCTCTTTTTTGAAAACGAGACAAAATGGTTACTAACCTTTCATAACAATTGTTCTTCAAGATGTGTTGTCCATGTCCATCCCATGTTAGCTGCGTGCATGCTCACATCCATGGCTGCCAGAGATTTTCTGCTTTAGCAGCATCTTTAGGGCTGAATCTGCTGCCCTCAGGAGTCCCATGCTCATGCCACGGTATATGAGGCAGTGCCAACCCTGTGCTTCTTTGGTTCTTTCTTGCTGTCAACTCCAACAGCAGGGATGGAGGGCAGATCACAGAATGAACGTGAACAACATGAATAACAATAATCTCAAAGAATAACAGTTATGAAAGATAACTAACCACTTTTTCTTCTCTGAGTTCTTACTCATGTTGATTCCATATTCGTGATTAACAAGCAGCGTCCCTGGAGGTGGACTTGGAGATCATGGATGGTATGTAACACCACTCTGCTGAAGCTGGTTTTATTTTGTGCCTGCTGGGTGATGCCATAATGGGTTGTGAAAGCATGGACAGAAGATCCGGTAGCGGTTCTGCAGATATCTTGGATCGGCATCTGCATCAGGAAGGCTATTATGACTGCTGATGGGGGCATCTGAACTTGCTCATAGCAGAACTTAATGCAAAATGTTATCTATGAAGAAATCCTCTCGGAAGAGAATAGAAGGCCTTTCATTCCATCTGTTATTGCAACAAAGGTCAACCTGTGGAAAAGCTTAGGTCTTTTGATATAGAAGGCTAATATTCATCTAACATCCAGGGTGTGCAACCTATGCTCCTCACTGGAACTGTACTGTTTTGGGAAGAATACCATCAGGAATAGTGTCCTGGTTATTGTGGAACTGCAACACTACCTTTGGTAAGAAGACTGGGTGGTGACACAGCTGGAGCTTGTCATTACAGAACACTATGTAGAATGATTCTGAGGTGAGCACCTTGATCTCGGGGACTTTTTATGCTGAGGTACCTGCCACCAGGAAGATGACCTTCCTGGAGAGAAGCAGGAGAGAGCAGGAAGCTAATGGCTCACAAGGGGGACCTGTGAGTTTGCGTACCACTAAATTCAGGTCCAAGGGTGGTACCAGATCCCTGACTTGAGGGTAAAGCCTCTTCAGACCTTTTAGGAACCTGATCACCAGATTATGGGAAAAGACCAATTTATCTGGGACCGGATAGAAAGCCAAAAATAGTTGCCAAGTGGATCTTTAGGGATGAGAGGACTAAGATCTGTTGCTTGAGGTACAGTCAGTAGTCCAATATATCCTGAACTGAGGTCTGGATGGAGTACAGAATATGATCCATGGCCCAACAGGAAAACGAACTCCATTTAGCCAGGAATGTTGTTCTAGTGGAAGGTTTTTTGCTGAAGGTTTTTGAGGAGCTGCTGACCTTGCAATGAGCAAGTTCACTCTTCTGCATTCAGCCACGTAGTAGTCATGCCATCAAGTTAAAGGATGTCAGGCGTGGGTTCAACAACTGGCTGAGATCCAGGGAGAGGAGGTCTGGTCAAAGTAGAAGCTTCCATGGGGGTTCTGTTAAGTGCTCCAGTGACATGCTGAACCAGTGCTGTTGCAGCCACGCAGCAGGGCCCATCAGAATCATGGTTGCCCTGTTCTACCTGATTTTCAAAAGAATCTTGTGAATCAAAGGTATTGGCAGGAAGGAGTAGGGAAGCATCCTTTTCTATGGGAGCAAGAAAGCATCAGACAGATAACCCTTGGCGAGCCTACAGACAGGCCCAGATTAATGCAGGGGCTTTAGGGGCTACAACCCAGGGCCTTGGGCTAAAGAGGGCCCTGGCAGGACCTGCGGGTGGAGGGGAGCCCAGCACTGGCTGCTGCCAGTCTAACTCACGGCAAACAGGGAAGCTGGTTGCAGAACCTTCCCTGCTTGGAGCCGTGGTGGGCAGCTGCACCTGCTCATCCAGCTTGGCACCATGCCCCTAGGTGGGACAAAAAAAATCTGCTGAGGAAATCTGCCAGCGCATACCTGGCGCCCATGAGGTGGGTGGGCATGCATGATATGAATGTCATTCCTCACACAAAAGTCCCACAAGCAGAGGGCTTCTTGGCACAGGGCTGATCAAAAAGCCACTCCTTGCTTATTGATGTAGACCATCATGTTGGTGTTGTCTGTTAGGATCTGGACCACTCTACTTGACAAGTAAGGGAGGAACACTTGAGCTCCTTGATATTTCTATGAAGAAAACAAACTTCTTGGGACTGGTACTCCTGTGCACTGAGATTGTGAAAGTGGGCTCCCCATGTGACATCTGAAGCATCATTGTTGAACGCGACAGACCTTTGAAGGGCATCCCCTTCAACACGGAATGAGGGTTTGACCACCAGGTAAGGACATGTGGGGGAATTGTGACCATGACGTCCGAACTGTGCCTGCTCACAGCATGGGCTGATGTCAGCCATGATTGCAGGGGTCTGAGATGGAGTCATGCATGTTGAACAACCTAAGTACAATCTACCACATGTCCTAGGAGCCTGAGGCTTGTCTGTGAGGTTGTGAGGTGATGGGATGAGGTCTTGGAACTGGGGCTCTGGAGGAAAGGCTTTGGTCTGTGAGGAGTCGAGGACTGCTCCTATAAACTCTATCCATAGGACAGGGGACAGAATCGACTTTTGCCAATTTATGAGCAGATCTCAGCAAGTGGCTCATGCCATATTGAGGCTGTGTTGGATCTGGGCTTGCAACTTGCTTTTGAAAGACATCCTCTGATGCTGACAGCCCACAACATCCCTTTCCCTTGATGCTGCAGGTAAGCAGCCACTACTGCTGTGCACATTGTGAAGACCCTTGGGTCAGAGAAAAGGCTGAACACAACTGTATACAACAAGCAAAATGCCAACTATCAACTAAAGCTCTTTTTATTGCAAGGGACAAAGCTGCTTCTGCAACCATCAATGGCAGAAGAAGGAACTGAGGGGGCAAAGGGCTGTCAGTGCCTCATATATCGCAACATGAGCGGAGGACTTCAGAGAGCATCAGAGCTGGTCCCATAGATATTGCTACGGCAAAAAATCTCCAGGAGCCGTGCACGTACACCTAACAAGTTTTTAACATAAACAAGCACTCAAAGAACACAGTGCTGAGAGAAAATAATATTCCCCCTCTTCTACACCAGACATTACTATCAAAAGATATAGCAATACGATGTGGACAAAAAAGTTATTCATGGTATCATATCATAGGACTCAGTGAGGCAATGTAGCTCCTTCCACATTGCATTAGGGACACTCAATGGTGGTTTACCAATCTGGAGGCTTAGAGAAAGGAACAATGGGAGGGGAGGAGGAAGTCTTACCTATGTGGAAGGTCACAAAAGAGTTAACTAGGAAGAGCTTGGCTAAACAACGACTAAAAAGATGATAATTAGCTAAAAGTATCAGAAGAGTGTCAAAAGAACAGGTTACTCACTGAGTGGAGTAACTGGACTTCTTTGAGAAGCATGTCCCTGTGGGTGCTCCACTTGTGGTGTCATGTCCTGCAGCACCCAGGATCAGAGACCTGTACCGCAGCATGAGTAGTGGGGCCACACACGCATCGATGTTGCCTCGGGAGCCGTTGGCGCGCTCCGCTGGACGCGTTTGTGGCCGGAGCCCTCCATTACTTCTCTGCCATGAAGTATCCTGTTAAAAGGCAAACTCTGAAGTAGAGGGAAGGAGGGTGGGTCATGGAGCACCCACAGGGACACACATCCTGAAGTCCAGTTACTGCACTGGGTGAGTAACCATTTTTCTTTGTCGAGTGACGTCCCTGTGGGTGCTCCACTTGTGGTGACAATGTAGCAGTGTCCCGAAGTGGAGGAGGGACTTTGGAAAATTATGTGGTTTTAACTGTAGATACTATAGAGGTGCCTAAAAAAGCGTTGTTAAGGGATAGTTGTTCTATTGTGTAATGCTTGATGAAAATTCCTGGCATGGCACACATGGCAGCCTTGCAAATGTCTATGAGAAGAACATCTTTAAGAAAGGCGACCGATGTAACCATTGCTCTATTTGAGTATGCATTAGTCATTGAAGGTGGGTCCAGATTTCTTTGACTGTAACATAGTTGTATACAAGAAGATATCTGTTTTGAGATTCTTTGTCTAGAAATCACTACCTTTAAAGCGTGGTGCTAGAGATATTATTTTCTAAACGGTTTCCAGGTAGAACGCGAGTGCCTGTCTTATGTTCAGCGTGTGGAGGAACATTTCCTTTGGATTCTTAGAAGGTTTCTGGTAGAAGACAGGTAAGTGTATCATCTGGTTAATGTGGAAGTAGGAAACAATTTTTGGTAAGAACCTTGGTTGGGGTTGGAGTGTTATCTTGTCATGATAAAAGGTCGTATATTGGGGGTCTGCCATTAGTGCGCTTATTTCGCTGACCTGTCTGGTGGAGGTAACTGCAGTTCAGAAATCAACATTCATTGACAAGTGTAGAAGTGAGCAGGTGGCAAGCGGTTCAAAGGGAGGCTTTGTTAAAGATTTTAGGACGAAATTAAGGTCCCGTTGTGAAGTAGGGTTATACACAGGTGGATAGACCTTTTGAAGACCGATTAGGAGTCGTTTAACTACTGGGTGGGATAGTATTGTCTTCTTGTCTTGCTGGTTGTGGGGTAATCATTATAGTAGGTGTTGTCCGGCTGAATTCTACACCCCGTAAGAGGTTCTGTTGAACAGTCCACCAAGTTAGGGTGTGTTTGACTTCTGAAGGTGGAACAAGAGCTTTTTGGAGAGAATATCTGCTTGGTTTGTAAACCATAGCAAGCCACATCTGAAGGCCATGCATGTGGAGGCGGGCATGAATTGCAACAAATGTTGACGCCGTCGTGTGGCCCAGCAGTTCGAGCACTGTGCAAACAGTTACAGTGGAGGGTGTCGTTATGTCCGTTATTAGATTCTGAATGGTTGTAAATCTCTGCTGTGGAAGAAAGGCTTTGGTTAGTGTAGAATCCAGCTCTGCACCTATAAATTGAATGTTCTGTAATGGTTCCAAAGTGGACTTTTCCATGTTTATTCTGAGGCCTAAGGTTTGGAAGGTATGTACTGTGAAATGTGTCATAGTTTTTGCCTGGGAAAATGTGGGAGCCTTTATGAAGCAATCATCAAGGTAAGGGAATATGACTATGCCTTGTCTGTGGAGATGTGCTGCAACAACTTCTAGGACCTTTGAGAAAACTCTGGGAGCTGTGGATAGGCCAAATGGAAGAACTTTGTACTGGAAGCGTTGACTTGCTATTGTGAACCGTAAGACTTGTCGATGTGCTGGGTGTATCGTGACATGAAAGGAAGCGTCCTGAAGGTTGAAGGATAAGAACCAATTGCCTTTTCTCAGTGCAGGTATTATCGTATTTAGAGTCACCATCTTGAATTTTTGGTTTTTTTATGTATTTGTTTAGGAGTCTTAGTCCAGGATAGGTCTCCAACCTCTGGATTTTTTTTAGTACTATGAAGTATCGGGAGTAGAAACCCTTTCTCATATGATGAGGAGGTACACATTCTATAGCCCCTATTTGAAGATATTCCACCTCTTGTAACAGAAGTTGTACATGAGTTGGGTGCCTTAAAAGGGAGGGGTAGGGTAATGGGAAAGAGGGATTGAAAGAAAGGAAATGGTCTAACTGAGATTGATGATTTGTAAGACCCTCTTGTCCGTTGTTATGGATGACCAGGTGTTGTGAAAGGTTCTGAGGAGAAATTTGAATGGTGTTGCGTTAGGAACTGCAGCTGCAAGGAGGTTCCTCAAACCCTCGATCAAAAGTTCAAAATTGCGGCTTGTTTTGTGATGGTTGGGACGATGTTGAGGACTACTGTTGTTGCTGTCTACAGTGTTGAGGCCTCTGTCTTGGCCGTTGGTTATTGTTCTGTTTATAACGATTTTGCGAAGGTTATCTATGCTCATAAGATTGGAATCTGTACTGATACTGATTTTGTCTTATAGATGGGGTGTATATACTTAGTGTACGTAATGTTGTTCTTGAATCTTTCACTGAATGGAAAACCTCATTAGTTTTGTTGGCAAACAGGTAGGACCTGTTGAAGGGTAGGTCTTCAATTTTAGTTTGGAAGTCCCTGGGGAAACGTACTGTTGAGCCATGAGGCCCTGCACATTACTACTGCCATGGCTATTGCTCTTGCGGCAGTATCTGCTATGTCAAGTGCTGCCTGTAAAAAATGTTCAAGCAACTAGTTGACCTTCAGAAAGTAATTTATTGTACTGTTCTCTTGTGTTTTCAGGGAGGTCATTGGCGAAGACTGAAAGTTTTTCGTAAATCCCGTGGTTGTAATTAGAGAGAAATGCTTCATAGTTTGACACACTGAGCATTAAAGTGGATGAAGAATATTTTTTCTACCCAATAAATCAAGTCTTTTCCAGTGTTTGTCACATGGAGTGGATCTGTATGTTGATTGTTTGGCCCTTGGGATGGCAGTATCAACGACAAGTGACTTTGGATGGGTAAACAGAAATTCCATATTCTTTGGAGATATGAAGTATTTTCTGTCATTACATTTCTTAGTCAAAGGGACCAAGGCTGGTGTGGACCATGTTAATTCAGTGGGTTCCATAAGAGCCGTGTTCATTGGGATTGCAATTTTAGAGGAGCTGGCTGCAGGAAGAATCTTTAATAATTTGTGTTGCGACTCCTTTACTTCTTCCAGAGGGATATCCAGGTCACAGGCAACTCGTTTGAAGAGACTGTTAAATAGTCTGGGATCATCAATTACAGGTGTAGATGAGGACATGACAACTTCATCTGGTGAAGACGACAATTCGTGGAGCTCTGGGGAGGCAGGTAGTGGTTGGTAATGTCTGAAGTAGGAATAATAAGGATCCCAATGTATTTGATATAGTGGTGGAGGAGGATACCATGATCGTGTGAAATAATGTGGTGGAGGATGCCTCCCATAGCAAGAATGTTGGCTAGGTGGAATGGTCAGTCTGGTCGGGGACAAATGCTCTGATGAAAACTGAGCATCATCTGCAAAGCTGTGAGCAGAAGTAGGAGAACATCTCCTCTCCTTTTCTTTCTGTCTTCTTTTTAAAAAAAATCTACTCCGAGTAATTATAATGAAACTTATAGGATAGAGAGTGAGAAGGGGAGGGGGAGGGAAGAAGAGTAAGTAGAGGGAATAATTTTTTTTTTTTTAAGTTCAGGTAAGGCAAACAGGTGAAATTTGAGAAAAACTAAAGTAAAGATGAGGTAACAAAGGGTTTTTTGGAAGACAGGGAAGAATTTGAAGAGAACTGCTCCCAACTTGGGCCGGCAGTTGAGAAGGAATGGAGGGCTCTGGTCATGCACGTGTCCAGCAGAGCGCGCCAACAGCTCCTGAGAGAACATCGGCATGTGTGCGGCCCTCCTACTCATGCTGCTGTACAAGTCTGCAATCCTGGGCATCGTGGGACGCAACACCACAAATGGAGCACCCACAGGGACATCACTAGACGAAGAATCGAAGTTAGAGGACTTTTTCCAGTAGATGTAAACAGGAGGGAAGAGATCAAATTAAGCAGATGGAAATATCAGAGTAAAGGTATTCACAGAGAGAGATATTAACACAATAGAATAGTTTTTCCCAGAGCAGTAGTAAGAAATATCAAGTAATGCTACATCAAATTCTGAAAGGTATAAAGGAACAGTTCCCTCACTGGTTCTTACAGGTATTTTTTCCGACTTAAATTATTTAAGAGGCTGCAATGCTATACCACAGTACTATTGTAAAAACGTACAGAACACATGACAGCATTTATTTGGACAGTCTCTATTCTGTTCTATTACAATTCAATACTTTCACCTTATTTAAATGATTAAAATTAAAATGATTAAAACTGTATGAAAGGCAAACCCAATGCTTCCTAACCAGTTCCTTTTTGGTTTATTACATAATGATTTGGCGTTTTTGGTGGTTAATATTCCAATTTTCTAAAATAACCAACTGTTAGAAATTGCCCTTCAAAAATATTCAGCCATTTTACATGGGAAATGACTACAGGTTGGTTTTTTTTTACCTTGGCGAAAGTGTCCAGCTTGTCTTTATCGTACAAGACTCTCAGCATTCCAGCACACAGTGGGCAGCAGGCTCCTGCATGACACAAATAAAAGCAGGTGGCACATCACAGTTTTAACCAGATTGTTTAAAGTAAGTGGAGGTCAAAAGTAAATGTGAACAATACACACAGTAACAAAACTCCCAAAGTTCCCCTTATGAAAACAGACTTTGCTATTCAGTGTTTAGATTATAAAATTTTTGTGCAATTTTTATGTTTAACATCTGCGATTAAAAACCAACCCAATCCTTCATGCATCAAATACTGCTGTCAGTGTGGAGCCATGGGATTAGCTTCTAATCACCTGAGTGTGGTATCACATTGCTACAAAATATATGCAAGCACATGCTAAGTCACAAGACAAGATACATTATGCATGCACAGCTGGGAAGAGGATGTACCCCAGAGTCTGTAATAGTCTGGGATGGAGGTGAGGGGGAGACTAGAGCAGGAAGAAAGATATCAGCTTATTGAAACTGTTATACCTGCAGGGGAGAAGAGCTTGATTGCATGGATCATTTGTGTAAACAAAAGACTGCAGTGTAAATGTGCAACTGCAACTTGTTTACACAGCTGTGGCTTGGTGGTTTACGTTCTTGACAGATTTTTTGAAGAATACACATTTTTTATCCATATTTACACTTTTATTTGTTTTCCATGTTAGCCACCTCTCCCTTGCAGCCCTGGTTTTACCACTTACGTCTGGCCCTCACTCTTCTACTCTCCCCTCCCTCCTCAGGTGTCTGTGTCCCAGAGCTGCTGTTACTTCATTCCCTTAACTAGTTTTCCTCATTCAGTCCTCTGCACAACCTCTGCAGCCCCACCCAGTTGTTCCACTGGAACACTCCAAAGAAGAATTTAAGAATCAGAAGGATGACTAAACAAAGTCAAAAGTCTCTTCCCCACTTCTGGCTCTGTTCCACTCAGAAAAATCACAATATATTTATCTTAGGTATTTAAATCATCCCAACAATCTTAACACTTCACATAATCTTGTATGCATTTATTGTTATAAAACCCCTGTGAGACAGTACTTGACCTATTATCCCCATTTTACAGATGGAACTGAAGTACTGAGAGGGTGTATCTACAGTCGGAGGCTGGGGTGCGACTCCCAACTCAAAAAGACATACTTATGTGAAAGCTCTCATTGAACTAGCAAGTTAAAAAAACAGAACATAGTCACTACAGCACAAGCAGTGAGAGGGGCTAGCCACCCAGATTATGCACCTGGTATCTCCGATGCCCACATACTCAGGCCCTTTAAAATCCTGGCCCATAGTGATTTGCCCAATGTCACATAAGAAGTGTGGCAAAGTGGGGAATGAAAACTGGGTGCTAGTCGAAGATGCCAGTAGCCATTGGGCCAGCCTCCCTTACAATCCACACACTTTGAGAATAATTTTATTTCTGCATATTTAAAGTATTTGGTTTCTGTTGTATGAAAACAGCTCTGCACTTGTGTGAAAAGGCTGAAAACAGTGTGACTGTTAGCAGTTGCTAGGTTTACTTTTAATCACAAAGCTTGCTAGAGAAGTGAACATGTGAGCTGTCCCAAAGTATCGCTGAGGGGTTTGTTTGCTAAATCTCAGATTTCTAGGGGACAACTGATGAGAGTTTCACACATACCTCTAAAATGATTTTAGCCTGGTGGCTGAAGTTTTTTCCTTGTGGAATGGTATTTATCATTCTTCTGCACTGTCTTTGACATAGTACACATTCCTCCGTGTTCCAAGAATGCAGTTCTCTGCTATTGCTACTTAGAATAAAGTTTGGCACTGCTGTGTGATATCTGCATTACAGTGTGTGAAAAACTGCTGTATCTTCAACAGCTAAACATGTGTAGAAGTAAAGCCCAACTTCAATACAAAGGATATACTAACAAAAATTGAACTCTAATGCAGAAGAGGATTTAGATTTTGGATTTCATGATAAACTGCTTTTTTGTCTAATCACAGCTATGCACATGCGGCAATAAACTGGATTTGTCTGGATTGTGAGTTTTATCACAGCAGATGAAAAATTTAGTAGTAGCTTTTCCCATAAATAAAACAAATGCAGATTCTGAATCCATTAACTATGCAACTGAGTAATATAATCAATACAGTGGCCCATGTGTTATCTATTTTACTATTAAATTCTCTGTATGAGATGTGAAAGACTGTTAGAGATCAATCATCATCAGTTTTTGAACCATCGTATTTTATGATGCAAAATCAGTGCCCCCGTGGAATGAATGGGGCAGTTCACTTCTCCCAACTATCGCTGCAGGCTGTCCACAAATTTGGAAGACATTACTGCAAGACAGGTTAACAGAGATTTGGGATATGAAAGACCAATAAGTTGCAGAGTCTAGCACCATTCACTGAAAATGCCCTGTGAGGAGCCCCTACAATGTAACTCAATCCATAAACTTGAGTACTTCAGTTGGTCACAACTGCCAAGGGATCACATTAAGAAAGAAGCAACCTTCCAAGAAATCATTTAGGGCTTTACATGTCAAAAATACCACCAAAACTCTCACAGAAACCAAATGAAAACCGTTGTAGACCTTGGGCGTAGTAAGCCTAGCAGCACAAGCAGAACATATCTGATCTAGGCTCAGTCTCAACCAGCTAGCTTGTAGTCAAACCCTGCTCTTGGCTATACACTGGAAAAGTCTGCACTGTCTGTGTCCAGTGAAAGGGAGACAGCACTGAAAAAACCTCTTCTCAGTATTAATGAAATTGTCTACACACAAAAGTTCAGCAGAAGTTTCTATGCAACATGTAAGACAGACGCACACGCACGCACACACATACAGAGAAAAAGAGAGAGAGCATGTGTGAGAGTAACGTTCGGACACTCTCACACCTTGATTAAGCATTACCACTAACAATTATACCTGGGGGGACAACTGGTTTACACCCAGTTGCAGAAAGAGGAGGACATTTAACAGAGGTGCACTCTGTTTGAAAACTATAGTCCGAGACAACTCCTACAGCTTGACAATGTCCATAGTAGTCCACAGCCACACGGTCAGAATAGGCAGCACATACATTACTGTAGGTTTCACCATTATGTCCACATACTGGCTCCACTGATTTGCAGAAGGGCTGAAAAAGAGTTTGTAAAAAAAAAAGTGCAAAACACTTGGTTTAGTCACACTGGAGGCAAGACTTCAGAATGACCTTATAGTAGTTTTAAAAGGGGGAAAAGGGTCAAAGTTGATAGGGAAACACTGCTCATGCTAGCAGAATGTGTCAAAAGTCACTAATAGAAATCAGGAGTAAACAGCCCACGCAATTTTACTCAATGGACAATAAATACAAGGAATAAGTTACTCAACAAAATAACAGACTGTTCCTAAAATTACTTTATAAAATAAAGGATTTTGAAAGATACAAAATTATAAACACAAGGTTATTTCTAAAGAGTAAACTCCATTACTGTTATTACAGATTTTAGGCCAACATATATATGTTTCTTTGGTGCTTGGTTTGTTTTTACAGCATGTAGAAGTGTACCTATTGGGTCTTCTAGGCTCATGTACAAATAACCATAAAAATAAATACATATTCTCTAATGTCAATTAACAATAATCAAAAGAAAACCAACAGAAACAAACCAATACTCTCAGGAAAAGTGTAGGAGACCGAAAGGCCAGCAAACTCAAATTGTTGGACCCCGGGGAAAAGTGAATTGCAGGTGCAGAGAGAACAGTTAAGTTCAAGGACTCAGTCATGCAAAGTTAAGAAATCAGCTGGCAGTTGAAAAAGCAGGAAAGACTGTTTTCCTCTTCCAAGCTATGAATCAAAAGAGGGGTGAGGAGGAGATCTATGAGATCTAAAATCTTGAAGGACACGGTGACCAAAACCAATAAGTTTAATTCACCAACTATAGATAATAAATCAATTAGCTCTAAATGCACACATGTTTTGATAATTTTTTATGTTTCCAGCATATTTAAGGTAGTTTTATTTTCTTTTTAATTAAAATGCTATTTGTGTGCATTTTACGTGAATTTAAATTTCCAGAAAGAGCTTGAAAAAAAATCATTAAAAAATAACCTAGTAAATAAAAAATGCATCATTCACTATTTTCTAAAATAGTACAGTCAAAATTAAGAATTTGAATAAATTTAAGGTAAGGTCAATAAATGATTATAAACCTTTATCTTCCTGTTTAGCAAAAAGAGTACCAAATTTAGTGTAAAATCAATAATTAGTTGCAAATCAAAAAATTTGAATGATCACCTACCAATGAGAATAAACATTTCTTTAAGAAAATAAATAAAAAGTACAAATGCAAAATACCATTAAAATTGATTAGTTAACAAGGTTTCCAGATTACTTATTTAAATCATGATTAAATTACTTTGATTTCCACCCTGATAGATCTATATCAATATAATTTTATTTTATTTTGCGTATCCCAATTCAAATACTAAGTTTTTGAAAGCATTACTTCAATGAGAATCTTTTTGTGAACCAGAAATAAATTCTGGTTTGATATGGCAAATGAAAATGAACATTAAGAACTGTTACTGAACGTCTGGTAAACACTGAAAAAAACTATTTCATACCTGGCATGGACCCTTGTACGATATATTTTTTCCCTTCTGGTACAAAGTACATAGGTTATTGTATTCCATATTATCTGTATCACAAACAGGATCCTGTAACTGGTCACAGTTGAATTGTCTTGGCACACATTCATACTGGCTACATCCAAACTTCTCAAAACTAGTCAAGCAAACCTGCTGCTTTGGTATGCACCTGCATAAATTAAGAACATTTTCACAATGGGTTTATTAACTCAAATTATTCAGGGAACATTAACCCATGACATACTTTCACAAGCTTTAGACATAGGTATGGCTAAGTAGAGTAATAGGAAATGTATGTACAAAGTATTTCAGTTAATTTAGTTTTAGATTAATTATAAACCTAGAATTGCATAATTTTTTCCCCAAGTTTATGAACTCAAGATGAGATTCAAACACCAATACTCCTCTCCTCAATTATTCTGTGATGGATTTGGTGCAAAACCTTGCTAAAACTATCCATTTCTGAGTTTCACTTAGAAAATATAAGTTCAAACAAAACTCAGAGTATGAGTCCATCTGAACTAACACCAAAACAACATACAAAAGCAAAAATTTAACTGTCTTTATGAACAGAACACCTGTGTTGCACAACTCTAGCTCAACACTGCCCTGAGATTGTACACAATTCCCATTAAAAATAATCAATTAAGTGGAAAGAGAAGCTATTAGGTATTGGGAAAAAAAAAAAGGATTGAAAAATTTAATACTAATACAACTTCTCTTTCGGCAGTGACATCTCCCCAATCTGTCACTAAAGGGAAATAAAGAACAGCAAAGGACAGAAGAAGGGAAGAAAGGACACTAAGATAAATTAACACAAATTCTTTTTTTAAAATACAAAGTAGGTGCTTTTATAGGGACTTTTATCAGGAAACCACTGTTTACAGCACTTTCTTACCATAATATCCTTCTGGTAATGGTAGAATCTCCTATCTGTAGTGTTTCATGAACGTGCTGTAAAAAACCAAATGGCTGTAACACAGTCTCCTCTTTCTTGCCCATAAGGCTCATTTTGTGGAGCAGGCCTTAATCCTCACTGGGGCCTTTTACCCTGTGCTTTATACATTTTGCTGATAGATTGAAAACTGACAGCCACTAATATTCGGAGCTGTGCATTCTATGTATTATGTGTCTTTAACTCTCTCATCATTAGTATTGTGTCACATTTTTATGTTCATGTTCTTTTAAGGAATATTTGACTCTCTATTATAATGAAACAGCAGGAATCAGACAGACTATTGAGAGATTTCACAGACTAGCAATATAATAACTCTTAGCACTTATAGAATGCCTTTCACCAGAGAAGTGCTTTACAACAGTAGATATTGCTTTTATTTTACAGATTAAAAAAGGCACAGATCACTCAAATAGTTGTGAAATGAACCCAGTTCTCCTGACTCAGTTCCTTTCTCTAACCATTCGACTAGTGGTTCCCAACCTGTGGCCAAAAAGTAGCCTTTGGGTGCTGTCAAAGTGGCCCATGACTCTCTGGCTGGCGGCAGAAGGGAGCCATTGCCTATGGACCCAGGCAGGGCACATTTCCACGAGGCTAAAAGACCAGTGCAGACTCCTTGCTGCAGCCAAAGGAGATGGGAGATCATCACTCCCCATACCTTGGCTGTAGCAGGGAGCTGGGCAAAGTGCTCTGCTTAGGTCCAGAGGCGTTAGGGTCCTTGCTGGAGTCAGAAGGGGGGAGCACTGATTTTCCATCCCCCAGGCTGCAGAAGGGAGCCATTGCCTAGGGACCCAGGTGGAGCACACAGGGCTAAAAGGATGCATGGTATTTCCCTGCTGCAGCCAGGGAAAGGGGAGATCACCAAACCTCCTTGCTGAACTTCTTCCATCTGGCTGTAGTTGGGGGTGGGAGGGTGTCCTGGTGGCAGAGACCGGTGCCTCTTCAGGGTTGTAAAAATATTTGTGGCCCTCAAGTCAAAAAGGTTGGGAATCACTGGGTTAGATTGAACAGACATCAGACGTATCTTGAATAAATGTTACAAAGATGTAAAATGCTCCATATCTTATTTCTAATTCCATAAGTCACCCAGTCCCTTCCAGTATCATAATTTTGTTCTATTTCTTAAAGTCAAATCTGCAGCATGCATTTTAAAGAAAGTGCAACCATTCCAGAAATAACCAACAGAAAAAAATGCAGACACTTATTGCAGTCTGTGATTACTACAAAATTAGAAAGTAGGTATCTCACAAATTCCCACTTGTTTACTTGATTTCCTGAGATGGGAATACTGCTATAATTTATAATGTAGAGTATCAGTGCCAGGATAAGAAGTATAAACTGATTTATCAATTAAAAATTCCAAATGTGTTTATATATTTAATCATTACCTCTTATTTTTGGGACAAGGGTTAGGATTACAAGGATCCTTGGAGAGACATGATCCAAATTCAAACTGATTATCCTGTAGCCCAACGCATCGTGCTATGCATGCACTTGGATATGTGCGTCTATTTTGCCCACATACCGGAACAAACTGATCAGCACAATTACATGGTAGGCCTGAAAAAAATAATGTAGAAATTAGTAATTTTGGCTTCTTTATTTTCACTGCAGAAAATGTGCAAAGTATGTCTGTGGGAGTAGCAGGTGGAACAGATGACTGAGTTAATTGTTTTGGGAGACATCATGAACTCATGAGTCCTTAAGCAAGTCACTTGACCTTTGGCCTCAAGTGACTGCAAAAACCGTAGAGTATGGCTACACTTAAAATACTACAGTTACAGCTGCACGGCTTCAGTGTGAACACTATCTATGTCGATGGGAGGGCTTCTCCCAATGGCATAAGCAGTCTGAGAAGCAGTAGTTAGGTTGATGGATGAATTCTTCTGTTGACTTTGCGCTCTCTGCTCTGGAGGTCAGGTTGGTATAACTACGTCTTTTAGAGGTGTGGAAAATCCACACCTCTGAGAGGCATAGCTGTACCAATGTAACTGTCTAGTGAAGACCAGCACTTAAAAAACAAACAAAACAAAAACAGAACTACAGTAAACTATCACTGACATTTTCTGTGCAAAACTTCAGGAAGCGTTCTAAGTGACCCTTTTAATTTACTCTTAGAACTAAATGAACAAGTAACAAATCTTCTGTAGTTTGAAAAATGTTACCTGTAAACATACGACGTTCATCTTCTGAGCTATGTTCATTAAGACACTGACGAGTGGAACAAACCAAGTTCCCAGCGAAACAAGAACAGACGTTACAGTCTATATTAAAAGACGTTCCATGGCCTTAAAATAAAATAAATGAAATATTTTGTGTGTATAATTGCAAATGAGTATATGCATCTCCTCCCACCAAGAGACACTGCTCTAAAAGACTTTTTATTTAATATAATTATAATGGAATTCTGTCTTCAGCTTTAAACTATTCCCCCAATTCCTTGTGTTCATGAAACTTTCAGAAATGTTTTCTTTTGGAGCTGAAATTTCTATTCTTGGCCAGAGTTCAGAGTGCTTTCATTTTTAAATTGAGGAAAATCTGAAGGTTACTCACCTTTGTGCAGTAGCAGAGGTTCTTCGAGATGCGTGTCCCTGTGCTGCTCCACTCAAGATGCGCTGGTGCTCCCTGTGTCCTTGATCAGAGAGTTGTCAGCAGATCCTCTGGGACCATATGCACATCCCCAGCAGAGCGCGCGACTGTTCCAACGCCTCTAAAGGGACGCACATGCAGTGCCAACCCTCCAGTTCCTTCTCTACCGCAGAGTCATGGCGTCTTGAACCTTTACTCCAAAGCAGAGGGGAGGAGGATGGGTAGTGGCGCAGCATGGGGGACACACATCTCGAAGAACCTTGGCTACTGCACAAAGGTGAGTAACCTTCAGTTCTTTCTTCAAGTAGTGTCCCCGGGATGCTCCACTCAAGGTGATTACAAAGCAGTTCCCCTAGTTGGTAGGGAGGATCTTCGGAATTGTTCCGCTGAACTGATTTTAGTACAGACAGGCCGACTGCTGTCTCACATGTTCCATGGCGTAGTGTTTCACAAAAGTATCTGTAGAGGCTCACGTTGTGGCCGTACATATGTCTACGGGTGGGACATTATCTAGAAATGCCACAGACGTGGCTACCAATCTAGTAGAATGTGCTCTTATGGGTCCAGGTGGATTTTTGCCAACCTGTGTATAGGACAGGTGTATGCATGAGGAAACCCATTCCGACAATTGTTGTTTGGAAATTGCATTTCCTTTTGAGCATTCAGTTATTGACATGAACAGCTGAGGGGATTTTCTAAATACTTTTGTCCTGTCCAGGTAAAAGGCAATGGCCCGTCTTACATCTAAAGTGTGCAAGATGTCATGCTGGGGTTCAGTATGCGTTTGACTGGTTTATGTGAAATGCTGAGGAAATCTTGGAGAGGAATTTTGGATGTGGTCTTTAGGAGACTTTATCCTTATAAAAGACTATGTAAGCTGGATGTGCCATGAGACCCACAAGTTCAGAGACACGCCTCAGTGATGTTATAGCTGATAAGAAAGCCACTTTCACTGACATGTGCAGAAGAGAGCATGTAGCCAATGGTTCAAACGGAGGCTTAGTAATGGACCGGAGAACCAGGGTGAGATCCTATGGTGTGGCTGGAGGCCTAATTTCTGGATAAAGGTTCTTCAAGCCAGTCATAAACCTCTTTATCACTGGGAGTGTGAAGGTCGTCTTATTCTGCCAGTTTATGAAAAGTGGATATAGAGGCCAGATGTACTTTAATGGTACTAATGGATACTTCTGTCTGTTTCAGCATGAGCAAGTAATCCAATAGTGATTGGATGGGTGCTGTGTGTGGGTCCAGTTCTCTCTGCTGGCATCATGTGGCGAATCTATGCCATTTTTGCAGGTAAGTCTTCCTAGTTGTAGGTTTTCTGCTATTTAAGAAAATATGCTTAACTGAAGCTGAGCATTGTCTCTCTATGTCATTGAGCCATTCAGGAACCATGCCGTTAAGGTGTAATCTGTCCAACTGGGGATGTAGCAGTTAGCCTTTGTTCTGCAACAGGAGGTTCACTATCAACAGGAGGGCAATCAGCTGATCCGTGGACATTTCCATCAGGTAAGTAAACCATATTTGTCTTGGCCTTGCTGGTGCTATCATTATGACATTGGCTTTGTCCTGTTTTATTTTGTGCAGGGTTTTCAGAATCGATGAAAAGGCATAAAGGAGAGTGTGGCTCCAGTTGATGAGGAATGCGTCCCTCCAGAGAGACTCTGCCTATTCCTGCTCTTGAACAGAACCTCTTGCATTTTTTGTTTACAGGTGTTGCGAACAGGTCTATTGTAGGATAACCCCAGCGTTGAAAAACCCAGCAAAGGATGTTGTTGTTGAGCTCCCATTCGTGATTTTCGGTGAATCTCCTGCTTAGCTCATCGGTCGTGGTGTTTTGCTTACCAGGTAAGTAAATTGCTGATACCTGGACGTTCTAGGAGACACAGCAATTCCAAAGTTTGATTGCCTCCATGGAAAGGGATTGGGAACACACCCCTCCCTGGCAGTTGATGTAATACATGCCTGCCATATTGTCTGTTTGTATCTTTACTGTTTTTCCTCTTATATGAGGTAGGAAGTGGCAGCATGCATTGCAAACTGCGCGAAGCTCTAATAAGTTGCTATGGAGTGCCTTTTCTTGTATTGACCATCTGCCCTGGGCTGTGAAGCCTTGTAAGTGTGCTCCCCACCCCAGAAGTGAGGTGTCCATGGTGAGAAGGACAGACGGAAGATGGAGAGTGAAGGGTATGCCTGCTAGGAGATTGTTCGGGCAAGTCCACCATATGAGGGATTTCTTTATATTATTCAGAACAGACATAATGCGGCATAGTGAGTGTTTGCGTGGTCTGTAAACTGTCATTAGCCATATTTGTAAGGGTCGCATATGTAACCTTGCGTCCTGTATACAAAGGTGATTGCAGCCATATGTTGCAGTAACTGAAGGCATGTATGCACCGGAAGTATCGGACTGAGTTGGATGGTACGTATTAGGCTTTGTATGGTGTCAAATCTCTCTTTTGGCAGGTCTACTCTGCCCATGATTGTATCTATGCGGGCTCCTATGAAATGGATTTCTTGAGTTGGACATAGGATAGATTTTTTGTAATTTATCAGGAGACAGAGTGACTGAAACAAGCTCTCTTTTATGTCAACTGCCCGTTTGGTAGCTGCGCGCCCTTATCAAACAGTCATCCAAATAGGGGAAGATTGTTATCCCTAATTTGGGCAAATGAGCACACACTGTTGCTAAAACTTTGGAAAATACCCTTGGTGCTATGCAAAGACCAAAAGGTAGGACCGCATATTGGTAATGTCTGTCCTATATAGTGAATCGAAGGAACTTTCTGTGGACAGGATGAATCGGGACATGAAAATATTCATCTTGAAGGTCGAGGGAAGCCAATGAGTCCCCTTGGTCTATCAAAGGAAGGATCGTGGAGAGGGTCACCATCTTGAACTTTTGAACTTTGACCTGCTTGTTCAGCCTTCTGAGGTTGAGTATAGGTCTCCAACCCCCCGTTTTTTTCTGGGTTAGAAAATAGTGAGAGTAAAACCCCTTGCCCCTGAAATTCCTGGGGACTTCTTCTATGGCGCCAATTTGTAGGTGCTTGTTCACTTCCCCTTGCAGTAATTGTTCATGAGATGGGTCCCTGAAGAGGGATGGGGAAAGGGGTTGGAAATGGGGTTTTGATGTAAAGGGGATGGTATACCCACAGCTGATTATCTCTAAAACCCATTTGTCCAAGGTGATGTTTCTCCATCAGGAATGAAATGGGCGTAGTCTGTCTTTGAACAACGATGAGTTTGTGATTAGAACTTCAGGAACTGTGATGGGGTGGTCATGCAAACCCTCGACCAAATTTTCAAAACTGTTGTCTCAGAGGTGCTGTCTGGGAGTTAGAGGGTTGTTGATTTGATTGTCTCCAGCACTGTGGATGCTGTCTTAGCCTGTGACGAGTATTGTCATACCATCTATTATTCTGGAATTGTGGGTATCTGGGGATGCAAGGTTGATACCTTAAATTCCGTTTTCTTGTTGTAGGTGCATAAATTCCTGAAATGCGAAGGGTGGCCCGGGAATCCTTCATTGTGTGCATCGTCTCAGTCAACTTTTCTACGAATAGCTTCACCTTGTCAAATGGCAGATCCTCAATCGTGGCCTGAAGTTTCTTCGGCAGGCCAGCCAAATGAAGCCAGGATGCCCGTCACATAACTACGGCAGTAGCAACAGTCCTGGCTTCGGTGTCTGCCACGTCCAATGCCACTTGGAGTGTGGTTCTAGCCACTAAGTGACCCTCCTTAATTAAAGATGAGAATTGTTGCTTTCTGTCTTCAGGTATATATTCAATAAAGTCTGAGATTTTTGTATAATTATCGTGGTCATAATTTGATAGCACTGCGGTGTAATTTGCCACCCGTAGTTGCAGGGTAGCTGAGATATAGACCTTTTTCCTGAGTGCAAACATCCTTTCATCTTCCTTGTCATGCGGAGTCAACTTATACTGGTTTTGCTTGGATCTCTGGTTAGCTGCCTCTATCACCAGTGAATTTGGTTGTGGGTGAGTAAAGAGGAACTCATTCTTTTTGTGAGCAATGAAATACTTCTTGTCCTCTCTCTTGGATGTGGGGTTCACTGTTGCTGGCATTTGCCATATGTGATCCACGGGGTCCATGACCACATCATAATGCAACCTTTGTAGAGATGGAAGACTGCAGTATATGATACAACTTATGATTGGATGTGGCCACCTCTTGAAGGGGAATTTCCATAGCCTCTGCCACCCTTTTAAGAGGTCCTGGAACTGTTTCATATCATCTCCTGCAGCAGCTGGTGTATGTGGTGCGACCACTTCTGGGGATGGTGGAGAGTTCTGAACAGAACCCACTTCCTCTTGCTCTGCCGGTTGGGTGGGGACCTCAGCAGACTGGTGTATCCAGGGCCTTGCTGATGTCCTGCCCTGTGGAGATTGGGTCGCTGTCATCTGAGATGTCGAGGGTCTGATGCTGAATATTGGGACCTGTTGACCCAGCCCTGCCAAGGCAGGCAATAAGCTGGTGGTGCATACCAGAGGGGAGGGGGCCATCATGCATAATCTGGCCTCATACCCTGATATCCCCTGAGAGCCTGCTGGTTCCAGGCAGAATAATGGTGGGGAGATCTGTTAAATTGATCTTCCAGAAGTTCATCCTCTGAAGACAGGGCTGATAGATAGGAATTGCTTCTCTGGCTTGCCAGCCCTGGGGAAGAGTCTGCGCCCAACAGTGGAGATGGAGGGGAGTAATGCTGTATCTGCTCCTTCTCCATGTGGTGCTGAGTCTTTTCCCTTCATTTCCTGGGAGGTGAAGGGGACGGTGCTGGAGCCTGAGCCGGCGCTGCTGGCTGAATATGCAGCACTGTTGAAGACTGCTGCTCTGCCGGCGCCGGTAGCCACTTCAATGCTGAAGGCTTCCCCACTACAGTCTGTGCCGATCACCCTGGTGCTGGGCTCGGTGCCAGCATCGCGTTCGTTTCACCCGCACTAGTTGAAGGCACAGTCGGTGCCGGGATGGGGTTTGGTGCCGGTGCGGCTGTTATAGCAGTTAACGATGCTGCTTCTCCTGCCGGTGCTTTCAAACGGTTTCTCTGCTCCCGTTTCTCATATTGGGGTGAAGCCCGAAGGACTTTCCCTATTCTCTGAGCCTTTGTACTGGGGGACCCTGCAGCCTCCTTGGTACAAGCCCCTTTTCACCACACAGGGCGGAGAAGAAGAGGAGGGTCTCCTGGATGGCTTGTCCACCGAACTAGCCGAGCGCTCTGGATTGGAGGCAGGTCTCAATGATCCCTCCATGAGGATCAATTTCATTTTCAAGTCTCTGTCACTCCTGGTTCGCGACTTTAAATTTTTGCAGTACTGGCATTTCTGGGACATATGTCCCTCAGCGAGGCAGTGGATGCACTCTGGATGCCCGTCGGAGACAGGCATAGCAACCCTGCAATTAGCACAGCATTTAAATCCTGGCGCGGCTGTTGTAGTTGCTTAAGCCATGGAAACTGACTAGTCGGGATTCAGAGAAAAAAAACAACAACCCTAACTAGCTAACTAAACAACTACTAAAACAGTCTGTCTAATAACTAACACTAACACTAAACGGGTTATAAGAGCTGCTGAGGGCTCCGTCTTGGACCAGAGGCAGTTGAGAAGGAACTGGAGGGTTGGGACTGCACGTGCGTCCCTTTAGAGGTGTTGGAACAGTCGTGCGCTCTGCTGGGGACGCGTGCGTGGTCCCAGGGGCTCTGTTGGCAGCTCTCCAATCAAGGACACAAGGAGCACCAGTGCATCTTGAGTGTACCACCATGGGGACACTACTCAAAGAAAGAACTACTCCTACATGTTTCTGAGTAATGGGAAAGTGGGGAAAAATACTAAACAGACAGTTGTGGAGCTTTTTGGTTCTTTTAAATAAATGTATACATAAATTAAATGGTAAAACCTATGTAGAAATGTAAGGTTAAGGTTACAAAAACAAAATACACAGCAAATGAAAATGCTAAGATTTCAAGACTGGTGTAAAAACGTTTATAACACCTTGGCTTGTGATTTTCTTTCTTTTAATGTTTGACTTTCTTAAAGATATGTTTAGTGGCACATCTTTCTCTTGAACTGCACTTAGCAAACTTAGTTTACCTAACTTTAGTATTTTAGATTTTTTTCCCCCTGAATAGTTTTAGAAGTTTTGTTTAAAATGGGAATAGAAATAACACACGCTAAGCTAAACCCTTATTTATGAGCCAGCACCCTTTGCACTGCTCACTTCCCTCCCTGGTATGATCCTTGTTATGAGCAGAGAATAATATCTCAATCTAACTCTTAGGCAGTAATTTGCAAATGATTTTTATGGTCTTACTTGAGCTCCCAGTGCAAATCTGTCCAAGTGAAACAAAACAAACCCACACCACAATCTGGCATTATTAGCTGGAGGCAGCTGTGTCTGCTCAGGAGCAGTATGGAAAAAACACAGTGTTTACAGTCACTAGTGAGATCTCCTGGCAAAACAGGATAGAGAAACTTGAGGTCTGATCCTTTCAACAGACATATAAACATAAAGGCCTATTATCAGCATTTTCAGGACTGGGCTCTTAATACTGGATCTAGCAAGGCCCCATTCAGTTTCAAGCAGGGTGATCAG
This sequence comes from Pelusios castaneus, assembly GCA_007922175.1. Lineage (NCBI taxonomy): Eukaryota > Metazoa > Chordata > Testudines > Pelomedusidae > Pelusios > Pelusios castaneus. The sequence continues at coordinate 27,222,058 of ML685756.1, read as the reverse complement.
TCTTATTTCACAGTCACTTAGGATTTGTCTACACTACAATTAAAAATCTGTGACTGGCTCATGCTAGCTTACTCAGACTTCTGGGGCTTGGGCTAAGGGGCTGCTTAATTGCTGTGAAGATGTGGGGCTCAGGCTCTGGGGGAAGGGGTGTGGGGTGGAGGGTTTGAGCCTGGGCTCTAGGACCCTGCGAGAAGGAAGGGTCCCAGAGCTCAGGTTGCAGCTTGTACACCACAATTAAACACCAGCTTTCAATGAGCGCTGCAAGCCCATGTCAGCTGGTATGGGCCAGCTGAGGGTATCTAACAGTAATATAGACATAAGATTTTACCACAGTGTGAAAAATCAATATTAATGTAATGATAAGGCTGCAAATGTAAATAAATAAGTCTAGTTTCAGGATCACTTAGATTCAACAAACTAATCACACCTTAACCTAGATGGCAATCCTTCAAAATAAATAAACCAGAATTAGTAATGACATATAGATAAATATAACTGTCAGAAAGCAGGCTAGATAAGGTGCGATTAGTTTGTTGAATCCAAGTGATTCTGAAAATATTTATTTAAATCTGCAACCTTATCATTACATTAATACTGATTTTTCACACAATATGGTAAAAGGTTATTTGAAGATTAATTCCTACGTTGGGCATGATCTTGCAAACATTTATTACAGACCAGAATGGTTGCTATTATGAGTAACCTATTGTAAACTCCAAATATAAAGACCCGGGGAAAAAAAAAAAGGTTAGAATAAGCAATTCCTGCCTTTATGAAAGTAAAATAAATATTCAAACCATCATTCCATGAGAAACTATTACAATTGTGTAACCAAACATGAAGACGGACACTTGTAAACTATGGATAAACAATGGGTAAACTTACTATATGCATCTTAACTGTAAACAATGAAATCCATGGAACTATTTAGAGTATATTAGTACAATACTAAAAGGAAAATTTCCATTAAAACAATTACACTTTCAGGTAACAATTAAATAATCACTATTTATCTCTTGCTACTGTGTGTATTTTTTGTTCTCTCCTTTTATGTTGAGCAGAGTATTTTTTTCTCATTATAGAAATCTCATGGAAGCACTTAATGCGAAAGGGTGCTCAGGCACATTGTACTGTGTCACTGAAGGAGGAGGGGAATAAGCGCACTCTGTACAGCATCCCCCCATTCCCCACCTCTGGCTACGTCTACTCTTGCTGCCAAATGCATTCCCAGCATTACTGCATCTGGCGAAGGAGGATCAGTAGCATCAATTTACGGGGTGATTGATTGGGGTCTCTACGTCTGCTCAATCGGTCGGGATAAAAATCCATTTGATGGGGGCAAATTTCCCACGGTCCGTGTAGACATAATCTCTGTGGAGTAAGCCTGTCAAAGTCAAGACTGCCAGAGACAGCATGCTCTTACACTCTTCAAAATGATAGACACCCCATTTGGAGGAGTTCCAGCTATACTCACTGGAGGGAGAGCCCTTGGCACCATGGCTCCTTAAATAACCCACATGGTCAGGGAACTTGAGAAGGGCAGACAGCATAAATCAGTGCTGAAGGGACAGAGTTTTCAAGCACATGGCCTTGGCTTTCACAGCCCTCTCAGAAAATACACTCTCTCTCTGTTTGTAGAAACCGACTATAATCCAGTACTTACTTTTCCTTTGTCCTCCAACAATACATGACTTTTGAAGGTCAACACAATATATTTCCATACAATTTTCTAAGAGTCCACTCTGTCCACAAGTACAAATTTTGAAGCAACCAACATCTCCTGCAGATGATGGAACCTGAATAAGTGTACCTTGACGGACAATAAAATCTGAAGCTTCTCCCAACTTGCAACCTATGCACACAAAAGAAATATTAGCTCAGCAAAAAGTAATATGTTTCAGAAATGTTTAGGGATAAATACATACTCCATGTGAAGAAACACTGACAGTGAAAAATTATTTCTGAGGATTTATGAAAAAAAGATACATGTCCAAATTTCTGTAAAAATGGAAAGCAGTTTTTGGAAGCAAAGCAGAGTCAATTTGGATCAAAAAGTGGTTCTCTTTGTGAATAATGACATTGGCTCAATCCATAATTTTGCTCTTGTGAAAGGATTTCACCATTTTCATTATCAGTCATGACTGGCAGAAATGTGAAGAACTGGCGCAGGATAAAATTCTTAAGTACATGGAGAAATACTATTTTTTGCATGCAAATGGAAAAGGCAAATGAATAGTTTTACATCACTCTAATCATTTCTCCCAATTTCCCATCATTCCACAGCAGAATTTGTAGACATGACAAATGCCAAACACTTCAGAAACACCAACCCCTCACTTGTACTGAAGTCTGGCAGCTAAGCTATTTCTCTTTCTTTATCTCATTCCCTCTTCTTCACTTCTATTCTTGTGCGCTTTTTGAAGACACTCAAGAACATATTATGAAAGAACGTTAAAAATTAAAAGGAATAAAAGTTAAGGGGAAGACTGAGAAAAAAGGAAGAGGAAAAGAAGGAAAAACAGCAGTGAGGTGGAGAAAAGAAAAGGAGGATTAAAAACCAGGAGACTGAAGGGATAATGAACAGGAAAGGAGAAGTTACTTATCTCTACAGTAGGTGAAGTTCTTCCAAAAACAACAAGAGTCACAGACTAACACGGCTACCCCTCTGGAGTTTTTCAAGATATTTTGTCCTTGTGGGTGCTTCATGGTAGGTATATGCAACCTGCCTGTGTATCTTTGATTGAAAAATTTTTTCAGTAATGTCTGCACCTGTGCCCTACACATCCTGGTGCTCCAGAAGGAGGTTATACAGGGAGAGTTGGACTGGGTGCCACTCCAACTCCTCAATCTTGAAGTCCCAGGTGAGAATTCCAAAGAAGAGGGAAAGGAAGGAAGTAGTGGAGTACTCAGAGGGACAAAACTTCATGAACTTCAGTTACCTCTGCAGTAAGTAACCTCTCGTTCTCCAGGCTGTTGTCCCTGTGGGAGCTCCACATTAAGTGATTCCGGAGCAGTATCTTAATTACAGTGGTGGGTTTTGAGATGAGTTCAGAACAGTTCACGAAATGACCTCAACAAAAGCTGCATCAGGTTTGGAAGTGTGAACGACAGTGTAGTGCTGCATCAAGTGTGCACTGACAATCAGATGACAGCTTAGCAAATGCCTGCGATGGATATGTTCTTAAGCAGAACTAGAGAGGTGGACTGAGCTCTGGTGGAATAAGCTGTCACCCCAGATGGAAGGTGCATCCCATAAGCTTTGTAACATATTATGATGCAACCTGAGACCCATTCAGGTAGATTTTGTGAGGAAAGAGCGTTCCTTTTATTCTCTCAGCAATGGGGATAGAGTGTCTGAGAGAGAATCTGAAAGGTTTAATTTTGTGGAGACTAAAAGTGAGGGGTCTTCTGAAGTCTGTGGTATATACACTGGCCTTTTCCCTTGAAGCATAAAGTTGGGGATAGATAACTGGTAGCTGTATGTCCTGATTGATGTGAAAGTGCAACAAGACTTTAAGCGGGACACAAGAATGGGGACAAATAGTCATCTTATCTCAATAGAACATAGTGTAGAGGTAGATCAGCCATAAGGGCTCCCAATTCACTTATTCTTCTAACTGAAGTAATGGCTACAAGGAATGTTCTTTTAAGAAACAAGTAAAGAAGAGAACAACTGTCCATAGACTCAAAGGGCTCCTGCCATTTACCCCTCAAAGCAATAAGAACTAATTTAAGGTGGAGTGAGCCACATTACATGAGGAGAGAGGTTGGCCAAACCCTTCAGGAATCTTGTAATGGTAAAGTGAATGAAAACTGAAATCCCCTCAAGTGGTCGATAATCAGAGGCAGATGGACTTGGACAGACTAGAAAGATAATCTCAGGGTTTTTTAATTCAGCAAGTAGTCCACTACGATAGACAGAGAAGACTGAGACAGAGACGATGATCACTGTGCACACCAACTGCTATCACTTCTGCAGGTAGGTTTGCCTAATGATTGGATTCCTATTATGTAGCAGCACAGACTGCACCTCAGGAGAAGTGTCCTGTTCTAGCCCAGAGAGCCATAAAGGAACCATGCCATAGGTGTAGCGATGAGAAGTCGGTATGGGATACAAAGCCTGATTTCTGGGTCAGGCAGTCTGTCACCAAAGGGAGAAGAGCCAGTTTCAGTACTAGCCAAAGTCAGCTGTGACATCCATACCTGTCTTAGCTTTCTCCCTGTTTTCTGCTTGTTTAGGACTTTGAAAACCAAAGGCATTGGAGGGTAAGCATATAGCAGCACAGAATGCCTGGCAGTCAAGAAAGCAACTCCCAAAGAGTTGTGACCAAGCCTACCCCATATGCAGAAGCAATGGCATTTTGTGTTGAATGGTGTCACAAAAAGCTCTCTCTCTGGAGAGCCCAAGCTGAGGCAGATATTTCAAAAGATATGATTGTCATTGCCCTGTTGTCTGTCAAAATACTTAAAAGTGGTCCTTGGTCTTGAATAAGAAATGATGGCACGTGGAGTGGACTGTCCATTTGAAATCTTAGATTCTGGGCAACTCTCCTTAGTAGGTCCTGGTGAGCTCTATTTGTCCCTGGGAATTTGGGTAGTGGAAGTCCCAATTACTGCTTCATCTGGGGAGGATGATGAAGATGCCCTGGGCAAATCATGCTCATGGTCATCTGGGTCTCAGGAATTATCCTGCTCTGGGATGTCCTGCTTGTTGCCGGGGTCAGCCTTGGTGCTGGGTCCCACTCCATAAGTTGCGGGTGGCATGGTATGCTCCTGGCGTGAGTCTTGGCACCATGTGGTGGTAAGTGCTCCTGTGGTGTAAGAGTAGCTCAGCCCTCCAAGGAGACTGAGGAGAGATGTCTGGAGTGGGACCCCTAAGATGGGTGATGTGCCCCTGGGATCCAGAAAGGCCACAGTGCAGATACCTGTTTCTTGTTTCTCTAGTAGTGGCGTTCAGACCAGGTGCCTGCTATACTCATGGCCATCCTTAGGAGAGTGCAGGACACAGGGCCAATCAGCCTGTGAGGGCCCCCGCCCTCCTCGAGGGGAGCCTGTGGGGGTCCCCACCTGCCCCTCCATGCTGGGGGGGGAGCAGGAGGACTGGTGCAGAGAGGCCAGGCCCCACTCACCCACCCCTCCCCTGACCTGGCTGCTCTGCTCCTGAGGGCAGGGCAGGGCAGGGCAGGGCAGGTTGGACCTAAGGCCGGGCTCCGCCTCCCTGCTCTGCCCTGGGGGCAGGGAGGGCCAGTCCAGCGGCTGGGCTTTGTGCTCCTGCCCTACCGCCTTCGGCTTGCCAAAGGCAGCAGGGAAAGAGCGGGGCGAAGCGGGCAGTGGGGGGCCCGCGTAACTGCGGGGCTCAGGGCAGTCGCCCTGCTTGCCCCCACAAAGAATGGCACTGGCTATGCTTGGAAGCATAGGACTCCGATGACCACAACTCCAAGCATGGAGATCATAGTAGTGCTGGGAAAGTGACTGATGTTGCATCATTGCTGTCTTGCCTCTAGATGGCATCATGCTTCTCTGCAGTGCCGAAGGTCTGAACTCTGGAGCTCTTTCCATTCTGGCGAGGAACTGTTGTGCCATCATGGCTATCAGGTCCCTTGCTGCCTCGAAAGTGTGCAGGGTAGAAGGGCGATCTCGTTCCTCCACACAGCCCTCCTAATGGGTGAGTCCATCACCACCAGATTCAATGGTACCCTCTGTAGATCCGAAGTTGACGATACCACCTATGGTGGAGTGGGTGCCAGATGACGCTGCACTGGACATGCTGGATGCACGGTGTCCCTTCCTGCTGCCCTCACCATGGGTGAATACCCTCTTTTAGATTTCTTCTGCCTCTTATGTGGCACCGGAGACTGGGAGCAGTGCTGGGCTGTCCTCAGTGCTGGCATCTTTAGAAATCAAATCCTTCTTTGGTGCTGCGGTCTGTCTGATGGAGGCCAGTGCACTGCGCACTGAGGTGCTAGATGTTGTGTCTGAGTGTCTCGGAGCCAGTTGGGGCAGAGAACTGCCTCCATGAGGATGTGTTTGAGGCTAACACTCCTCTTCTTTCTGCTCCTGGGATGAAATCTCCTGCAGGAATCTGTCTGCTGCGACTGCCCCAGGCACTTCAAATAGGAGTTGTGGGGATCGCCTTTTGGCGTTGACTTATGGTAGGATCTGCAGGGCTTAATACCTTAGGCTCAAGAAAGGCCCCAGTACCCTGGGTGGGGAGAAGCATAATGGGAAGAAATCCCTCAACCAAAACTTAGTAAAATAACTCTTTACTGCCAATGAAACCCATTATAACTATTTACAGGAATCACAGTCAAAGACTATGCGGAGAATGCTTGCCGACAAAAGTGGCAAAGACACAGTTTTACTCATGATCATGGGCAAAAAGAAAGAATTGCGGAGGCAGCGGGTCAGCAGGGCCCTATATACAGCCCCACAGATGTGCCATTCCAGGGGGCAGCTGTACTCACCCAACAGGTACCGCTGGGGAAAAATCTCCCGTGACTACACCTATTTGGAAGCACATGAGCAAACATTCAAAGAATTGGAGTGACAGTAAGTCTGACCCTCCCTATATATTCTTGTTAGAGGAAATGAAGGAGGCAGGCATGAACTGAGACACACTGCTGAAGAACAAATCTCTGATTGAAGGAGTGTGGGCGTGCAAGCACACCTATCATGGTGTACCCACAGACCCATTAATTTGAAGAACTAAAGTTAGGGACAGTTTTTTTGTTTTAGGATAAGAGTAACTGTGATTAATTCCTAGACTAAACCCATGGGCTATGTCTACACTTACTAAAATTAGTTCGAATTAGTTAGTTCATCATCCATGTCCTTGCCACTTCAAAGTTCAAATACTGCAGTGTACTCTATATTAGGCTACATCTCAACTTCATGATTTGGAATCTGGACTTGGTGCAAAAAGCGGCTCAGGTGGCATGCAGAGCATTCTATGTAGCATCTGACACTTGTGCTTTAGGACCTGTACTGGTTCCTGTGAGCTTCTGGAAAGACTAAGGCGTTGTTTTGACTTATTAAGCTTTCTGTGGCCTTGAACCAGCCTACTTGAAATACCATCTTTCCCTAATATAGTCAGAAAAGTGGTTAATGAAAGCTCAATCTCAATCTCACAGAGAGGACGACTGGTCAGGCAGAACCTCCAGGGGTCTCAGAATGTTCTCCACACGCTGGTCTGAAACAGCCAATAACTGAGGACTTTCAGGACTCACTGCAGAGTCCATTTGTTTCACCTGGCTTTTGAAGGGAAGTACGGGAATGGAGATACAGGTCAATATAGGGAGGAATTAGTCTGATTATGTTCTGCTCTTTGCTGAAGGAGTGAGCTAACTGGTGTTGCATTATATTTTTGTCATTTTATATTATTAGCCAGATGCTCAGAAGGAAGACAGAAAATTGAAAAAGGAAAATGAGAAATTCTTGGGAGCAATAGAAAAAGATGAAAAGACAATCCTCTTTCTTGGGACAAAAATGGTAACCATGACAATTCTATAACAGTTTTTCCTTTTTTTGGAATATTACTGGCACATTTTAAAGCTATTAATTAAATAAGAATTGCAGAGATTTTGCTAACAGCTACAGTGTAAATGGCAGTCCAAACCTCTTACCTTGAACACAAAAATAGGGAAGACAGAGTTCTCCAGACTGACATCCTTTTCTGTTTACTTCACACAACTGATTGGCAGCACAAGGATTTGGATTGCATGGATGTGTAACCTCTTCCACAATGTTATCTAAAGAACTCGGTCCTGAAAATGTAATTATAGATTGGCTGCAATCATTTAAATAATGAGGTTCATAATTTTTCTAATGAAGCATGGCATTTTCTATTTTGAAAAATAAAATTTTCTTTTGCCACGTACAATTTCTTGAAATCTTTCATTCTCCACTGTTGGTAAAGCTAATGTAGAAGATTGAAATAAAATGCTAGTTGTAATGAGTTAACATATTAAGCCCTTCCCTCCTAGAAACCCTGACCCAAATTCTAGGTCACAGGCAATAAAGTGTTTAATCTATTTTGTTCCCCAAATAAACATTGTCTACAAAACAAAACACAAATTGGGACTGATTGGCAGTCTCTAATCAAGTGAAATAGCAGGGTTGTTAAAAGCAGGCTGAAAGTGAACTGGAAGCATATATTGTTCCTTGAAAACTTTTTGGTGTCATTGGTAAACAAGATTTAACTCAGTTTCCCTTTGACTTTGTAGTAATGACTTCCTCACATAAAAGGAAAAGGAAAAGGAAAGGAAAAAGGAGAAACAATGGCATATGAAAGAGGTAACAAACAGAGAAAGATGCATCTCAGAATCTTTAACGTACCATTTCTAGGAATGAAGGGAAAAGGATGTTGTGACAGATATAATCACTTGCACATATTGTATTTTATGTTTAAAGCACAAAAACCTCAAAAAAATTGTATCAAGATGGGCCCGATGGTATGAATTGTAAAGAACTCAGCTCTTTGTATCAATATAGGTGATGTGCATTAGTGTCTTTCTGACACTAATGTATTGTTTTGTGTATGTTTTCCTGTGTGTGATTTTACCCTAATAAATTCTGAGAAGGGCTATGTGATAAGTTGAAACAGCTGGCACTCACTGGTCATAGACCTCAGAAAGAAAGCATAGTAGCAGTGCTGGCTGTTTGGCAGACGGGCATTGCAGGGGGCTGTGCATCCTCAAATTTCTGGTCAGAAGGGTGCAGATTCCTACCCAGAGACAGGTGATGTCAGGAGGCCTGAGGCCTGACTGACTGAACAGTCCTGCAGTGGGCAAAGGAGCAGGGAATATAGATGCAGTCACCCTCAAACTGTGACAGATGTCTTTTGTTGTGCAAGGAAATTTGGGAGTCATGTTTGTTTAGGAGTCCTTTCTGATACACAGACTAGTTAACCTTATCAAACAGACACTATTATTTTGAAGTACACAAATATTAAGATGCAATGGTCAAGATTTTCTGCTACTGTAAAGCAATCTATATCCTCTGTAGCCACAGAAGTGAATCTATGCTGAGGGTCTGGTCTATTATGCTAGATGGAATTATTTCAGCTCAACAATTTCATGTGATTGCATTTTTTAAAATGAAATACAAGTTAGTATTAGTATTGGTGAGAATTCAAAAGCATTTTTCATCCCCACCCTGTTGCAGAGATATTTTGATACTTACTAAGGTATGTTTCCAAAGGGATACAGTTCTCAAAGTTATCTGTTGGAGACAGAAGCTCACAGATGCTTTCAGCTGTGTGGCCCTCAGGAAATTTATTTTGGTCTCCACATTTCTTGAGAATTTCCACACAATCTGATCTTCAGAGAAAATAAATAATTATACAGCATGAACATGCTACTTGAAGGAAAAAAGCATAAAATGTTTATTTTCCCTCAATCATTTAAACCATTCACCACACACAAACAGAGAGATGTTCATTTATGGCATGAAGTTAAGAATGAGGAAAAAAAGTTACGGCTGAAATGGCAGTTTTTTCACCCGGGTTTGGGCATCTAATTTTGGAATTGTGCCACAGCAAAAACAACAAGAAAACTAACAAAACCCTGTCACCTTAAGAATCTCTTTATGCCAACTCGCAAAGAGCAACTCACAGTTTTCAGGATATTTAAGCAAACAGAGTCTTATAGGGTATCGTATAAGAACTAGTCACAGACTGGTCACGAATAACGTTGTGTTATGTTGACAAGTTCCAAAGGGGGGGGGCATGTTAGACTAGTTCAGCAAAACAAACAGAGTCCTGGGGCACTTTTAAAGACTAACAAATTTATTTGTTTATTTATTGTGGTAAGTCTTTAAAAGTGCCATAGGACTTCTTGTTTGTTTTACTGTGTTATCTATGTACAGTTTATGTATAAAAAGTTGTGTGTGTGTGTGTGTGGGGGGGGGGGAAACGTTCCCTAAAATATATTTTGGAGGCAACAGATAAACAAACCTGCCTAAGACAAAGGGAAAAACAGTTACTAATCTATTCATAACTATTGTCCTTCGAGATGTGTTGCATATGTCCATTCCACATTAGATATTAGTGCGCTCCATTGCACAGCTGCCAGAAATCTTTTACCCTAACAGTACCCATCAGGGCAGCCCACACAACCTCTGCTGCCTCACACACATGGCATAGACATAAAGGATGGAGCTGCCTCAGGCCTCTCTCAGTTCCTTCCTACCAGAACAAATCCAATAGAGAAGGGAAAGAGAGCAGGTCATGGAATGGACATGTGCAATACATCTCAAAGAATAGTTACAGAAAGGTTAGTAACTGTTTTTAATTCTTTAAGTATCCACATGACCATTCCACAGCAAATGACTCATGAGCATTTTGCATTCTACTGCAGATGACTCATGAGTGCCTTGAATAGGGAATGGATAACCATTTGTTTAAATTTAGCATTGTCTTTAGATTATTGAGGGCTTTTATAGTGGAACGCAAATGTGTGACATGAGGACCAGGTTGTCACTTTGCAAATGACTAACATGTGCACATGAACCAGAGAAAGCCTCAGAGGCCATCTGGAATCTAGTCCAATGACCCAGTATGATGTCCGGCAGCTCCTCCTTAGCCAACTGGTAACATAGCCAAACAAACAAAGAGTCCAGTGGCACTTTAAAGACTAACACATTTATTTATCACATGAGCTTTTGTGGGAGGAAAAAAAGCTCATGTGATAAATAAATTTGTTAGTCTACTATGTCTACACTGGCAAGTTAGCTCGAATTAAGGAAGCTTAACTCGAACTAACTTAAGCCTTGGCCACACTAGGCTTTCATTAGTTCGAATTAAGGGCTTCCTTAATTCGAACTAATAAATTTGAATATGCTATTCGAACTAAGGGTTAATTCGAATTAGTTAGTTCAAATTAACCAATGTGGCCATGTTAGTTCGAACGAATTGCTTAGTTCGAACTAACCGGCCCATTGAACTCAATGCAATTCGCTAATTCGAACTAAGCAAGTGCCATTCATGGCACTTGCTTAGTTTGAACTAAATTTTGCTAGTTCAAATTAAGTTAAGTCGCACTAACTAAAATTAGTTTGAATTAACTCATTTAAACTAACTTTAGTAAGTATAGACATAGCCTAAAAGTGCCCCAGGACTCCTTGTTTGTTTTGCTGAACTAGACTAACATGGCTCCCCCTTTGAAATAGCCAAATACAGCCAGATAACCATGAAAATACTTCGCATGGATACCAGGCTGCCCTTCATTTTGTCTACAAATGCAACAAACAATTGAGACAAAGAGTTAAAGACTTAGTCAGTTCCAGATAAAATGTTAATGCTCTTTCAACATCTGCAGTAACTCCTCTCTCTTATTACTGTCAGGTTTAGGGAAGTAGGTCAGTAAGAAAACTACTTAAATTGATATGAAAAGAAGAGACCAATTTCCTAAGAAAACTTGGATGGGGACAAAGGTAAACTATCACTGTACCTGGGGACAAAACTAAACATTTCCCTGTGCAGAACAGCATATACAGAGAACATGACACCTGTGCCCTCAATGTCCCTACTCTCTTGGCAAATGTAACGGCAATTAAAAATGAAAGGATTAATAGAGCGCATGTCGCTAGAGGTTCAAACAGGAGACCCATCCACTTTATTAAGGCCAGGTCTACACAAGAGTTTTGTTGAAAAAAAGTTAGCTTTTGTTGACAAAATAGTGCTGGTGTATTCACTATAGTCACGTCCCCACCAACAAAACTGCCCTGTTTTCTCAACAAAAATAAAAACACGTCAATGAGAGGTGCAGAGCTTTTGTCAGCAGAGCAAGGGCGACAATGTCAGTGTAACAAACAAGGAGTCCTGCGGCACTTTTAGAGACTAAAAATTTATTTATTGCATGAGCTTTCATGGAAGAAAATCCCACTGCATCAGACGCTTTAAAGATTGGGAACTTACAGAATGGGAGGAAATTAAATGCAGGGAAATGTATGACACAGGATCAGGTCAGGTTGTAACAGTAAATCAGAATAGGTGTTGGGATTCAAACACTGGGGAACAGCATACAGAGGAAGGTTAGGTCAAATCACCAGTTGTAATGAGAATAATAACCGTCCCTGTTTAACCCTGAGGCAACGGAGTCAAATTTACATGTAAGTTCCAATTCTGCAGTTTCTCTTTGATGCTGTGATTTGTTATTCATTTGTTTGAGCACCGCTTTTAACAAGTTGTCAATGGAGTGAGCAGGGCGATTGAAGTGTTCCCCTATTGGTTTTTGAATGTTGTGATTTCTGATGTCAGATTTTGTGTCCATTTATTCTTTTGCATAGAGACGGTCCTGTTTGTCCAATATATAAGACGGGGGCAATTCCGGCACATGATGGCATAAATCATATGGGTGGATGAACAGGTGAATGAGCCCTTGATGGAATAACTGGCTTGATTAGGTCCTATGATGGTGTCTTTTGTGTAGATATGGGGGCACAGTTGGCAACGTGGTCTGTTGCAAGGATTTGTTCCTGCTTTAATGTTTCTGTTGTTTGGTCTGTAGTTGCTGGTGAGTATCTGTTTAAGGTTGGGGGGCTGTCTGTAAGCAAGGAGAAGTCTGTCTCTCAAGGCTTGAGAGAGTGAGGAATCGTTGTGTAGTATAGTTTGTAGATCCTTGATGATATACTGTAGAGGTCTGACTTGGGGTTTGTTGGTGATGACCAGTGGCATTCTGTTGTTTTCTTTCTTGGGCTTCTCCTGTAGTAGTTGACTTCTGGGTACCCATCTGGCTCTGTCAATCTGTTTCTTCACTTCTGTGGGTGGGTACTGTAGTTTTAAGAATGCTTGATAGAGATCCTGAAGATGTCTGTCTTTGTCCAAAGGATCAGAGCAAATGCAGCTATATCTTAGGGCTTGACTATAGACATTGGATCGTGTGGTATGTCTAATTTGCACTGTAGTGTCCAAAAAGTGGATCTCCTGTGTGGAGTGTTCCAGGCTCAGTTTGATTGTGGAGTGGAAAATGTTGAAATCTCTGTGGAAATCTTCAAGGGCATCCTTACCGTGGGTCCAGATGATGAAGATGTCATCAATGTAGCATAAGTAAAGTAGAGGTGCTTTGAGATGAGACGTGAGGAAGCATTTTTCTAAGTCAGCCATAACAATATTGGCATATAGACTTTTATGGTTAAGTCAGCCATAAAAATGTTGGCCATGCGGGTATCCAGAGCAGTGCCACTCACTTGAAGGTATAAACTATCTTCAAATCTAAAATGGTTGTGGGTGAGTACAAAGTTACAAAGTTCAGCCACAAGGTTTGCTGTGGCATCATCTGGGATGGTTCTTCTAATGGCTTGCAATTCATCTTTGTGTGCGATGTTGGTGTAAAGAGTCTCTATGTCCATCGTGGCCAGGAGGGTGTTTTCTGGAAGTTCAAGACCCTGCACCCCCTTCCAGCAGGGACTGTCATACTTGTCAATTTCACTGCTTTGCTAGAACAGAAAAATTGACAAGTGGGTGCCTGGAGCCAGGCTCCTGACTGCAAGCCAGGACTGGGCAAGCTGCTGGGTTTGGGATAAAGGCAGCTGCCACCAGACTCATAGTTGCGAGTTGGGTTGAAGGAGGCTGCCGCTGGCTACGAGCCTGGGTCACGGGGTCTCTGAGCCTGGGTGCAGGAGGCTGCTGCTCAGCTGCGGCACAGGAGGCTGCCCTCTGGCTTGCACGGCATGGGATGCTGCCAGCAGGCTCCCAGCCAGGGAGCATGAGGCTGCCTCCCAGCTCCCTGTTATGAGTCCGGGCATGGGAAACTGCCCCTCAGCTGATAGATTACAGGCGGCTGCCACCCACCTCCCAGCTGGAAGGTGGGCCCACATGGACATACCAGGACTGGGTGAGACCAGGGAGCGTATGGGGGGCATGCAGCCCATAGGGAGCCCAGGAGCTCCTGGGCTCTTGGGAGGTAGCTAGGAGATAGGCCTCTCAGCTCCCCACGCTGCCCCTTATGTCGGTGGAAGTGCTCCTAGTGAAGATACCTTCCATCGACCTAAGGAAAGCAGTGTGTACATCAGCCACCGCTGTAATTATAGCAGTGGCTGCAAGTTGTGGTCTTTTATGTTGACTTATTTTCCTAGCATAGACAAGACCTAAGACTAAATTCAGACTCCAAGGTGGAACAGGGCTCTGCATGTATGGAAATATCCTGTCCAAGCCCTTTAAAAATCTTACAAACCATTGGTTTGGAAAAAAGGAAGAGGTTATTCACACAAGGTTGAAATGGTGATGTAGCTGCTAAGTGTACCTTTACTGAGCTAACTGCTAATCCTTGATGTTTCAGGTACAAAATAATCCATCATGAGCTGAACAAAAGCAAGAATGGGCTAGAACTCATTCTGCCTCAACCAGAAAGAAAATCTGTTCCATTTAGCAAGCTCTGTTGTCCTTTTTGATGGGTTTCTATTATTCAGCAGTACTGCCTGCATCTCCTTGGGGCAGGATTCCTCCATTGATGTTAGTCATGAAGTCTCTGGCTACTAGGTGAACAGTCTGGAGGCTGGGGTGGAAGAGGCAGCCACAATTCTGCAAACTTGGTCTGTGTGAAGCAGGAGTAAAAGTGGAGGACTGGGGTCCAAGAGCTGTGGAAAAACAGTACTTACAGGGCCAAGCTGGGGTGATCTGTATGAGAGTGGCCTTGTCCTGTTTGACCTTGCACATAACACCGAGCAGAAAAGGGACTGGGGGGAAAGTATTCTGACCATGACAGCAGGAAAGCATCCATCAACAAACCAGATCTGCATCCTGCTCTCAGAACTAGTGACATTTGTGTTATCCCTGGCAAATAGATACACTTGGGGAGCTCCCAGGAGCTGGAAAATACTTTGCTTTGTTTGGGCAAAGGGACCACTCGTAGTGATGGAGGAACAATCCACTCTTGTGATCTGTCAGTGTTTCTGAGCCTCCGAAAGATGGGCCACTTTCTAAGTATAGAATTGCTGATACAGAAATCCCACAGCAGGATTGTTTCCTCTTTGTTGTTTACATAAAACATGGCTATTTGTATCCCAGGTCAGCACCAACACACCTCTCCCCCCAATGCAAGGAAGGAACACCATTCAAGCTAAGTGGATCTCACATAGCTCTCTGATGTTTACATGTAGACAAAGATCTTGAGGAAATCAGAGACCCTGCATCTGAAGGTGTCTCAGGTGAGTGCCCCACTCCAAGTCTAAGGCATCTGTGACGAAGGTAAGCACGTGCTGAGGTGCAGCAAAGTCTGGCCACCAGTCTAAGGGGGCTAAGATGTGACTTGACACATGCACTAACATGTTTATGTGGTGCTTTCTTAGAGAGTACTCAGACTCCTGCAGGGCTGGATGGCAGACGAGATGCAGTCTGGTGTAAGTGCTTGCTGCTGTGTGCCTAGCAGCCTTAAATAGCTTCTTACTGTGATGAGAGAATAAACCTTCAAC
Organism: Pelusios castaneus; assembly: GCA_007922175.1. Classification (NCBI taxonomy): domain Eukaryota; kingdom Metazoa; phylum Chordata; order Testudines; family Pelomedusidae; genus Pelusios; species Pelusios castaneus. The sequence goes on along the minus strand of ML685756.1, from coordinate 27,206,650 downwards.
CAGAATGGTCATGTCTAGGGTAGCAAGGCTCTGGCCATTTCAAGTCCAGGACCGCTCTAATAAATTCAGCTTTCCATACCAGAGACAGGACTGGCTTGACTATGTTTATCAGTAAGATGAGCACATGGAAGGTGGATCAATCCAATTTCCAGTGCCTCTTCTTCAGTATCGGTGACACTGATCTGCTTCTTGGAACTTGTCATTGTAAAGGTGCGCTACTGACAGAGGTGCTTGGTACTCAACCAAAGTAGAGGGTACAGGTAGAGGAACTGCGCCAATTCCATTAGCAGACATTTTATCTTGGCTGCTCCGGTTCTTTTTCAATCTGTGCTTAAAGCCATTAGTAATGCCACACTTGTCACTCACATAAGCCTCCTCCAGCAATTAAGGCAGCTCAGGTGAGGGTCACTATCAGGCATAGCCTTGCCGCAAGAGTGGCAGACCATGAAACTCAGAAAGCGCAGTGTTTCTGCTAGTGGGGCTGGTATCCAAACGAGGTGGCAGAATCACACAACTTCTTTATTTTTATTTTACTAACAAAAACTAAAACTAAACATGGGTTCTCTATACAGGTATTGAGAAAAAACTTGCAGAAGCAAGAACAAGGAACTTCAACAACCGACAGAGGTTTCAGGAAGGGAGTGTGGCAGCCTGGTGCAGCTTGGCCTTATATGCCTGCATGATGTGCATGAGACAGCAGAGGGCGCTCAAGCCATCCTGACGGGCACTGTTAAGGGTAAACTGACAATTGTGTACAGAAGCACACAGACATTTACAGTAGAACGGACACGAGCAATTACCTGAAGAAGAGTATGGATTTACCCGTTGGCCTGGTTTCATTACAGAGGGAGGATAAAGAAAGAACATTTACATATAACATAAGCAAAGCAATCAGGTTAACAAGAGGTGGAAGAACACCGAGGCTCTGATCCCCAGTCTTTTTGGCTCTTGAGACAAAGACAATGGAATTTGTCTTTTTCCTCCCTTTGTATTTTTCATGCTAGGTAAAGGATAAAGGGCCAGCACTCCCACTCTGTGAATGTTAGATTCTCCTGCCTGAAGGGCTGAAGATGCTGGTAGCTTGATGTAAGCAAGGAAGCTGTTTAAACAAAGGTACAGGTTGGTAAAGTTAAGTCTTGAACACTAGAAAGTGGGTTTTATATTGTTTGGTTTGTACCCATACCTGTTTCCTTTTCTCTTGGATAGTATCATGTAAGTGTATGTTCTTTATTAATAAATTTATTTTTAGTTTTACTACAAACCATCTCAGTTTTGTTTTAATTAAGTAGAGTGCAAATCCTAAGCTAAATCAACAGGCTGGTGTGTGTACTGTCTCTGTGGAGGCAGCAAATTTAATTTTTGTGTATGTTCGGTGAGGGGGACCAGACACTGCACAGAGATGTCTTGAGAAACACTTGGGATCTGGAGTCCACTGATTGCCCCCTGCAAGGTAACATTACGCTTGGCAGAGTCTCGAGGAATTTACTAGTGAAGCAAGCAGGAAGCTGACACATAGTTTAAGTCCCAGAAAAAAATCACTCTTGCTGCAGCAGAGAGGTAACACAGAGGCTTATGGTTCTCAGTGCTCTCTGGAGAGCATCATGGCCAGCAAACATGAAAAGCTAAATAAATACATAAAAAATGGCCAGGTCTTCCCTTGCTGTTCCTGTCACAAGTGGTGTTTTTTCCTCCTTCGCTATTGATGTGGCACACTCCTCACTTCGACTCCTAGTTACTGGAAAGGGTTCGGAACTGGGATAGGATGACTCAACAGGCAACATTTGTGTGGGAATTAGGACACCACCCAGAAAACAGCAATAGCAACCAGAAAATATATACTGTGCTCCCTCAAGAGCGATTAAGAAAATTGAACAGTAATTAGAACATGTGGGCAAGAGCAAACCAGGGGAAGTGAAGTGAAGGGTGTGGTGAGGAAGCTAATGATAGAGAAAAAACATAATGCTGGAGAGAAAGCATGGGTACAGAAAGTCAGGAGGACAGAAAAACAATAAAAGGAGAAAGAAAACAATGGATAAAGAAGAGAAAGAAAATGTTACATATTTAAAAAAATGAAAGACGACAGAGAATCAAATGACAGGATAGGGAAAAAAACAATTTGAAGGCTAGTAAATTATGTTTTGTTATTTGTCCTACATCTGATTGCAAACCCCTACCAGGAAAGGGGGAAGAGGATGATCCCATCATTAAAATAAGAAGGGGAGAATGCACTGAATGCAATTCAGATAGGAGATGAAGCGTTCCCCCACTGCCCAATTCAAACACTACAGGGATAAAGAGAAGTCCGACAGACAGAAGTCTTTATATATCTATAATTTAGCCTGCCCAGGACAGGGAGAAAGGTGTTGGTGTAGTGGAGAGAGCACTTGAGTGGGAATAAGATGACGTGGGTCCTATCTAATTGATGTACTGACATATCTCACCTTGGACAAGTCACTTCTATACCACTGTTTGCCCTTCCAACCTTTGACTTGTCTATTTATATAAGTAAAGCAGGATGTAAAAATCTGAAAATGGATCTTATAACGTGGAAAGATTCTTCTCTATGCTCTGTTCATTTTAAGAGCTTAGCACTTTCAACTCCCATTGACTTTACTGGAAGTACATCAACTATTCAAGATCACTTTCCATCTGTGTTTGTCTTTTCCAACACAAGTCAACCCCAGTACTACAACAGATTGTGATTTTGGTTTATATGTAAGCTAAAAACAACTGAGGTTGAAATGACTTATGAATGTACTTACTTGCAGATAATATTTCCTCTAGATTTACTATGACAAGGTTTAATTTGCAGTGAGCAAGCAATTGCCTTCCACATTTCTGGCTGACATTTTTTAATGTCAAGAACAGGAATGTTTATAAATGGCATCTTAATACTTCCTTTCTCCCAAAGCTTCATGTCATTCATGGCTCCTTGGTCTGACTGGGCATTGCAGCTTCTAAAAAGTTCTGTTGGTCTTCAAGGAAAGAGTTAACATAGCATCATCATAAAGCAGGAAAAAATAAATTTACTTTATACAACATAAATTTTACAACTGTGTGTCGTTACTGGTATAAGACAATTATTTACAACCCCTTCAAGAAGATGATTTTTAACAATTATTTCAAGAAGCTACCTTAAAAGTAATAAAAATTAGGAAAATTAAGTGTTTAAAGGTTGAAACTGTTTTCAGCTCTACTTGGGTGAAATCCTGATGCCATTGACTTCAACAGAGCAAAGATTTCACCTGTCGTGTCTATACATCATTGTCTGCAATTCCTAGACAAAGTTGGAGGGATCTAGTTCAGTGACAGCCTTTCATATATATATTATTAAATCCCTAATGTATTCATTTTTTACCTTGTCCTAGTGGTATTTCAAAGTGAAAAATCAAAATAAAAATAAAAAACAATTATAAAAAAGGTCCAGGTTTTTGTATAATCATAGAAGATTAGTGTTGGAAGGGACCTCAGGAGATCATCTACTCCAACTCTCTCGTTAAAGCAGGATCAACCCCAACTAAACCATGTCAACTAGGGCTTTGTTAAGTTTCACCTTAAAAACCTTTAAGGATGGAGCTTCCACCACCTTCCTAGGTAACCCATTCCAGTGCTTCACTACCCTCCTAGTGAAAAAGGTTTTCTAATATCGAACCTAGATCTCCCCCCATTGCAACTTAAAACCATTGCTCCTTGTTCTGCCATCTACTACCACTGAAGACAGCCTAGTTCCATCCTCCCTGGAAACTCCTTTCAGGCAGTTAAAGGCTGCTATCAAATTCCCCCTCATTCTTCTCTTCTGCAGGCTAGACAAGCCTAGTTCCCTCAGTTCTCCTCATAAGTCGTGCTTTAGCCCCAATAATTTTTTGTTTCCCTCCGCTGGACTCTTTCTAATTTGTTCTCATCCCTTCTGTAGTGGGGGCCCCAAAACTGGACACAGTACTTCAAATGAGGCCTCACCAACACTGAATAGGGGACAACAATCACTTTCCTTAATCTGCTGGCAATGCTCCTATCAATGCAGCCCAACATGCCATTGGCCTTCTTGGCAATAAGGGGACACTGTTGACTCACATCCAGCTTCTTGCCCACTGTAATTCCCAAGTCTTTTCTGCTGAACTGCTGCCTCGCCAGTCAGTCCCTAATCTGTAGCAGAGCATGGGATTCTTCCATCCTAAGTGCAGGACTCTGTTCTTGTCCTTGTGGAACCTCATCAGATTCCTTCTGGCTCAATCCTCTAACTTGTCTAGGTCACTCTGTATCTTATCCCTGCCCTTGAGTGTATTAACCACTCCCCGCAGTTTAGCGTCCCCTGCAAACTTGCTGAGGGTGCAATCCACCCCATCCTCCAGAGCAATAATAAAGATGTTGAACAAAACTAGCCCCAGCACTGACCCTGGGGAATTCTGCTTGTTACTGGCTGCAACCAGTACCATTGATCACTACCCGATAGTCCAATGATCTAGCCTGCTTTCTATCTGCCTTACAGCCCATTCATCCAACCCATACTACTTTAATTTGCTGATAAGAATATTGTGGAAAACCATAAAAAATATTTTGCTAAAATCAAGGTATATCATGTTCGTTGCTTTCCCCATGTCCACAGAATTAGTTGTTTGATCATAGAAGACAATCAGGTTGGTCAGATGAAATTCAATAAAGACAAGTGCAAAGTACTCCACTTAGGAAGGAACACTCCATTGCACACATACAAAATGGGCAATGACTGCCTAGGAAGGAGTACTGTGGAAAGGGATGTGGGTGTTATAGTGGACCACAAGCTAAATATGAGTTAACACTGTAACACTGCTGCAAAAAAAGCAAACACCATTCTGGGATGTATTAACAGGAGTATTGTAAGTAAGACACGAGAAGTGATTCTTCCACTCTACTACGCACTGATTAGGCCTCAACTGGAATATTATGTCCAGTTCTGGGCGCCTCATTTCACGAAAGATGTGGACAAACTGGAGAAAGTCCAAAGAAGAGCAACACGAATGATTAAAGATCTGGAACACTAGATTTATGAGGGAAGATTGAAAGAATTGCGTTTATTTAAAAGGGAAAAGAGGAGACAGAGAGGGGAAATGATAATAGTTTTCAAGTACCTAAAAGACTGTCATGAGGAGGAGGGAGAAAATTGTTGTTCTTAACTGCCGATGATAGGACAAGAAGCACTGGGCTTAAATTATGGCAAGGGAGGTCTAGGTTGGACATGTGGGAAAAATTCTTAACTGTCAGGGTGATTAACCACTGGAATAAATTGCCTAGGCAGGTTGTGGAATCTCTGTCATTGGAAGATATTAAGAGCAGGTTAAACAACAACCTGCCAGGGATGGCTTAAGAGGGTATTTAATCCTCCCATGAGTGCAGGGGACTGGACGCGATGACCTCTCATGGTCCCTTCCAGTTTCTATGATTCTATGACATGACTTGCTCTTGGTGAATCCTTGCTGACCGTTCCTGATCACCTTGTTTTATAAGAGGGGGCAGCAATGAATCTTAACATTAGTGGCAATTGTATTCTTATGTATAGAACTAGATATATATCTAGAACTACACTTATCTCTAAAACAACTAACTGAATAATAATGAGCAAGTAACTAAATCTCTATTTGTCTGTACAATGAATAACCAAGGAAACCTTTTAGTAACAAGTAGTGAGATTTTAGAATACAAATGAACTTATTCCGATCAGTGTTCTGTGTTTCAAAAATTAAACACAGTTTCTCAAGAAACTTTCTAAAAAGATTTTACTTTAATAATGAAATAAGTCAGTGCTTTTTTTGGGAGGAAAAAAAAAGGTGCCGGTACTCGTATCTTGATAGTAAATTAAAAAATGCATCTCCCACCCTTCTTCTTCCTGGGCCACCCCTCTTCTTCCAGCAGTGTGGTCCTTTTCCCTGCTGACCCCACCCCCTCCAGCTGGGCAGTGGGGCCGGCAAAAAAGGGACCGGTACTCCGTACCCCTGCGTACCATCACAAAAAAAAGCACTGAAGTAAGTCACTATCTGATTATAAAACAATTTTTGGATTGGAACTGGAATAGAACAGAACAGAACAGAAATCTGAAAAATATTTTACTCAAAGCACAGGAATTCCTTTATGAAATATTTAATGCATTTCACCTACCTGTTATTAAAATTAGTGCAGTAAGTGAGATTTCTACAGCCCAGCTGACAAGGTTCTCGTACATCTGCTAAACACGTCAACATGGAAACTTCAGCAGGGCTGTATTCACAAAAGCGATCAAATTCTTGCCAACTCTGTGTATTGCCCCAACTTGTGCTATAAAGTTTAGTGCATAATTCTCTGAAAAAAAAAATCAAATTAAAACAAAAGCAATTTTTCCAAAGTCTTGTACCATACAAAAAGAAACTACATAACCTTCTCATGAAAGCCCACGTTCTTCAAAATTCTTACTGAAGTTTTGGTCTTTGATATCTAAACAGTTTGCAGGATTGAGCCTAATATATATATGCAGACAGACCATTCAAGTTGTTCTCCAGAGTGACAGCTTTCATTTAAAAAGCTAAAGTAACCTTCTAGCTGTGATGCTTGCGAAGAAAACTTCAGAATCTGAAGTAGATACAAACAACGCAAAGATACCCACTGGAGTTTGCAGAGCCCGAAATAAAAACTCTGAGGTGAGAATTTCTCTGTCCATTTCTGTGGGTGATAACTCAGATAGCAATAAAGAGGGAAAAAGTTCTAACCCCATCCCTTAATTTCAAATGGTATATTTTCCTGTCCAAAATGGGGAGCAGAAGGAAATGTCTGTCTTTCCTCAGTACATAAAGATTGAGGCTTTCAGCTGCTTTCATGGTCCCCAAAAGACCCACATCACCCTACACACATCCTCGATGGGGAACACTACAATTGTGTCTTCCCCAGATGTCAAAATCTTCAGGCTTCTCTCCCAGACAACTACTGCAGTTCCACACTGAAATACAAAAATCTGCAGTGTATTGAAAAACTGAATGCAGACTAAAATAAACTGAGCATTTAAATCAAATTAAATAAATAAACAAACGGATACCATATTGATTGTTCTGTATTGTACTGTTCTGTCCTGGAGGACAAACAGAATTGCATAATTGCCGAATTTATTTCCCATTATAAGACACTGTTTTCAGTTGCTTGTACCTTTCCCAAATGTACCCATTTGGCCTGAAATTTTACATACAGTATGTCTCCCTCAGGTAGATTTTTTTTTTTAAAGGTAATTTCAGTCAAAATGGGTTAGCTGTTTAGAGAACAATATTAGGGAAAATGGCATTGTTTCCCCTATGTTAAATTCTAGTGACTTTACCAGGGACTGGAAAATTGGCTAGGGAGAGGCCTTTCTACCAGGGATATGTATTATGCCATCTCTGTGAGAATTCACTAAAATATTGCCAAGTCATAACCCATTTAAAAAAATTTATTTGTATGTGTTCAGTAGATTTGTTCAGTTTTATCAGCTAAAACTGCTGACTGAGCATGCTCAAGAGTTTAACGGGCGGAACAGACAATGCGTGAATCCCTCTACAGAGCATCCTCTTATACACAAAATTAAGGTCACATAGGCAACCTTAGTTCTGGCATTACTTAATTTTTGACTTATTGACCCGGCAACCTTAATAATGTTCTTTTAACATTATCACAACCTGAAATCCTAAAGAAAAATCATAAAATTAACCATAGGCATCATATTTTTCACCCATTTTAGTCTTCTCCCAAACACATATGAAAATAAAACAAAAACATTAAAGCTAAATTCCAAAGGGGTAGCCGTGTTAGTCTATTGTAGAAAGACAACAGAGTCCTATGGCACTTTTAAAGACTAACAGATTTATTTATTGCATGAGCTTTCGTGGGAGAAAATCCCACTTCGTCAGACGCTTTGAAGATAGGAAAGTCACAGAATGGGAGGAAATTAAATGCAGGGGAGTGTATGACATAGGATCAGGTCAGGCTATAACAGCAAATCAAAATAGGTGTTAGGATTCAAACACTGGGGAACAGCACATAGAGGAGGGTGAGGTCAAATCACTTGTAAGGCGAGAAAAATCCACAGTCCCTGTTTAACCCCAAGACAACTGAGTCAAATTTGCATATAAGTTCGAGTTCTGCAGTTTCTCTTTGAAGCTGTGATTTGTTATTCATCTGTTTCAACACAGCTATTAACAAGTCGTCAAGGGAGTGAGCAGGGAGATTGAAGTGTTCCCCTACAGGTTTTGTAGTGTTGCAATTTCTGATGTCAGATTTGTGTCCATTTATTCTTTGGCGCAGAGACTGGCCTGTTTGTTATGGATTTTTCTCTCATTACAACAAGTGATTTGACCTCACCCTCCTCTATGTGCTGTTCCCCAGTGTTTGAATCCTAACACCTATTTTGATTTGCTGTTACAGCCTGCCCTGATCCTATGTCATACACTCCCCTGCATTTAATTTCCTCCTATTCTGTAACTTTCCCATCTTCAAAGCGTCTGACGAAGTGGGATTTTCTCCCACGAAAGCTCATGCGATAAATAAATCTGTTAGTCTTTAAAAGTGCCACAGGACTCTGTTGTCTTAAAGCTAAAGTCACTTATGGCACTAAAGATGTTTTTGAATCATATGAATTACAAAAAAACCCTGAACAAGATACCAGTGAAGAGATGTTTGGGGGTTTCTATATAAATGCAGAGTCTTATAAATGTCCAAATCAGTTTTGCTCATAAAAGTTGTAAATAAAAAAATTACAAATATAAAATCTGTTGCTGACCTCAGATACTATGCAGTAAATTAAGTGGTTTTGCAGGAAGAAGTTTAATTTTCCAAGAAATAGGGGCATGTTATTGAAACCTGGACCTGCTATACCTACAACTTTAATGAATTTTAATAAATAACAGATAAGAATCAAATACAGAGGGAAAATGGAATGGAACACTTATAAGAGATCAGGCAAACTGATGAAAAAATCTGAAACTACTCACTGAATCCAAAAGTGAATTTTGGTTTCACTGCAACTATTTGAGGTCGCTTTCCGCGAACAGTAATGCATTCAAACTTTACTATGACGAATGCTTGCAAAACAGATCTTTTAGCTTGAATATTTAGCACAAACAAATTTCAAATTGTTAATGATGGTAAAATTCACAATTCGCACTATAATAGATAATACTTAGGTTATATACGATTGTTTCTGTTCTCTCACTGGATGATTTAGCTTTCCAACATGGGGTAAACTGGGATTATAATAAATTACTACATAAACTGTACAGTAATTTAGATGACCTATGTCACAAACTAGTTATGTTTAATTGATTCAACCTGTGAATAATTTTAATAATTAAGAATTAATTATTCAAGAATTAAATGGATCATGAATGAGACCAGAAAAAAACTCATGCAGTTAGAATAAAGTATATGTTGTGAACGGTTTTCTCAATGCTAGTTCAGTGTCACTATATTGTTTTCGCTGGCAACAATTACATTGGTAGGTTTTTCAACCATGTATTTGTTTTTGATCAAATTGGAAAAATCTATCTAACTGAAACTTCAAGCTCTTCTTCTCCCATTAAGTCTTATCAGCAATTAATTGCCTCCCTTCATCCTGCCCCAACATCTGCCACTGCACTCAACCACCATGGATACAGCATATTTATTGGGTGTTTCCCCTAAATTTAGTTGTTCCTCTCCCGAGAGGAAATGAAGAGCTCTAGCTGAAAAGATACTATTTCATGAAAGTTAAGACTAGAACACAAGATGAAATCAGGAAGAGGCACCAATTTGTTGAACTTCTATAAACCAACCCAATTTGATACTTGAAGGAGAACACTTGTCACCTGGGAAGCTTCTGGAACATTTTCACTATAGTTTATAACAAGGGAGGGGTAACAAGAAGGCTACTGACCTACATGTGGAAGTGTTTGCTTTGGAACAGCAATGCAGTTTAGCCCCATCAAGGCCTGTTGAAGGAGGAGGATGCACAGTGACTCCAGGGTGAACAGACCTTGAACTCTCAAGAAAACACTGCCAGAGTGGATCTTGAGGCAGAGGCAGTGTTTTACATCCTTCTATAAGTCCATCAACAATTTCAAGTTCTGTTTTCATTGACATCAGTATTCTTTTACAAGCAGTTTGGCAGGCATAATCTTCTGCTCTGTCACAGCAATACAAACCTAAATATTCAAAAGAATAAAAGCTATCATCTATTGATTGGTAGCCATCTAATGACAAAAACAAAACGTATTTATGTCGTTTTCTTCATCATGGTGCATTGCATTAAAGCTTGTTGATAAATATTTTTAATAAAATCAACAGCAGTGGCATGCAGATGATTCTTTAGTTTTAAATTGAACCCTCTGAAGACTAACAAAATTGATCTATGGCATTAATAATTAATAATGTCCACTCTAAAATCTAACAACATCTAGTAGATACCATATCAAAATTATTTCTTTGATTTTTGAAAGCTATAATTTTGTCTTTCACTTACTGTCCGTAGGGTTTCTCATTGGATACGACTGTGTGTAGTTGTTCACGCAGTGTATTAATTGTGGGCTAATAGAGGCACAGTAACTTTCAACGGCTTTTATTTGTGAAGGACCAGGAGAAGAGTCCGTCCGAAAAATTGCTTGACAATATTCTCGGCAGTTTGTATGATGACCTGCATAACTGCAACAAACTGATCCCACTGGAAAGACATGAAAAAGCTGTGTGTTCTTGTGCATTGAAATAAATATACAGAAAAAGTACATATATTCTTCACCAATAAATTCATTTAAAGATTTGAATGATATTCATGCTACTATTCAAAAGAAGGACCACATTTTTGCATACTCTACTAAAATAATTATCTGACACATGGAAATTGTGTACGTCTGCCAGCTGGTAAAAAAGCCAATATTTTTCTGGTTTACCAAGGATGGAAAAATTCTTACAGCTTGCCTTGGGCTTGAGTTTTGGTGTCACAGCCATATTTTAGTTTCATTTGTTTTTCTTTTATATATTTTTAATAAAACCAAATGTGTCTTACAGTACAATTAGAATATACATTCTAAGGACTAACAAGAGCAGTGTACCCCTGTAACCTACAGCAGTGGTTTTCAAACCATGGGTTGAGACCCTCGGATCCTGGGTCGCGCCCTCTCTTCATGGAGTGCCTGGGGATCTGTTCCCAGGTATGCTGTGGAAAGAAGCCACCTGGAGCAGCCCCTCTCTGTGGCGTGCTTGGGGACTGCTGCCCCAGCTGAAAGAAGCTGCCCGGAACAGCTCCTTTTGGTGGGGCTGGGGCAGGGTCTTCAGGCATGTCGCGGAAAGAAGCTGCTCCAGACTTCTTTCAGTGAAGTGCCTGGGGACCCCGACTCCGCCATGGCCAGTGCCAAATTTTCAGGCAGTGGCCACTTTTTTCAGCAGAGGGAGCCACCAGCACGGCTGATGGGTCAGGGAGGTGGGGCTGAAATGGGGTCAGCAAAGGCTGCTGACCCCTGGCCCAGGGCCAGGTCACAGACATAACTGATTTTTTTTCAACGGGGCCCTGAGGAAAAAAGTTTGAAAACCACTGACCTACAGGGTGGTTTAAGCTAAGAAATAAGCAGACGTTAGGTTTGGGGCCTAAGCACAGAGAAGTCTGGAAAACTGAAGTTGCTAGTATGAGATAAGTTGGAGATAATGTTATGGGTAAGTAAAAGTTAGCAAGGACATGACCCAGGGTATTGTTATGGTTTGTTTTGCTTATAATAGAAGAGAGCAAGGATTTTAATGAGTGCTTTTAAAAATTGTGAATGTTTTCTTAAATTGTTATCTGTATTGATAGTACAGGAATGACTCTGGTGCAGATGCGTAATGTAAAGAGCCAGTAAGGAGGTGGCAGAACTATAATTATGGCAAGGGGCAGCTTAATGTTAATTAATTAGCATTATAAGAGAAGCAGTTTTGCTAAATTGCAAGAGAGCACTAATTAACATAAAAAAGCTAACGTTAGGTTCCAGGATTATAAGGCTGTACTTCACTCTCTAGTTATTGGACTGATCACCCATTAACACACTTAGAGATGAAATAGTATAATTGTGGTATTGTGTAAGTGGTAATTGCATACCTGTTTGCTTAACTAATCAATTACCTTTTAAATAAGGGTTGGTTTTATCATTCAGAAAGTCAAACAGTGATCCTTTACTAAATAATTTTTCTGTAACCAACCTAGAGGCTCAAACTTGAAAACTAAGGCTATGTACACACGACAAACTTGTCCCGCAATAAGCTATTGCGGGACAAGGAAAGCGCTATAAATATAGCGCTTTGGTGTGTACACACGAGCTGGTTATATCGCAAAGGAGCGTTCACACGTGTGAACGCTCCTTTGCGATACAAGAGCAGTGAATGGTGGGCACCTGTCCCACCGTGCACTGCCCACAGCCAGCCCCTAGTCCAACAGCAGTGCTTCAGGTGGTGGCAAGGGCTGCTCGCTTAAGCGCCGCAGCTCCCGCCGCCACCCGAAGCCCGGGGGCTGAGCTAGGGGGCTGCAGGGCTTTGGGTGGCAGCGGGAGCTGCTGCACTTGCCCCTGCCGCCACCCAAAGCCCCAGGGCTGAGCTAGGGGGCTGGCCCGAACCAGCGTGGGCAGCCGGTTCGGGCCAGTCCCCCTAGCTCAGTTCAGGGGAGCTGCCGAACCTGGCAGCTCCCATAACAGTCAATTTCACTGCTCTGCTAGAGCGGTGAAATTGACATATTTGACAGCTCCAATGTCCCAGAGTGGCCTCGATTGGCACTCTGGGACATTTCCAGAGGCTGTCGAACGCGCAAAATGGGTACACACGAGCATTACTGTGGAACAGCTGTTCCACAGTAATGCTAACCACTATCGATTTCAGTGGTTTGGGTGTTGCCGCGCAACAGGGAAAATGATCGTGTGTATGCTTGCAGCTTTATTGAGCGGTAAGGAGCCTTTCCACGCAATAAAGTGATCGTGTGTACATGGCCTAAGTTGAGTTTTACTGTATTCTTATCTTCAACAATTTAATAATAACAGGAAACATTTAAGCATAAGTATTACAAAAGGTTGCACCACAATGAAAATAACAAGAGATCCAACAATTCTGACAGTCACATAAAAATATTTGTTGCCACATTGTTAAATATCCACAGACATGTACTGGGAAATGTTCTATCGGGAGAATTCCATGTGTGTAACTTTTTTCCATTTCTTCCCCTCCTCCTTTTTCTATTAACAGAAATATTTGGATTGACAGGAACTTTGTTGATTAAAGTTTCATCTGTGCCTGTTTATTTTTTTACTTTAACTCATAAAATGTAAAAGTAAAGTGGGAGAAACAGATGAACTTCTATGAAACAGTTCAAATGCTCTACTAATAAAAGTTAGGGCTGTCAATTAATTGCAGTTAATTCAAGTAAGTAAGCAATCAAGTGATAATTTTTTGAGTTAATTCAATTTAAAAATGTAATCAATCATGATTAAATGCACTTTTAACTGCACTATTAAACAATAACAGAATATCAATTTAAATTATAAGTATCGGATGTTTTTCTACATTTTTAATTATATTGATTTCTATTACAACAAATACAAAGTGTACAGTGCTCACTTTATATTATTTATTACATATATTGTAATGAACTGTAAAAAGAAACAAAAATAGTATTTTTCAATTCACCTCATACTGTAGCACAATCTTTTTATTGTGATAGTGCAACTTACAAATGTAGATTGTTTTTGTTACATAACTGCACTCAAAAACAAAACAATCATTGGCGTGTACAAGTCCATTCAATACTACTTCTTGTTCAACCAATCACTAAGACAAACAAGTTTGTTTACATTTATGGGAGATGCTGCTGCCTGCTTCTTATTTAGAATGTCATCTGAAAGCGAGAATAAGTGTTCGCATGGCACTCTTGTGCCAGTGTTGCAAGGTATTTATGTGCCAGATATTCTAAACATTCACATTTTGCTTCATGCCTAGACCACCATTCCAAGGACATGCTTCCATGCTGATGTTGTTCGTAAAAATAAATAAATTTGTGACTGAACTCCTTGGGGGAGAATTGTACGTCTCCTGCTCTGTGCTGTTACCTGCGTTCTACCATATATGGCAGTCTCAGATAATGACCCAAGACAAGTTGTTCTGTTAAAGAATACTTTCACTGCAGATTTAACAAAACACAAAGAAGATACCTATGTAAGATTTCTAAAGACAGCTACAACGCTAGACCCAATGTTTAATAATCTGAAGTACTTTCCAAAATCCGAGAGGGACGAGGTGCGGAACACACTGTCAAGAAGTCTTAAAACAGCAACGCTTATATGCAGAAACTATAGAACCTAAAACAGACCCTGAATCATCAAAAAAGAAAATCAACCTTCTGCTGTTGGCATCTGACTCAGATGATGAAAACGACCATGTGTTGGTCTACACTATTTTGGATCATTACCTTTTATAAATACTACAATAGCACTTTTCAAATGCCCTGTTCTGACTTCAGGTGAAATTGTAAACATTATCTCCCATAAATTATACAAATTTGTTTGTCTTAGCTATTGGCTAACCAAGAAGTAGAACTGAGTAGACTTGTAGCTGCTAAAGTTTCACAGTTTTATTTTTGAGTACAGGTGGGGGTTTTTTTTTGTTTGTTTTTTTGGGGTTTTTTTACAACATAACAACTCTACATTTGTAAGTTGATCTTTCACAATAGAGATCTTCACTACAGTACTCACATGAAGTGAACTGTGAATATTATTTTTGAAAATGTGAACATCCAAAATATTTAAATAAATGGTATTGTTATTGTTTAACAGTGCAATTAATCCCACAATTATTTTTTACAACACACACACACACCCACCCACCCACCCACCCACCCTGATTTGGCGAATACTTAAGCATATAAAATTTTCATCACATGAACAGTCCCATTGATTTCACTCATGAGCTCCTTACTACCTCCCCTTGCAGGCAACACAGAGAATAAAAATATTGATAAATTTAAATATATACAGAATACTTACTTTCATTTCTGTTAATGCAACTAAAAAGAGCATTCTGCAAACAGAAAAAAAAATTACCAAAACCAGAAAGAATTTCACATATCCATAAAAGTGTTCAGTGATTTCTTAACATTACACATTTGTTTAACAAAAAGGAATTCATTACAAAAAATCTGTTAAGTTGTACCTAAATAGTACAAGCAAGTAGAAGTAAAAAAGTATAACAAATTAAAAGGCACATTTGCTTAAAAAAGAAGGAAATGAGGTAAATAACCCTATGTCATTCCAAATTCTGTTTGCAAATTTTAATGGAACATATAGAAAGGTTAATCACCTAGAAAGGAATATCTTCATAAACTGCCTCAAAGATAAGGAATAGGACATACAAAGACACAGTATTAATGATTGTTAATTCAGAGACAAATCCTGCAATTTAAATTCCCACAAAAATCAAGGGGATTTTAGCTTGTATAAGGAATCAGTATGGAGTGCAGGATGGTGCCCTGACTGAGTCTTATTTTTTGGAGGAAAACTAAAGTACAAAGAGCAGGAAAAATTCAACAAAAATTGATATGTTCATGTGACATGACAGTTAAAATACAGAAAAACATTACTGTCTCAAAAACTTCAGAAAATTATGTTTTAAAAGTTCAGTGGACTAGGAAGAAAATGTTTTCTCATCTAAAAAGAGAAAGATTGAAAATAAATCTTGTGTGCAAACACAAATGGGCGACACAAACTTGACAATAACATGGCTTTCTAGTTAAAACCAAGAACTAAGTGGCAGGTAGATTTTGTAGTCTAATCCCCAAAAAAGCAAATGGGAAAAGACACATGACCTCATTGCAAGGCCTAACTTAAAAGCAGTAAGCTGTACTGGCTACATCAGCCTGGAAGGAAGCTCTTGAAGACAGAAATAATCAATCACTGAGTACAGAACTTTTACACGCTAATGTTACTTAGCCAGCGGGGTGTAATGATCTAGTTTTTAGATTGATCTTGATACATTTAGAAACTGGATAAAAAAATGGAGTTGCCTGTACTAACAGGGTACCACACTCAGAGACCCATGTGATGACTTTAGGATGACCAGATATCAACTGTAAAAAATCAGGATGGAGGTAGGGGTAACAAGTGCCTATATAAGACAAAGCTCCAAATATCAGAACTGTCCCTATACAATTGCAACACCTTATTACCACAGTGACTTCCAATCCTGTGTTCCTATGTTCCCAGAAAAACAAACAAACAAACAAACAAAAAATCTCTCACTGAATTTACTTCTAAACGCAAAACACCCACAGAATAAAGTTTTGTCACATGGAAGCAGAGTTCTGGGCATCTGATTTTGTATATATTAATGATCATGTCTGCCAACACAGTAACAAAAACATGTGCTTCTGCCAGAAGGTAGTCTTTTAAATGAAAGCTTAATGCTAACAATCAGAATAAAAGTCTTTTTTTTTAAAGTAACGTTTGTCCATATTAGCTTAATAGATAAGAAATAAATTTTTGCAAATCTTATTTATTTTTTCATTATTTATTTTCTCTTGGCACTTCTCTCAGTGAAAAAAAATCAAACAAAAATGAACTGATTCATTCTCCATTTCTGATTCATGTACTGTAACACCAATATAACAAGGTCTGGCCAAGAATGTTGTAAAAATGTTTGCTTAAAAAACCCCTTTTCTGTTAGAATATTTTAATTGGAAACAATTTTATTGTTTCAGATTTTAAGAAATCTTATTTTTAAAAAACCTAAATTCTAGCCCAAAATCTGAACTTTTTGTCTCTTCTTTAGTTAATTACAAATTTCATTAAGTTTTCACCTGATCTTATCGATCTAGATTTTTGCTCAGCAAAAGCTATAAGATGAGCCTTGTTTCTTTATGCCTCAGCCAACTAAGATACAAAAAAAATGACTAAATTATTATAAACAAACTACAAGATGATCCCCTCCTAGTCTAGATCTATACCCTTGGAAAAAAATAATAATAACCCAAACAGGAAGACTGACACTGGAAAAAGGGAAGCAGTCCAAGAAGGAACCACTATAGCACAGGCCCAGAAATTAAAAACACCAAACATGTATTACAAAACTGACTTACTATATCATTTAAAGAAATAAAGAATGCAAAGAGTTTGGAATAAAGGGTGAAAAGTGATAAGGAATGTATCTAGGAAACCGAGTGCTCAAACTTCATCTGTCCTGTCACTAAAATCAATGGAATTATCTTATAGGCAACCTATAACCAAAACAGAGTCT
Organism: Pelusios castaneus; assembly: GCA_007922175.1. Taxonomy (NCBI): domain Eukaryota; kingdom Metazoa; phylum Chordata; order Testudines; family Pelomedusidae; genus Pelusios; species Pelusios castaneus. The sequence continues at coordinate 27,189,418 of ML685756.1, read as the reverse complement.
AGACTGACAAGATCAGATAAGAATTTTTAATGAAAATTTTTATCAATTATACTAGAGGCACTGGGAAATCTAAATCGGCCCAGGCTTTGGTGTTATAAAAATAAACATTTAATGAAGTAAGGCAAGTTATGCCTGCAGAGAATCTGGTCCAGGGAATCCACCTCACTGGCCTTTCAGTGATCAAAAAGTACAGGGAAAAATTGTTAGGGTTTACTCTGCCCTTTACACCTCCAGAAAGTAGGGAAGGATACTGATACCCACTCAACCAATGCTGCTTTTTAGAGGGCTTTGAGTTCACATAACAAAAGCGCACTTGTTCTAAAAGTGGGAGAATCTTAAATTCTTGAAGAACTGATTAATAAGCAGAACTTCTAATAAAAACTAGATGCTGCATAGTAGCTTTCTCAATTAAGAAAGAATGAGCTTCCGGCTAAAATACATCGGTGTTGATGCAAAATATCAAAGACTTGAAAGAGAAGGAATTGGGATAGCTACTTGGGGAAGAAAGAAAAACTGATAAGAAACTGAATTTGTACATTATGGTTCAACTGATTCAAATGTGGACATATTAAATATAGGAAAATAACAGATGACAATTTTCCTTCATTAATATTCCAATCTTGCTCCCTGTGAAATCAAATACAAAGTTCCCACATTTTCTTTCCTCTGGAAGATATTAAAATAATGTTCTCTATGCCTATATATAAGAGTATTTAGATAAGAAAACTGAGAAATACAGTAATGCTGCTGCCTTTTCCCTTTCTTGTTCCATCTTTCTCTTCCATTTCAATCACAGTTCCCTAAACACATAATCATGTTAAATATATTTATAACTATTGAAGTATTCACATGATCTTCACATTCTGCCCTACTTTCCCATAGTTAGCCTACATATTTTGGTCTCTGGGGTATTTTTATTTATCTTTGTTTTTCCTTTGTATGTCTATTTAGATTGTGAGTGTGACAGAGTGTCTTCCTGCATGTTTATGCATCATCTACTCTATTGTGAGGTCATAAAACCACCACAGTCATATGAGAAGTTGGTCTTCCCTAAAGCATAGTCCTGGTTACACCCTGAGGATGAATGTACCTCACTGGGTAGCTATTCCCTGCATGAGACCCATCAAACCACGGATAAGATCCTGGTTCAAAAAGCCACAGGACTGATAACTGCTACCACTGACACCTGTCAGCGCTCTCCTCAAGAAACTCTCAAAGGGCAGGTCTACACTGCCTGCTGTTTTTGGCAGCAGTCAAACGGAAATTCTTAAATTACTTAGAGCAGGTCTACACTGCCTGCCATTTTCGGAGGCAGTTCAATTGCCCTACACCCAGCATGGCCTCTCTTTAACTCAGCGTTACTGCAGTTGCTGGGGTGGTGTGCAGAGCTTGGCAAGTCCAGACATTTTCTTTCACTTCATTTTGCAGTCCTCCTGTTGACCACGGTATCAAAATCCTGCTTTGTACAATCTAATAAATTATCTGATGTAGTCAACTTTCAGCTTCCAGGAGAGAATTAACAGTCAGAGTCTAGATTCTAAGGAAGAGAGTAGTAACATTACATTTTATAGTAGACAATCCACTTTTTGTGTTAGTGGTTAGAAATGTATTTATTGTATTCCAAAATTAGATAGTGCAGTTATTTTCCACTGTATCAACAGACAAGCATGTTTCTAACTTCAAATTGTTACTATCATATTCAAGTACACAAGACCTAAGTCATCACTGACGACTTTTTATCCCTAGAATGGCTGGTAATTGTTGTCTCAAGAACTCATGAGATTAATAAACAATATAATTACTAAGAACCATTGAAACAACATATCTTAACCACACAGAAATTCAAAAGACTATCTACCCAACATAATGATCCACAAACAAAAAATAATAAATACTACCACACCTTATATTATATGCCTTCTCATCAGCAGATACCAAATCACTTTTAAAAAAATACTTCTCTATCTTTTTTTCCCCTCCCTGAAAAGTGGGATGGGGACTGAAAAAACTAAATGAATTCTTTCACAATCAAGAATCTTCATTTAAAAAGTAAAAAAATTGACAGAATCAAAATAGATGTAAAAATTAACAAAATTTTTGACGCGTTCTGACTTGTGCTAATTTCAAAAACACATTCTAGAAACTGCTCAGAACCGTACAACATTTGCAATGATAAGTTTTATATGAATAAATAAATAAAAATTCAGGCATGAAATGATAAAGCATTCCAACATGTTTACTTAACTTTAATTTGTTTGGAAAAGATACTGTTCTCTTCATTTGGCACAAGTCTGAGAAGAAAGTGAAACTCCTCTGATTGCCTCTGAACCCCAGTACCATGACAGAAAAGTACCATCTAGAAATAAAAGGCCTGTCCTGGAAAGGTCAGGAAGGAACATGAAGTCATTAGCCTACATTTTCATAAGAGACTAGTGATTTGCGGTACCTCAAATACTGGGCAGGCCTGAGATTTTCGGATGTGCTAAGTACCTGCCTATAGAAAAGCAGGCTCTAATACATTTCAAACTGTGCACCCAAAAATGCAAGCACCCCAAACCAACCATTTTCTTTGTGTACATCCATTCTGTAAGTATAATTACATTTTGTAACCAGTTTGTCATAATCATCTGAACTGGTCACAATAAATGTTTTAATAATACCCACACAACAGCTTTTTTTTCCCTACAACAGAACCACGTCAGCTAAGTTTTTGCATCTACACCGAGAAAGCTGAATAATCACATTTGAATCAATGTGATTTGGGAAAATCTGGGTAGTTATTCAATAGTATTAAGAGAGGAGAGTGCCCAGAGCCTACACAAAAGGATCAACCAAACTAGTCATTTAGGCACATTTAGTGGATTCTGTCCATATAGTAAAGTGTGACAGGGTCAGTATGGATGGCTCAGCAAGTCCTTTTTCCCCTTGTAGCTCAGCAGTGGTTACTTCAAGTTGATTAGCATACCTGGAGCTAATTAAGGCCCCGCCCAGGACTTGTTAAAAAGCCCACCCTCCAGAGAAAGGGTGTGGCTGGAGTGTGAGTGAGGCTATGTACACACAACAAACTTGTCCGGCAATAAGCTATTGTGGGACAAGGAAAGCGCTAAAAATATAGCGCTTTCGTGTGTACACACATGCTTCTTGTATCGCAAAGGAGCATTCACCTGTGGGCACCTGTCCCACCATGCACTGCCCACAGCCAGCCCCCCAGCTGCCCTTGCCGGTTCAGGCCAGCCCCT
>ML685756.1:27118871-27185779 GCA_007922175.1 Pelusios castaneus | reverse complement strand
CCCCCTAGCTCAGTCCAGGGGAGCCGCCGAACTTGGCAGCTCCCATAACAGTCAATTTCACTGCTCTATTAGAGCAGTGAAATTGACATATTTGACAGCTCCTATGTCCCAGAGTGGCCTCGACTTGTACTCTGGGACCTTTCCAGAGGCTGTCTAATGTGCAAAATGGGTATACACGAGCATTACTGCGGAACAGCTGTTCCGCGGTAAGGCTAACCACTCTCGATTTGAGTGGTTTAACTGTTGCGCGGCAAGAGGTGTTGCCATGCAACAGGGAAAATGCTCGTGTGTACGTTACCAGCTTTATTGCGCGGTAAGGAGCCTTATCGTGCAATAAAGTGATCGTGTGTACATGGCCTGAGAAGCGCTATGGTAGTGTGAGAGGAGGCAAGGCACAGCTGGAAAGCAGAGAGCTGGAGAAGGAGAACAACACTGGTCAGGGAGAGCCCCACAGGTACAAAGACTGGGGGAAGGGGATAAACCCCTGCCTGAAGGGGGTGAAGGACCTTTCCAGACCTGGAGGCCTGAGGGAAACAGACTCACCACTACAGAGAAGCGCGGGACCCACGAGGGTAGAGGAGGAACTTTGTCACAACTGGTGTCAGGGGAGGGATCTATCAGCACAGTGGACTAAGCACAAACACCCAGAGGAAGAAAGAAAAAAAAAAAAAAAAAAAGAGTGGAGGTGTTTTTGGTATTTTTATTGTTGCCTCGTTCACCATAATGGATGATGTGGGGAGGGCATTAGTGCAGGCTACAGCGGCCCAAAAAGAGGCCACCAGGGCCCAGATGGCCGCCCAGCAGGAATCAATGTGGCTGCAACAAGAGACAAATCAATTACTAATAAGTCAGGCAATCCGGGACTGAGCCCTCCTGCGTGAAGTGATGGATCAGCTAAAGACCCTGATTTCCACAGTTCGTGGGTCTGATGCTATGCAAGCCTGGAGAGCCACCAGCTACTTACCAAAGATGACTGCAGAAGATGATGTGGAAGCTTACCTTCTAACTTTTGAGGGGACTGCACTATGTGAGGCCTGGCCTCAGGACCAGTAAGCCAGCATTCTTGCCCCTTTCCTGTGTGGGGAAGCCCAGAAGGCCTATCATGACATGTCTGCTGATGCTGCAGCCAACTATCCTCAGCTAAAACAGAGACTCTGGCCAGATCAGGAGTAACCATGGCTGTGAGAGCCCAGAGGTAACATGAATGGAGGTACCAAGAGAGCAAGCCCCCCGAGGTCCCAACTGTTCAACCTTGCCCACCTTACATGGAAATGGCTGCAATCAGAGGTCCATAGTCCAGAAGAGATCCTGGAAGTCCTAGTCATTGACTGATACATGAGGCGACTACCACTAGATCTCCAAACATGGGTAGGCCAGAATGATCCCTCCTCCTACGATGAGATAGTCATGCTAGTAGAAAGATGACTGGCTGCCAGGGGGCTCTCCCGAACATCCAGGGAAGACTCATCCCAGGTCAAACTACCAGTTTCGATTCTGGAAGTTCAAACAACTGTGAAAAAAGAAGCCGAGGGCCAGCCAGAGGCCACAAAAGTACAAGCTGACCTCGGCAGAGGGAACTGTCTAGACCCCTGCACCCTGATCCACCTTGTGGGGGTTGTGATGAACTCATATAAATATACGAGGCCAGTAAAGCTGAATGGGGTGGAAACCATGGCACTTGTGGACTCCGGGAGTGCGATTACACTTGTCTCTGGGAAATTAGTCAAGTGGAGTCGGTTGATGCAGGCCAAACGCATGGAGATAACCTGTGCCCATGGAACTGTTAACTATTATCCCCCCCCCCCATTCCAGTAGAAATCGGGGTTCAGGGAAATAACACCAAGGTTAATGCCGGGGTAGTCCCTAACCTCACATACCCTCTCCTCATAGGAAGGAATTTCCCAGGATTTGGGACCTTACTCCTGCCAGAGAGGTTGGAAGAAAATGGGGGTCCTGATATACAAGAATCCTCCTCAGCAGAAAGATCTCCCCCAGTGTTTGCTGAGATAGCTCAGGACCTGTTCCCTGTTCCAGGAAAGTCCAGAAAGACTAAGCAGGCTAGGAGGGCTGCTAAAGCTTTAGGTACTCAAATTTTGACCCAGAGCCAGAAGGCTGCCCTTGTAGACAGTCTGACACAGGCAGCACCTAAGGAGACTGCCCAGAGAGGAGGAGGAGGATCTGAGACTGATCCTAGATCTGACCCCTCTGTGCAAGAGGGTGAGGAAACTGAGACAGGACCACTAGAGCTTGGACAGATTAGTCCTGTGAGGGAGAGCGTTGAGAGAGACCAGGCCGAGGACCCAAGGTATGATAATGCTAGGAGGGAGGTTGTGGAAATAGAGGGGTACCCGTGGAAGGAAACACCCAGGGATCAGGGCCCTACACTTCATAATCAAGAGAGATCTATTTTACTGGGTCACGCAGACACAAGGACAGGAGATGGAGCAGCTCCTAGTGTCCCAAAGGCATCAGAAGACAGTGCTGAGCCTAGCCCATAGTCATCTCTTTGGGGGACATCTAGGAGTGGAGAAAACCCTGGCACGTATCCTACGGAGATTCTTCTGGTCAGGGGTATACAAGGAGGTCCAGCGCTATTGTGCTTCTTCTCCAGAGTGCCAGCTATACAGCCCCCATCCACATTTACAGGCCCCTCTGGTCCCTCTGCGAATTATTGAAGTCCCATTTGAGAGGATAACTATGGATTTGGTGGGGCCCCTAGAGAAGATGGCCTGAGGCCATCTGTGACGCTGTCAGGATTTAAGGAACCATTTATGATATTATTTTGTATTAATATTTTATGATTGTTACAATCCATAGAAACTATGCCATGTTTGGTGTCAATAGAAAGGTAATAATTTGTGGGGAATGATTATATAATTTATGTGTAGGATTTGTATTCATATTAGAAGTTAGAAATATGATTGTTATATTTTAACTTGTGTAAGGCTGGGGAAAACTCCCCAGACTGAATGTCTATCCAGCCATTGTCTCCTTAATGGCCCATTAAGGAAGCTCCCCAGTATAATGGGCTGAAGAAGAAAACCTGTTGAGCCACTAGGACTTAAACATGTGACCCAGCTCGAGTTTGATTGGAGAGACCTGCACACAGCATGGAGAAGGCCAGAGGTGATAAAAGGCAGCAACTCCAACTCCATCTTGCTTTTCAAGTCCTCAGTCTACAGCCAACACCCATCTCTGGAACTATTCCTCTGAGACTGAACAAAGGATTGAGGCCCACCCTAATGCTGGGTGTTTACCAGAGGAACAAGCCTGCAAACTGCTTTTCATGAACTTTAAATCATTTGTATGTATGTGATTCGCTTTGACCCTTTAACATCTCTCATATTTTGCTTCTTTTCTTCTTATATTAAACCTTTAGTTGTAGTTGCTAAAGGATTGGCTATCAGTGTGGTATTCTGGGTAAGATCCAAACCTATATTGTTCTGTGTGCTGTGGCTGGCCCTTTGGGGTCAGGAGAACCTATATCTTTAAGGGACTGTGCAGCTAAGTGGGAGCCAGAGGAGCTGGAGTGCAATAAAGGGAGCTGTTTCTATTTTGGACAGACTTCTTGGTACCCAGTGTGGGGAACCAGAGGCCTGTTTGTGACTGATAGGGAGACTGGTTTAAGTACCACCCATCAGTGTTTGGGGAGTTTGGCTCCCGGTTTTGCAGCTTGCCCTGATTTTTGCACGTCCAGGAAGGTATCCCAGGAGGCCCCGGTCACACCATCAACACATGCTTATTGTTCTGGACTATGCTACCCAATATCCAGAAGCTGTTCCCCTACAGTACCCTGCTTCTAAGATGATAGCAACAGAGCTAGTAAAGATTTTTCAGAGTAGAGCTACCTAAAGAGATACTGACCGATCAAGGGACCCCTTTCATGTCAAAGGTAATGAAGGACCTATGTGCCTTGCTTCATATTCAGGCCCTCCAGACTTCTGTCTACCACCCACAGGCTGACGATTTGGTGGAGAGGTTCAATAGTACCCTCAAAGCTATTTTAAGAAAAGTAGTAAGTTGGAACGGGAAAGACTGGGATACCCTGTTGCCTTAACTCATGTTCGCCATTTGAGAGGTTCCTTAGGCCTCGACTGGGTTTTCCCCCTTCGAGTTATTATATGGGCAACACCCTCAGGGCACATTAGACATTGCCAGGGAGATTTGGGAAGAACCACCAAACCCAGGAAGAAACATAACTGACCACATAACAGATGACAGATCGAATAGCCCAAGTCACTCCCACTCCAAGAGAACACTTGGAGAAGGCACAGGAGGCCCAGTGGGGCTACTACAACCGCAAAGCGAAAGTTCAACATGGTATTAGCACCTACAGCTGAGAGCAAGCTCCTGGCTCAATGGCAGGGGCCTTATGAAGTAGTTGAACCTGGAGAGGTGAATTACAAGGTGCGACAGCCAGGTCGCCGGAAACAAGAAGAGATTTACCATGTTAACCTCTTGAAACCTTGGCAGGCACGAGAGACATGTGTAGTCACCACAGAGACTCTGCCTCAGGAACACAACCCATATGTGCAGGGAAAGAGATCCCCTGACTAACACCAAACCAAAAGGACAAAGTGATTGAGATAGTCAATCGAAATTGAGATGTGCTCTCCACAAAGCCAGGCCAAACAACAGAGACCTATCACCACATCATTACAAATCCTGGGGCCAAGGTAACAATAAGGCCCTATCAAATCCCAGAAGCTGAAAGGGAGGAAATCAAGGCTGAGGTAAAGTAAATGTTAGACTCTAAGGTCAACAGGGACCAATATGATCATCTAGTCTGACCTCCCGCACAATGCAGGCCACAAAACCTCACCAACCCACTCCTATAATGAACCTATGACTGAGTTAGAACTTGGAGTCATTGAAGAATCCCACAGCCAGTAGTCCAACCCGATTGTGCTGGTACCTAAACCTGATGGAATCACAAGGTTTTGTAATGACTTTTGCCGACTGAACAAGATTTCCAAATTTGTTGCGTACCCTATACCACGCATAGATGAGTTGAGTGACAGACTGAGCAAGGACCGATTCCTGACCACCCTGGATTTGACGAAAGGGTATTGGCAGATTCCTCTAGCCAAAGAAGCAAAAGAAAAGTCAGCCTTCTCCACACCTGAGGGTCTATTCCAGGACACTGTTCTCCTCTTTGGATTACATGGGGCTCCAGCCACTTTTCAGCTTTTTAGGGACAAATTGTTGCACCCCATGCCAGCTATGCTGCTGCACATCTGTTTGATGTGATTATTCACACCCCAGACTGGGAGACTCACCTAGGAAAAGTAGAAGCAGTACTGAATGCCCTGAGGCAAGCAGGCTTTACGGCAAACCCAGCTAAATGTGCCATAGGACTTTCAGAAGCTAAATACCTTAGGTACATTTTGGGAAGAGGTATAGTGAAGCCCGAAGTGAATAAACTGAAGGCCATCCAAAATTGGCCTCTACCAAACCGGAAGAAACAGGTTCAAGCATTTCTTGGTGTAGTGGGGTATTACCGATGATTCTAGAAGGGCAATATATTAGCCCCAGGCTCAGGAAGTCCTTTTTCCCCCGTGTAGCTCAGCAGTGGTTACTCAGCACACCTGGAGCTAATTAAGATCCCACCCAGGACTTGTTAAAAAGCCCTCCCTCCAGAGAAAGGGTGTGGCTTCAGTGTGACATTGAGGAGAGCTATGGGAGTGTGAGAGGAGGCAAGGCACAGTTGGAAAGCAGAGAGAGCTGAAGAAGGAGCAGAACACTGGTCAGGTAGAGCCCCACAGGTACAAAGACTGGGGGAAGGGGAAAACCTGTCTGAAGGGGGTGAAGGACCTTTCCAGGCCTGGAGGCCTGAAGGAAACAGACTCACCACTGCAGGGAAGTGCAGGACCCACCAGGGTAGAGAAGGAACTTTGTCACAAAAGTAACCATCTTACAAACAGTAAGAGAACCATAAGACCAAGTAGACTGCTGGCAAGGATGCAGCATTATTAGCTGCCATGGTTACTAACTGAAAATTAATCAGGTTGTGTTGCAAACCCATTTAAAAATTGTTGTGAGAACAGGACACTTACAACTTTTATGCCAGCTCCATCCATACCTCAGCAAAAGGCCTCCCTTGGGATATGGTTATCCTCATATAATTGTTTCAACATGCTTTTTTCTTTCTCCTCGCGGCCCCCCCCCCAAAAAAATGGACAGGACCCCTTAACTGTGTCTGTGTAACTGAGTGGACCAGTCCTCCTTCCATTTAACTTTCCGGGTAATAGTGCATTGCTCCAAATGGTACTGCTCGGGGTTAGAAAGTTTCCTGGAAGGCACTAATATAGTACTCATAGATTCTAAGGTCAGAAAGGACCGATATGATCATCTTGTCTGACCTCCTGCACAATGCTGACCACAGAACCTCACCCACCCACTCCTGTAATAAACCTCTAACCTATGTCTTAGTTATTAAGTCCTCAAATCATGGCTTAAAAGCTTTAAAGGTACAGAGAATCCACCAGCAAGTGAGCCACGCTCCATGCTACAGAGGAAGGTGAAAAAAAACCCTGAGTCTTTTCCAATCTGCCCTGGGGGAAAATTCCTTACCAATCCCAAATATGGTTAGGCAAAATGGTAGGATGCAGGTATGCAAACATGGTTATGATGGCAATCTAGACCAGGTAGAAGGGGGAACATAACAGTCTTCAAATAATGTAAAAGGTTGTTATAAAGAGGACAGTGACCATAGTTCAGAATGTACACAGAGGGTAGGACAAGAAGTAATCAATTAGTTTGCAGCAAGGCAAATTTAGCTTGGATATTAAAAAAACTTTCTAGCTGTAAGGATAATTAATCACTGGAACAGGTTCTTTAGGGAAGTTGTAGAATCCCCATGATTGGAGGTTTTTAATAACGGTTTAGACAAATACCTGTCAGGAATGGTGTAGATTAGAGATGTCAAACTTACGACCCGCAGGCTGGATCCGGCCCGCCAAGGGCTCTTATCCGGCCCCCGGAGTCCTGCACAGCGCTCCACTGCCGAGACCGTCAGGCACCGGTAAAGTGCCTGCAATTTTACTTCTTGTCAGAAGATGGCGCTCCTCTGCTATAGAAATGCAGTGTAGGGGGAGTCCCCAGCTGGGCGCATTGCTTTGAGGCTGGGCGCCTAGCTGTGTAGAAGTTATGTTGACACCTGGCCAGGGCCTTTTAAAATCTGCTGCCCTGCGCACACCCAGGCAGTGGCTCAGGGCGTGGAATGGCCTGGCCAGAGAACTGGCTCCAGGGGCTGGATTGAGCCCCTGTGAGCCAGGTTAGTGGGGGTGGACTAGGAAAGGGGTTAGGGAACTGGCACGGGAAAGGTGGGTCGGGACCAGAATGGAGCCCCATGCAGGGAAGAGAACAAGCAGAGGAGCTGCACCAGGAAGGGGAGAAGGGAAGGGAGGAGTAGTGCAGGAAAGGGGAAGAGGTTGGGGCGCCAGCGCAGCAAAGGGGAGCCCATAGGGCAGAAGAAAGGGAAGGTGTCAGAGAGCCTGCAGGTTTAGGTAAGGGAAAGGGGAGCCCATGCTGTGCCAAGCGCAGCAGGGGAAATGGTCAGGGACCCCAGGTAGTACTGTGCTGGGAAGGGGGTCAGGAAGTCTACTTGGACATACTTTGGCCCCCAACAGGTGTCCTGCCTTCCAACGTGGCCCCCGATACTGAATGAGTTTGACACCTCTGGTGTAGATGGTCTTGATCCTGTCTCTGTGCTGTGGACTTCGCTAGATGACCTCTAAGACTCTTCCAGCCCTAACATTGCTATGATTCTAAAAACTGCTATGTGGTCATAAATTGAACTGTGTTATTTATAAATTAAGCTAACCATGTTTTTAATTGTAGTTTGCCTTAAGAGAGCCATTAATCATTATTTTATAATTAGAGTAACAGTCATCTTAACTAGTTGCAAGTAGCAGTTTAGCTTGTGATCAAACAGCTGCCTCCGTAAGCATCTTCTTGAATCTACAGCTATCATAATCCCATAATAAGTTTGCAATCATGCACTGTGTGAGAAGAAAGCTCACAAGGCAGCAAAGAAAAGATAAAAGGAAAGAAGAAAATAGAGGTCTGGAGGGGAAGGAAGATACAGAAAAAGGAAATAGAAAAAGGAATATGAAGAGCAGTATCACTTTTTGACAAACAGGAAAAACAATTTGATAGACAAAGAAAAAGATCTGGTGCTCCACTTCTAAAATGCATATCTTACATTAAATGATCAGAGATTGCAATATAAATTTAAAGAAACAGCACCAGAGAAGTAAAATCTCTGTTTTAAAATAATCTACTCTGGCTACTACTTCTATATCTGCAATTGCAATCCTCAATTTTTAATATAGTACTTTCCACATACAATTATGATATCACAATATAACAGTGACTTCCAGGAAGGAATATGATTTGCCGTACATGCCACTTTATGCTAGCTAGGCTAAATTAGTAATAAAAAAAATCTTCTGTTTCATTGAAATGCTTTAAGTAATAACAGAGCTAGTTAAAATAATAATGGAAAAGGCCAGTAGAGTTTATGCTACAGAAATATTGTCAGATTCCTCTGCGGTATCAGAAGAACTTTGAAATTCTTGTGGCCAGTACTGCAGGACCTAACTGGTTTCGCTCTTTTTGGAGCTCATCAGCTGCAGGTAACGGCCTAATTAGGGTGTCAAGCACACCGTCTAAGGAAGGAACCTTTAGCATCAGAAGAGAGACTTATGCATTTGCAGTGCTGAATACAATTTTTATGAATTCTTGAGTAACGTCTTGAATGAAAAATGAAAACTAATAGAATTACTTTTAGAATGCAAGTGAGAAGTGCATGTGCTTCTTGGTGCTTACAGAAATAGTTAGCTCGTTAAATCAGCTCTTAGTATTTCTGTGTGACCACCAGCTAGGTCATAACCAATTTGAAGGAAGAGACTAATCAATTTAGATAATTTACATTTAGGCATGTTCTCAACTACAAATACTCTTGAAAACTTGTAGAAGAGTTTCATTCTATCAAATTAATACCAAAGTCCTCCCAATCTTTAAATAGATCAAGTTAGCTTCCATTGGTAAATTATGAGGTTGAAGAAAAAAGCCAAGAGATAAATACAAATCTATAAATCCCACCAAATGCATTATCTTCAGCAAGAATTTAAAATGTGGCTGAGAATACACTTAAATTTGATAGAATACAGGAAAAAAAGGACCAGCCACTAAAACCTAAATCTTATTTACTTTCTGAGATGATGTAAAATAATAATGAAAATACTTTCACAAATAGACAGTTTAGAGAACCCAATCAATTTGAACTTCAGTTTTGACAAGATAAAAAGGAGGCATGTTTCAAACCCAACAGGTTCTTTACAACACCCGTCTTTCAATGGTAGAAAAAATGAAGACAAAGAACCCTGTAGACTTAAAAGATGACAATATATAACTAGTATGTCTTGATGATGGCCAAAGCCTGCCCAGATTTGCTAAGACTAATTAGGTCTTCTTTCGTATCAAAATATTAAGACATGAGGTAGACAGAAGGCTTAAGTTGTCTTAAGATCACATTAAGGATTGTCTCCCTATTAAGGAACAAGTCTCTCTCCCTGAGCTTTTACAGTAATTCTAATGATACTTTTCCCCACTTCTTTTAAATATTTATTGTTTACATTAACCACACTGTTTTTGCCCGGGGAAGGGGTATCAGTGGATAGGACTTCAATTAAGGATTTGATCCTGAATCTGAAATAATAGCCAAGAGTGAACTGTGGTTCCACTAACATGGTTAGGAAAGCAGACTATGAAAATTGGTAGCTTACATCAGAAATATAAAATTTACATATACCATGTCTCATTTACTTGATTTCATGATGAAGAAGAGGAAGAGAATGGAAAGCCTGAAAGAAGTCTTAACTCTACCTAACCTAATGAAAAATATCCATCATTAAGAGTGAATGATTTTGACTTTAATTGGACAGAGAACAGAATTGTCCTTTATGGTAATTATAGTATCACCATTTTGAGGAAACAGTTTTGGCTTCAGATTCCTTTTTTTATTGATCTTCTTGTCTCAAGTCATCTGCAAATAATCATCATTCTCTACAAGATGAAGGACAGCTGGAAAAAATTTTTATCTGTCACTTTCAGATTCTTGGTCTCTCAACATCACTGTTGGATGTGAGCTCTTTTTCTTCTACCTTGTCCCTTTCTCAATAATCAGGCATAGTGGGGAATTGTCTGGCTCTCCCCACAGGATGTACCCTAACTGTAACCCAGGGGCTAGGGTACTCCCATGGGATGTGGAAGACCCAGGTTGAAATGCCCCCTCCACCTGACGTGGAGGTAGGATTTGAACAAAGGTCTCTCCCACCAAAGACTGCCCCACTCACTGGGCTATGAGATACTCTGAGGCAGACTAGCTCAATCTCTCCTGTTGAAGCAGTTCCACTTTATTCAAGTATTTTACCCAGTCACTGGGCCTGAGACAAAGAGAATGACTCTATAGCCGGGTGATTAGAAGACTCACTTTCAGGTCTCTGCTTCAGTCGCCAGTGAATTGGAACAGCAGATATTTACCCATCTCTAGAAATAAAGGATCTCAGAGATAAGCATATTAACCCCTTAGCTTCAATACATACACATTCAGTCTAGTTTTCATGGACATCTAAAGACCAAGCACTGTCACATGCATTAGGGGTATGTCAGTCAAACAATTTATGAGCCTTTTTATCTACTAATGAAATTTCTAGATTTAAAGCTCATTGAGCTATTTGTTTTTAATCTGAGAATGATACTGAAGCTACAATGATGCTATCAACAGGAAATGTAGAAATTGTTTGGATGGCATCAGAAAACTCTGAATGCTCATCAGGTTCCTGCTCTTCATCATCATTAATATAAATCTTTGACCATAAATGCTCACCATCCGAGCTAGAGGTGGTGACAACTCCCTTTGCTGGTGACATGAGAAATTTTCTATACCCCCCCCCCCCCCCGAGAGTAAAGTGAATCATATTTCTCTGAGCGCCTTTTTGGGGCAGAGGAAAGCAAGGAACCCATTGCCATACTTGTCAGATAATCCTTTTGGCTAAAAGCCACTGAGACTAAGGGTATAAGCAAAGCCCACAGAGGAATTCATCAAGAAACTTCAGAACAGAAAAATCTCCACCCAACAAAAGGAAAAGATTTAACATCTCTCTCTATGATCAGAGAAGTCCCAGCGTGCACATCAGATTCCATTCCAGATGAAGCAGAAGTCAATTCGGAAAAGCTCTCAAATCCAAACCCTCTAAAATGGAAGTAACATCCTCCCAATAGAAGAGTGAAGTGCAATGACATGGAAATCAGATTATTTGGAGCCAGAAGAGATGCATCACTACTCTTAAGAACTGGAACACTGACGGCTGTTGCTGGAACCAAAGAAACAAACTGTGCCAATATCAAGGTCCAGTCAAAACTCAGTAGGCCCAGTTAAAACTAGGAAGATCAACGTAACAGCAATTGTTTGCTTCTAATAGCACAGGATCGCGGGGAGTCACCTTCAGCTGCAGTCTTCAGGTCAAATATACCTGGACCTATGACATCCTTAAATGGAAATCCAAGTAAGATGTCCAAGAGAAATGGTTTGATTGACATCTCTATTTTTAAAACTTCTGACAGTTTTCCTGATGCCCTACCATTCAAGGAACAAACTTGTGGACCAAGTCCCTGGATATAAAATGGCTAAAAGAGCCCTCAGCTATGGCAGATTTCTTGGGGCACATCAAATTGACCAAGACTTGAATCCAAAAGATGGATTCACTATACCAGTCATGCTTTGGCACTACCTCCATGAGAACCAATCTAAGCCAACACTCCCTTTTTGCATCTGGTCTAAGGAGAAAACATGGAGAAACCAACCGTTACACTTCAATGAATGCCCCTTGCTTTAAGCAACAAGCAAGCCAGTGTGTGAATGGGTATTTTTACATTACAGGAAGATCAACACTTGAAAAAAAGAAAACTTCATTTGAGGCTTGACCACATGAGCCCTTGAGATGAGAAAAAAAGTTTTCCAGGGTCAGGACCTAGAATCAATGTATTCTTATACTAAGGCTAAAAGAACTTGCCATGACTTGGAGCCAGAGTTACAAGCAATCAAAGTGATAAATGAATTGGGCTGTTTAAGTGTCCTGGTAACTCAGACCCAGTATGGAATTAAGGATGATACCAGTATCAAATGGCACCTTGAAATGGTACAAGCTGTTAGTAATTCTAACAGACATTTTTTTGCTCAAAATTCCTAGATCCAATAAACACACTATACTAACAAGTAAAACGAGCAGAGAAAACAAGAAAATTTGAGCCAACATTCTGTTGAGAGCGATGATGTTTACAGGTCTTTGGTGGTGACAGAGAAACTGAGGACATTTGGGGTCACAGTGACATATGTGACCTTACATTTAACATTTGGATATAGGGGAAGGCATGTGCAAACCCCCAAAGATTGCCACTGCCTGTACAAGAATATTGATGCTGCAGTTCACTGAGTGCAAAAGGGAATGTTTGAGACATAATACTTTTCCTCATTTGAAGCACATGCTCTTGCGCTTCTTTTAAAAATGTTTTAATTAATGTAGGAAACATGAAAAAAGCTAGGCAAAATGAAGTAAAATGTTGCAAAAATTAAAGTAAATAAAAATACCTTTTAACTGTCCCAGGAGCACCAGGAGGAGTGCCCAATATTGTTCTGTGCAAAAAATAATTTTTACAGTGAATGTGAGGAATAGAAACTAAAAAACTAAGTTTTCCTTACATTTAGCCAAGATGCCTGAGTTATACTATTATTGGATGATGTCTGTAAGACTCGGTGAACTAAATTATGAGACACTTCAGCCACGTGTTTTCTAAAAGTACTCTGCATTTAGCAGCGGGGGGGAGGGGGGGACAAACCAAACAACTGGAGTTCTTAATGTGCAGGGAAAAATATAGTCTGCAGTGTGCAGGACTGACATTTGTAGTGCATATGAAGAAGTGCAGTCCTGCCCTTCAACACAAAAAGTGATCTCAGGTAGGCAATTACGTCCTCTCAGACTATTATTTCAGGAATTCTAGCCTATTTTGTCATATTCTCAACATAGTACAACTTGAACTCTACACAAATCTTAATTAAAAAAACAGACATGCAGTTCCCCCGCTTTCCCCCCTGCTCTTACTTGTCTTTTACCTACCTTTTTGGAAGGAGATGAACAGGATAGTAGAGAGCTGGAAGAAGTGAGGGTAGAAAAAAAAAGAGATATACATAGGTAAAAAGATGAACGGAAGACAAGAAAAAAGGAGCTGAAAAGGAGCGGAGGGAAAAAAAGGACAAAAACGTTGAAAAAATACCCTAATGAAAGATAGTGTACTTCAGCTGCATTTTATAAATACCTGGACAGCACTGTTAAACAGTCTCATATATTGTTACTTGAATATAATAATAAATATTTAGTAGTTAAGGAACAGATGCTTTACATTTTCAATGCAGTCAACAAACATTGTTTATAAATCCACAATTAAATAGTTCACAAATGAAATGCAAACAAGATTTACATAGGATTCACATACATTTCAAACTGATACTGTTCAAGCAACATTTTGCTGAGGGAAAATCGTCTCTAATAAGCACTTGTGAAAATTGAAACTTTGGTGAGCAAGTGAATCTATTGTGACACCAACTTGTAGAAAATATTCATTTTGGCAAACTCATTTCATGTGCCCCACCCTGCCACTATTTCTTCCCTAAACACTATGCTTCATGCTTGTGGTCTTACCTAACTCTTCACGCCTACTGAGCTGATAGGAGACTGAAAGGAAAATTGGATACTGTCGTTTGTCCCCCTTCTCTGCTGACTGCTAAAGACACTAGTGAAGTTCACTTGACTATACCCAAGAGGTACTTTGTGAAAGTTCTTGAGCAGATCCACATATACCAATATCACATAATAACAAGCTATGAAAATTTGAAAAGAGGGCATTAATAGGATTTTAGGTTCTTTCATTACCTAGCTTTTATTTGATTTTATTTAAGAACATAGCACTCGTGTGTGTGTATGTGTGTACACACCACAAGAAAGGAAACTAAAGAGCAGAAGGGGAAAAAATGGAAAGTAAGTGATAAAAAATATGATAAATTAATTCTAATTCATCTTTGCATTAAAGTATTATCAATACATCACATGTATAAAACAGACTCAGAGATATACTGGTACATGCCAAGTCACACACATTCTTCATGTGTTGTACGGATTCTGTTCCAGTTTTAACCAACCATTCTTTTCTCAACTATCCTGTTGCTCTTCCATCTGATTTCATATACAAAACTGATGAGAGGAAATGTCACTAAACTATAGGAGAGAATGCAGTTACTTCCAAAAGATCAAAGAGTTTATAGAACATCTTGCCTTTTGCAAAGCTTCCTTATATTTGTACAACCAAGGAAAGAATTTTCACAATAGAAAAATATAAACAAATTTTTAAAAAACTTACCCATTGGTACCAGTATGTCTGAACTTAGACATAAATTAATCAGTACAAATTGTCCAACAAAAGGTGACAAAATCAGTAACTACTGAAGATCCATCATGCCAGATTCTTCATTTCAATCCACAATATATCATCACTAGCCCATTATTTCTACTATTTAATTTAGGCATATTTTGCACTTTTTCTACCCTATCCCATAACAGGAAAACCTTTGATTGATCTCCACTGTTAGCATTTAAAAACTAGTCCTTTCTCTCCTCTTTATTTACATGCTATGCAGATAGTCAAAAAATATTTTCTGTCCAACTGAAGAGAGATCAATCTAGGATAAAAATGGAGGAACCATTTTGTATAATTCCTGCCAAAACAGTGGAAAGAAGAAGAAATGGACAAAAGTGAACATTCTCAGTAACAAAGAGGGGGTTCTGTCACCATTCTGTTGTCATCTTTAAATTTTTCTTACCTTTACTCTCCTGTTCTCCATCAACACATATTGGCCAATCTCCTACAGCAATGCAGAAATCCAGGAAAGAGAAGGAAACGCACCAGCATAATAGAGGAAAAGGTTGTAGACATGGAGAGCATAGTATAAAATAGCAGTAGAGGAGAAACAGATCCTTAAAATAAAGCTTCTTATTCAAGAGAATTCAAACTATGATAATCCAAGCAGCAAAGAACTCTCCTGGAGAAAAAGATTTTTTTTTCTTAACATCTCTGACAAAAGAAATGAAGCAAAATTTTGTTTAAGTTAAATAAATCTTCTGGAGAATGGGCAATGCATTACATTTATTCACTAATCCAAAAAAATGAAGAAAAGAGAACTGTAAAAGATTCTGTACTGTTGATTATGAAAAGTCACTATATGAACCTCATTTATGTAGGACTGCATAATTTGGATGGATGGGGGCCGTGAGGGGTGGGGGTGAGGAGGTGGAGGGAGACACTGGTTTTAACTTGGAAACAAGGATGAAAGGAAAGAAAGATAATCCTAGCATGATCACTCCTCCTCCAAACAACAGAGGTAAGTAGTAGCTTTCTCAATTTTTCATTTGTTGAAAAGAACAAATACTGAAAACAAGTTCTGAATGCATCATCACTGTCTTACTTTAAGGACAGAACATTTAACATTAAAAAACCTTTAAAGATGATTGCTGATGTCTACAGTAGCATTGTAGTTACTTAAATCACTCAAATATTTCCTATTATATATTACACCTCTATAAGGGTATATTTTGCTAATTATTTTTTTTTTAAAAAAATAAAAGCCTATATTTTGAAGTTAAAATCTTTCTTATAGAAGAAATGCTTGTTTACTTTGGACAAAAAAAACCTCATATACAATTAGAATTACAAAACTATTTTAGAACCTTCATCTTCGCTATAAAAAGTTATATTTTGACCTATAAATATTAATCATACATTTTTACAAACTTCAGCAATAATTTTGTGGTGTTCATAAAAATATAAATGAAACAGCGACAATTTATTTGGAGTGGCAAACAGTACATTTAGGAATAAATGTGAAGACAGGTTCTCATAGAACAGACATACTATATACAGTATACAAAGTATAATCAGGCAGAACACTTTAATTTTGTAATTTAAAGAATACATACCTCATATTCTTTTCTACAAACTTTCAAAACGTCATTTTTTGAAGAAGCCTGAAAGATAATAAGATTTCTGCATTAATATATAAGCATGAACTAATCAATAATGAAATCATGTAGAAAAGAACAAAATATAGTAAAATTATATTTAGATAAACTGTAAACTTCTCCCATTTGCATAGTTTCTTCTAGAGAAGTAGAACTATTAAAGTTTCTTTGGTTTTGAGACAATGTGATTGGCATGTTCCATATTTTATTCAAATCAAACCATGTATTTCTCCACCAAACTGGTTAGAAAAACAAACACCATAACAACCATCACAATTTGTGTTTATGTCAAAAGTGTTTTTTCCCCATTAGTTCTTTAAAAAGATAAGCCACATTTTTAACAATGGGAAAAACCCACCCAAACCAACACACCCCACTAAAACATAAATTCTTCATGCCACTTTCTTCTTTTCCCACAAATCACACTGTTATACACACCCTTTTTCTATAAGAGACTTTTGGTATCACTAATAATTGAACCATACTCTCTTGAAGGTAATCTTCATGCTATATCAGTAATAATAAAAATTTCAACTGTGTTTACAATCTTTGCTTCAATTGCTTTCTCCAGTAATTTAAAGCAAAGGAAGAACTTGCGTACTACTTTGTGAAGATACTATCTGAAATATAGTATGAAACGTAGTGTGAAATGAAACCTATGTTGCAAAATTCAAGAATACACTTATTTTCCTGTCAGTCCTTGTGAGGACAGTCTTTATACTACTATTGACTTGATCTGACTTGTACTTAAGAGACAGAAAATCCTCTCTTGCACAAAGGCTGAGCTTAATCTTGTGTCCATTCACAGAATTTCCTGAATTTAAAAGCAAGCAGTGTTGGGAGTCAAAACTAAATATTTTCTCAAAATACTTGACAGTTTGGTAAAATATGAGCACAACAATTTAAATGCGTATTCTAGAAAATTCTCTGAAAAGTCGTCTAGGGGAAAGACTATAGATAAGATACTGTAACAGTACACAAGAAGCAGAATTGTTTTCTACACAGAGAAAAAAGCAGCAATCAAAGAAACAAAAATACCAGGCACAGCACCTAAAAATCTTGAAGTTTGTGAAAATGAAGCACAAGTCACAGTCCTTCTTGAGCTTAAATTCCAAAGGGGTAGCCGTGTTAGTCTATTGTAGAAAGCGAAGTGGGATTTTCTCCCACGAAAGCTCATGCGATAAATAAATCTGTTAGTCTTTAAAAGTGCCACAGGACTCTGTTGTCCTTCTTGAGCTTGTCACTACTCTCTATTTAGAGAAATGCTGCCTTTACTTCTGAAAACAGAAGGAACTGTAAGAAACCAAAAATTGAGACTGACCAAAGCCAGAAATTCAAAGAAAATGGTGGGGTTTTTTGTTGACTTTTACTTCTGTGTTTTTTAAATCTATTTAAAAAGATGCGTCTGGAAACAATCATGTTTTTCACAAAGACAATCAATGACTAGGCACTCTGGATTTTGCAGATGTTTAATATATATCTTAGCACAATTTTCCTATTAAAAATCTGAGAAGTATTTTGCGACTGATTTCACATATTGCCTTTAGGGTTGTTCCCTGCGCTTATATTCACAGCTTTTATTGGACATCTGCCACATGTTGTAATTACTAAATCTAGCCATTACTGCTTGATAGTACAAGATCTTGAACAGCAAGCTTGCAGAAGACCAAGTCCTGGTCTACACTGAGAGCTAAAGTCCATGTAATGCCACTTAAGTCGACCCTTTAGTGCACACGTACACACTCACACGTCCGTAAAGTGGAAGTATAAGACACATTAAGTCGGCATCATAACACCACCCCTGCAGGAGGCGTAGCGATTTATTCGATTTTAGTTATTCAATTTAATGGCAGTATAGATGAATGTGAAATTATTGGCCTCAGTGATGTAGCCCAAAATTCCCTGTTCTTGCAGTTTTGCATTCTGTGGCCACCTCAACCTGACCAGAATCAAATCAATCAATCAATAGTTCCTCCCCTACCTCCAGACCCAGGAAGATTTGAATTCCATTTCTTGCCCAGGCAACATGGAGAGCTTTTCACCAGAGCAGGTAATGGCCTCAGAGCGCAGCAAATGTGCCCCAGCTTGGAACCATCCCGAGATCTTAGATCTCATCAGCCTGTGGGGTGAGGAGTCAGAGCTCCCTCACGTCCAAAGCAGCAAAAGAAAAAGGGACATTTATGAGAAAATTTCTCGTGGCATGATCGAGAGGGGCCACAATCGGGACACCCAGCAATGCCGCATTAAAATCAAAGAGCTGTGGCAGTCCTATCAGTGGACTAGGGAGGTGAACAGTTGTTCAGAGTCTGCGACAAAAACACGCAGGTAGTACGAGGAGCTGAATTCCATTCTTGGTCGTGACCCAACCAGCATGCCGCCTTGGAATATTGACACCTGCGAGGACTCCAGGGCAAATGAAGACAACTCTGTGGATGAGGAGGAGTTGGAGGAAAATGGGGTTAGGGAGAGCAGAATGTCGGTTCTCCCAGACCACCAGGAGCTTTTCATCACCCTGGAGCAGCCTGTCCAACCTCAGGATGGCATCACTGACTGCAATGTGGGGGAAGGCACTTCTGGTGAGTGTCTGGTCTGTGCTTTGCTCATTTCAAGTTGTGTTCCAGTAACAGCCAGCGGAGACAGTTTGGGGGTAGGAACCAGACCATCATCGTGAAGAAAGCAAGAGGAAGGCATAGCCATGGGGTGTTTGGGAACACAGCCAGCTAGACCATATGGGTGGGTGGAGGGGGGTGAAGAGAAGAGGGGGTCCCGCCAGAGAGGGAAAACTGTGGGGTGTTGCAGCAGGGCTGTGAAGCAGGAGAGGGGTGCCATCACCGATATAACTTGCAGCACATATCACTCCTCTGTCCCAGTGGGACTACTCAAACAGAGTTTTGATGGGTAAACGGATGCTTTGGTTATCCTCCAGGGAAATCATCAAAAAGCTCTCACACAGATGTTCACGAATCCTTGCAAAAAATTTCTGGAGAGGCCGGACTTCTCTCCTCCAGCACAGAACGCAAACTTGCCCCACCATTTGGTTATTAAAGCTGCAGGCATGCCCGGCATACCACCCACAGACTGAAGCAGCTGTTCCCTCTTGGACAGCATGGCTATGTCTACACTTGCACTTTTAAGTTGACTTTAACTAAGTCGACTTAGTTAAGTCGACTTAGTGTGTCTACACTTAAAATTCAAGTCAACTTAAAGGGGAACTTACAAAGACGACCTAGAGCATCCACACTGGATGCTCTAGGTTGACTTTGTGGGGCTAGGGGGACCTTGGGCAGGTCCACGGTGGCAGGGGGGCACCCCTTGTGTGCAATGGGGCAAAGGGGGACAGGGACCCTGGCAGGGCAGAACCCTGTGTGTGACACTGTCTGGATTTAGGGAAGCATTTATGATATTTTCAATGGATATCTCATAAATGCGATAATCCATAGGAGCTATGTCATGTTTACTACCTTTCTATTGATACCAATTTGCTAGGAATGATTATATAGTTTGTCTAGGAATTGTATTTGAATTAGAAGTTAGGAATATCGTGCTCTATCTATACTTTAACTTATGTTATTTTATTGAAATGGCTGAGAGAGGCGGGGTGTGTCAAACCATTGTGTCCTTAATGTTTAGGAATTTTCCAGGTACAATGGACTCAGGGAGTAAACTGATGAGCCATTAAGGACACAATGCTTGTATTCCTTATGTCCTTAATGGCTCATCAGGTCACTCCCTGGGATCACTGTAGCTGGAAAATTCCTAAACATTAAGGACACAATGGTTTGACACACCCCGCCTCTCTCAGCCATTTCAATAAAATAACGTAAGTTAAAGTATAGATAGAACACCATATTCCTAACTTCTAATTGAAATAGTATTCCTAGACATAAACTATATAATCATTCCCAGCAAATTACTACCTTTTTATTGATATCAAACATGACATAGCTCCTATGGATCATAGCATTTATAAGATAACCATTGAAAATAATATCATAAATGCTTCCCTAAATCCAGACAGCGTCACACACAGGGCTCTGCCCTGCCCTTTGAGGGGCATGCCAGGCTCCCCCTGTGCCCCCCCTGGCAGGGAGGGCATTGGTGTAGTCCTGAGGTAGCCCTAAGTCAACTTAGGGTTACCCCAGGGCTACACTGGCTTAATTTGACTTTAAAAAGTCGAATTAAGCCTTAGGTCGAGTAGAAAGGTGGTTTAATAAAGTCGACTTAAGGAAAATTAAGTCGACTTAAGCAAAGTGTAGTGTAGAGGCAGGGCAAATTAGTCGACTTAAGTCAACTTAATTTACCAGTGTAGGCGCAGCCCGTGATCCTCAGGGACTGTCGTTGCACATGATCGCCTAGGTAAGATGGTGCACAAATAGTCACTCAACAAGGAATCCTATCCCATCCCATCACTTCTCCTTCCCCCCCTGAAATGGGCTCTGCACAGTGCTTTGTGTTTCTCCACCATGCTACCTCTCCTATCCAATTGTTTCGGGAAGGAAGGGGAGTTGGCTTGTGGGGATGATTGTTTTCCCCAAGCTTACCATCGCAGGGAAGGCACTCAGAGTTTTGTTACCGGTCGGTGTGTTTGGTTCACAGTGGAATGGCTTTTAAAAAGTATAGTTTGCAGCAATTGGGGGAGTTCAGGGAGGACTGTATGATTCTTTGCCTCACCTAACAACTGGACTTGTGTTTTTCACTCCAACAGTGGATTTACCAATCTTGGGACACAACTCCTGCAGAACGCCTGAACCAGGTAAGGAAGAGGAAGCATAAATCTCAGGATGACATGTTCACCAAGATCATGTGCTCCTCCTCCGAGGCAGAATCTGAGATCTGGGCTTGGCGGCTGTCCCTGTCTGAGGACAGAAAAGCAGCACAGGAACAGAATTGCAAAACGCAGCAAGAGATGCTGCAGCTCATGCGGGAGCAGTCTGACAGCCTGCAGCGCCTGGTTAAACTCCAGAAAGAGCTGCAGGCGCAGAGGGTCCCTCTACAGCTCCTGTAAAATGCACCGCAAGTTGTGGCAGCCAGCCTCTTCCACCAACAACCAAGAAGGAACAGAGCCAGGGTGCGATGTGGTTGCCTCACCACCACTGCGTTCCAGTCGAGCCCTGTGACAACCCCTGTGAGAAACATGTCGCCTATGGCCCTTTCCCCAAACCCACCCCGAGCCCATCAGTGTTAACACAATAAAGTAATTTATGCTTGCAACACCTGTGTTTATTTTTGGTGATGTGCTACAATTTGTTCTGGGTTACTGAATAGGAGGGGGATGGTAAGCAGGGTGTGGGGTGGGGAATGAGAGCACAGAGACAACAGGCACAAACTTCACTGCTGCTCATTGCTAAACCATGCTTTCAATGCTTCCTTGAGATGGATGGCTCCATGGTGAGCACACACTGTAACCCTTGCATCTGGCTGTTCAAAATTCACGGCCAGCCTTTTGGCCTTGGCAACCCACCCTTGAGGGAACCTTTCCCCACATGTCTCACAAATATCATGCAGCACACAGCAAGCAGATATAACTGCCGGTGTATTTTTCTTGAAGAGATCTAGCCTAGTCAGGATGCTCCACCACCTCCCCTTTAAATGCCCAACTGCATACCACCATTCGGCACTTGTTGAGCCTATGGTTGAATGCTCCCTTATCGGAGTCCAGGTGTCCAGCTTCATTAGCCAGGGGAGTAAGAGGTATGATGGATCTCCCAGGATTACGATTGGCATTTCGACATTGCCAATGCTGATTTTCTGGTTGGGGAAGAAAGTGCCCGCCTGCATCTTTTGGAAAAGACCAGAGTTCCTAAGGATGCGCGCATCATGAACCTTCCCAGATCACCCCACATTAATGTCTGAGAAGTGGCCCCTGTGATCCACAAGAGCCTGCAGGACTATAGAGAAGTAGCCCTTGCAGTTTAGGTACTCACTGTCAAGGTGATCCGGAGCCAAAATGGGGATATATGTCCCATTGATCGCACCCGCAGAGTTTCGGAAACCCATAGCAGCAAACGCACCCACCATGTCTTGGACATTTCCCAAGGTCACTACCCATCTCAGCAAAAATCTATTTATGGTCCTGTGCACTTGCATCACTGAAGTTCCCATAGTGGATTTCCTGATTCCAAATTGATTCACAACTGACCGATAGCAGTCTGGTGTTGCAAGCTTCCACAGAGCAATGGCCACACACTTTTCCACTGTAAAAGCCGTTCTCAGGCGAGTATCCATACTCTGAAGTACTGGGGTGAGCTCTTTGCAAAGTTCAAGGAAAGTTCCCTTCCACATTTGGAAGTTGTGTAGCCACATGGTCAGCACGATGAGGTCTCACCACTCTGTGCTTGTTTCCCAGGCTGAGAAATGGCGGTCCCAGGCTGCAAATGGAGTGTTACTGCCTGCAGAAAATGGATATTATTCCATTTGACTGCTTCCAGCAGGGCAGCCTGAGTAACATCACGTTTCTGCACTGCCGATCCTGCTGTGCTGCTGGAAATACTGCAAAACAAGTTGAGATGTGTTCGAATTGCTGTCCATAATACTGCAGAGATGAGCAGGCTCTATGCCTGAAGCAGAGAGAAATGGTATGAAAACTATTTCCTGTTTCTTTGCAAGAAGGATGGCGGGGAAGGGGGCACATTGCAGCATGGGAGGACAAGACAGAGTGCTTCATTGCACTGTAGGATGGCTACCCACAATACAACACTTCTACATTTGAACTAACAGCTAGCAATGAGGACTCAAGAAGCCAGAGCAAGGCGTGTCCTGTGTACATACCCCTCCGCTTTTATTAAGTCGGCATCTCAAGGTCAACTTTAAATCTTGCGCCAGTGTAGACATGGCCCAAGACTTTCATCCAAAGAGGTCCAGTTGCTTCTCATCCTTTTATGTTATGGGGGTAGCCTTCAAAATGTGCTGCCTACTCCGCTCATTCACAGCATCCACCATGAGGGAGTTAGGTGGGGGATGGGAAAACAAAAAGAGTCCTTAATGGGGCTAATAATATTTCTTGTCCACCTTTTGAATATTGGTAGAACAGTGGTTGGCATCAGCTATGCAGTTTTAGCTAGCTCCAGAAGAGTCTTATTAACAGGTAGCACCACTATGCAAGGTGTTACTGACAGCAAAACATCGAGCAGCCTGTGCTCCTATCCTCTAGAGGGATGTGCAGAGTCTCCACTACCATTCTAATGAGGTCCTGGAAGTATCTCGTCATCAGCAATGGAAGGAAGGGGAGACATGAGCACCTCACCTGGTGACAATGACAATGGAGTTTCAGAGGTGAATTCCTCATCTTCCCTAGTCTCCAACTTCTCAAATATATTCTCCTGCCTTGGAAGGACAGAGGAAGGATGGTGATTCCCAGCCTCCCTAAGCGATGGTACTGACAGCTCACTGAATTCTTGCTGATAAGTAGACCAAGAACCCCAATATGGCTACTGACTGAGTGGCACAATGTTTATTTCACCATACTTGTTGTACTGCATGTCCTCCCAGTGTGAGAGCAGATTCCCAAAACAATATGTAGGAGAACCCATAACAAATCTGAGATCAACTGGGACTCGGGAGTCCTCTTCTTCTTCCTCTATGTTCTCCAATGGGGGGTGGGGAGGAGAGAAAGAGGGATGGCAGCCAATGAGGAAGAGAATTCTGTGTCACAAAGTGGCCACTTACAGACTAAGGTCTTGGTACTGTGAGATGCTTGGTACCTGATAACAACAGGGCTCTTTGTACTAAATGAGCCAGAGATCACCTGAGTATTGTAACTCCTGCAGTACCATAAAGTACGCTGGTACCTACATGTAGTCAAAGCTGGAGCCACTCGTACAGTAGAACCTAAAAGATACGAACACCAGAGTTACAAAATGACTGGTTCACCAAACACCATGCGGAACTGGAAGTAAGCAAATCAGGCAGCAGCAGTGGGAAGGAAAGCCAATACTGTACTGTGTCTGTGTTCCATCTTAAAAGTCAGCACAACTGGGTTCCCTGTTCCCAATTCAACTTGGCCTGTCAGGGGCAGCCACTTACAGGTAGGAGGTTAAGATAATGAGTTTCACAGGCACTGCTGTGAGCCCTCCTGCCAACCCAAGACATCTCTATTACTCAGAGCAGAACTGAAGTCTGTGTTGTTTCCTGCAAGCTGCAGGCACTAGCTGCTTCTGTTGCAGCCAAAGCCTGGCCTGGAGTGGGAGCCAGAGTGCATGCTGCTGCCTGCAAATTGGGCTCTGCAGTTTTAAAGGTCCACAGCCTGTGCACTGATGAGGATCAACCTTTTCCCACGGCAGCCCTGGGTCCAGCCAGAGAAGGTGAGGCCGAAGGGGAGACGCAGCTGAGGCTTGTAGCACCAAGAGTGAGGGGGCAAGCCCCCCTAGCTCAACTCAAAGGCAAGAAACAGGAATAGGGCAGGGAGCTGCTTGAAAACCAGCCAATACTACCAGGTGCCCACCTTTGCAGCCTCAGCCAGAAGCCACTGCCTGCAAGGTACTTCACCATGTTTTGTTCGGAGTTATGAACAACCTCCATTCCCAAGGTGCTCATATTTTTGAGGTTCTATTGTACTAGTAATGATGAGTATATGAAAGGCTTTGTCAGATGCTGATGCTGCTCAGCATGAAGAGTACCGCTTGTACCCTGGCTGAGCTCCCTGCATCAGTACTGGGTTAAGGCACACAGCAGCACCAATGGCTCAGCTGAGTGCTTCAGTGCTGATGGCAGGGATGAGCTCAATAGCACCATAGGTACAGTGTTCTACTGGAGCTGTGTTTTCTCTCCTTGGAGCTCTAAGGCTTCACAGGCCTGCCAGTACCAGAAAAAGAGTCTGGCCTCAATTGTACCCTCCAAGGACTTCAATGGGAACCTGGTCTTTTTTTGGTGTTGGCTCCTCTGTACTGAGTCCATACTTCTTTTCTGGGGAGTCTTCTCAGAGTGTTCTAAAGTCTCCCCTTTCTTAGGGGAAGCATACACCAAGGTTGATAGGGCACTGGGTCTGTCTGGAGACAGATGTACAGAGGAACGGGGTGTCTCCCTTGACCTGGCTTAGAGGGTGCGTGCAGGGAATGTTCGATCATCAACAGCCTGAGCTTTATCTCCCTGTTCTTCCTAGCCTTGGACTTTAGAACTAAACACAAGGAGCACTTTTGGGAGATAGGAGACTTCCCCGTACAGTAGACACAGTTGAAGTGCCTGTCCCTTACTAGTATAGCTTTCCACCAGGAGAGGAAGCATTTGAAGCCTGGCAAACCAAGTATACCCTTCCAGGAGAAGGCAAGTCTCCTGGGAGAAACCAAAGGAAAAATAGTCCTCTGATCTAAACTAACTATTGTCACACTAACAACAACGCTGAAGTAACCAACTTTTTTCCATTAAAGTGAAGAGGAAGAGCAGAGTATGATCTAGCTGTTTTCAAACTTTTTTCTCAGGATCCAGTTGAAAAAAATCATTTATGCTCGCGTCCCAACAATTACATCTTTCAGCAATGCATTCCAGTCTTTCAATGGCAGCAGCTGGGGGCTCCATGACCCAGAATCTGAGAGTCTGTGACCTAGGTCTGGGTCCCGACCCATTGTTTGAAAACCACTGCTCTAGATGCATATGCTAGTGTTTCATCCCGGGCCAACGCAGTAAAGAAGGAATTGAATGGGATTTGTCCACATATCCCTATTAACTATTTGTATCTGCCATGAGGCATAAGGAGTATGTGTGGGCCAAACAGGCACTACTTGCTAAAAATCTCCTATCGAGCATTTAAGAAGTCCATATGCAATTGAAATGAAGCATCCATAGAGACACTACCTGAAGAGGAAAATTGGAATTTTGGAGAGAAACTAGTTAAATAAATCAATTTAATCTTTCCGTTTAATTAAACTTCTCAATGAGACAGAAATTAATTAAGCATCACATCATAAAGAACTTATTTACACAATAGACTTCAATCTTCTATGCTTTAATCAGTTATGATGAATTGCTTCAAGAACAAATGATAGAATGCAACCACACTAGTCATGACTTTACCCATTTAAGTTTGGCTCTGCAGTCACATTTGCACCACCTTAAGGCAATTTGGCTCCAGTGGCCTGACGGTTCCAGAAAGGCATCAAAAGCAAAAGGTACGAGCTACTTATTACCATTGCCTATATGGTAAATCTCCTATATGTTCACCAAGAGATTTGAGTCTCTGCCCCTACAGCTGGGCCCGCGGCCCCCCCCCCCCTTAATAATTAGTTTCTTGTTCCTGCACTTCTCTTTTCCTCCAAAGGTTATCATATTATTAACCTTAGCATTGGATAGCTATAAATCTAAACTTTGGCCTGTTAATTTTCAAGAACTAAAAATAGTTTAGCCCTCCTCCCCCAGCAAAATATCTGAAAGTTTTGTTGTGGTTCAATTTAGGCCCTTAAAAAAAATGTCTTGATCTATTTTATATTTCTAAAAGAAACTGCAGAATACTTCCCCTCAATTAAATAAAGTGTAAAGATATAAATGTAATAAATGAATTAACAAGCTATAATACTATTTACAAACTGCAGTGTCTGCTATGTTTAATATTGATAATGGAAGAAAATTAGAAAACCTCACCTGTTTACATGCTTGTCGACATTCCACAACAATAGCTAGTTCACAGCAACCTAAGCCAACCCAACCATCAGACTTTTTCAAAACACCTTTAAAATAAAATGACAGCAAATATTATAGTAATACAGATGGATGTGCCATCATGCTCATTCTTCCCCATCCCCCAGGTAAGGTGTCTTAAAAATTGTAAATCTTACTTTCATTCATAGCAAATACTAATCTTTAACTTTGTCAACAGATGTCTTCGTACTGAAGCTGAGTTGGTAAAGTCTGACAAACTTTTAGAAAGATAAAGAGCAATTTGAGTGCAGAGGACAGTCTTAATAATTGCCATACTTTGCACTTAAAAAGCACTTTCTATACTAGGAGTGAAAAGTGTTTGCAGGACTCGGGTGTTTACAGTGTAACAGTAATCATGTACAAATAAGTACAGCAGGGGTCAGCAATCCCTGGCATGTGTGCCGAGAGTGGCATGTGAGCCAATTTGGAGCAGAATACAGCACCTTCGACGCCAGCGAAATTGCTGCTCCTGCCACCAAAAGCCATGCCTGGCAGCTTCTTTCAGCACTGGCTGGGGAAGGCGGGTGGGCCCCAGGCACTCCGCAAAAAGCCGCCCCGGGCAGCTTCTTGCAGCAGCATGCTTGGGAACACCCCCTGGCACAATGACAAAAGAAGCCACCCAGAGTGGCTTCTGACGGCATGCTGGAGCACCCCCTGCTGCAAAAAGCTGCTCCAGCGACTTCTTTTGGTGGCGTGCCTGGGGGAACTCCAGCCATATTGCCAAAAGAAGCTGCTCAGAGCAGATTTGAGCAGTATCCCTGGCGATGCCATCCCTGCCACCAAAAGAAGCCACTTTGACCAACTTTCAGAGGTGGGCGGGGGAGGGGGAAGAGTACTCCAGCTGTGGCTGCTACGGAATTCTCAGATGGTGGCCATTTTTTTTCCAGCGGATGGGGCCACCAGCGCCAGTTGAGTCAGGAAGGAGGGACCAGCCCAGGACTCCTGAATTACAGTGTAATAGCCATGCCACACATTTGTGAGAAATATTATTAGGGTTTGACAAAAATACCCAACTAACTCTAGGATTAAGCCGAAGTAGCTAAAAGGGAAAATAACTAAAAAAATAAACATTCCTCTTTTCTCTTAAGGCCATTCCCTTTACCATTTCTGGGAATCAAATGTGAACAGTTAATTGTAGACTTTATTTTAAAGCGTATTTTCAATCAATTATTTAAATTAAAAGGAATGTAACATATTACACTTCTCTTGCTTTTGTTATACCTTTAGTCCCTTCCTGCTTCACTCCTTTCTGTCTTCTTTTCAATAACAGATTTTGATGCATCTTTTCCTCAATTATGTTCATTAATAGTCTCATATTTTTCTTTTACCCTCCACACACCCCTTAGCTAATTGCTTTTTCTTTCACCGTATTCTCTATTCTCAATTTATTTCTTCTCTCATTTCCCCACAAAATATTTTAATACAACAATTCTCTCTTCCACTGCCTCTAAATGCAATTTATCATTCATGGTGATGTCCAACAAAGGCAACACCATAACAAAAAACTGTGTTGGCTGCAGTAACTTCTTGGATAGAGGGGAGACAGGGGACCAAGAGCTGCAGAGGTTCAGATTACAGCTAGGAAGAGCCGTGGATCCAGATGCAGGGTTCTCAGATTTGCTACCATGTTATACACTGATTTCTCAGAAAGAAAATACAACCAATTGGGATATGCATACACTATGCATCCTTCTCTTAGGAAACAAATTGCTAGTAAAAGTAGACTAGAAAAATAGACTTATAAAATGCCTTTGTATAATATACATCTTTCAAACGATTCTTTGGAAACCTTCTCTCACTCTCCTAGTCTTGATTGCCATTTCAGTTTACAACAGATAGTTAAAAAAGCTGAAGATCCACAAACTATGAAAGAAAAGGCAAATCATTTTAGTTGCCATTTTCAGTACCTTTTCCACTTTCAGTTTGGCATTTTGGGGAGAAGTGAACCTTTTTGTTGTTGTTTTTAAAGTGTCCCTTTTCTTCCTCTCCATTCCCCACCTGCCTTTGCATTTTATAACTCTCTTACTTCCTTTGCCCCATTTCACACAACAGGTGTAGGGATTTTGTTTGCTTTGCTGTGATTAAGATCCATCTGTGATTGGCTAGGAGGTGGTGCATGGAGGCCTCAGCCATACTGTTGTAGTCTGTACTGAATGTCTAGAACTATTAAAAGTGCACCAATATGTATCAATTATTTTATCAAGGAATTATAACACACATTGTGTAACAATTCAAAATTGCAAGACAAAATAAAGTATGTTTTCATTTAGACAACTAGTTCACAGGAAAGTTGCATGGAGTGAACACCCATCTGCAGTTAATCACAGGGTTAGCTAACAGCTATTTTTAGCATTTAATATTATATAGCAGTAGTTTCTGTGCATGAACAATCTTTAAAAATGTGGGGCTATGGAAATCGTCATCTTACCATAAGTTTCACTGAAAACTTTGTTTTAAAGTATATCAATAATTGAAAAAAGTGAGATAGAAAAAAGAAATCTGTAAGATTTAAACAGTAAGACAAAATGAATGGCTACTGATCAATCAGAACAGAGTATTTCCAGAGGATTTAAATCTCTGTTGTAGTGAACTGACTATGTCACATAGACCATATTAAGACCAATTCACTTTTACAACCTTGAAGGTATATTACTGACATGAAAAACTGACTAATTAGGCAACTGGATTTTGTAGTAGGAGTTTCATTGTTTCAGGGGTAGCTCCGTTTAGATAACATTGCGGTAAAACAATGAAGTAATCCTATACCAAAGTTCAAAGTAGACCACACATAGCAGCTACAGATACATGCCAAGTTAAGGATACAAGAGCCTTGCTGTAGTTAGTTTTGTTGCATGTGGTCCTCCCTCAGGGGACCTTAAAACATCAGATATTGTGTTCAAAATCTACCACCACATCTAAATAAAATCTTATAGAGTTATGCTTGCAACGTCACAAACTGATTTTGTGACTAAGGACATTTGAACATACATTCATGGAGTTGTATATTCTATTCAGTACCATCTGGAGCATGTACTTTTAATAATTTTTTTTGTGAGGTGCTCAAATACCTAGAGTCAGGTGTATTATAAAAGAACACATATTACATAAGAGGTTCCTAAACTATGGTCTTCGAACCAGTGATCTACACACAGCTAGCTGGTTACATAGTGCTGACTCTCTTTCTTGTTTCTATCTATCTGCTATATCTCATTAAAAAGAAATTAAAAACAGGGTGGACTGATTTCAGTCAAAGCAATTGAAATCATCGATTTTAATAATGATTTAAATATGTAAACAGCAAACCTTAATTTAAATACCTGATTTTATTTTGGATTGCATTTGTACTTTTTAGTTATCTTCCTGAAGACCAAAGGATTTTTTTTTTAATCTGTGGGAGAATTACCATATTATGATTACATATACAAGAAAACCAGTACAGACCATGTATGTGCACAAACGATGGTGATTAAAAAGGCTGCTCTGATAGATAAAACATTGATACTAAAAACTGAGATTCAAGGGGCAGTGGAGTAACTGCATCTGGATCCAGATTAAGGGGCTTCCCTGGGGAGTTCCTGAAAACTGATCAAGTAAAATGCTCTCAGGAACATTGAGCATACAGATGAGAGTCAATGGGACTTAGGTGTTTGTGAAAATTTTTAAAGCGTTTGAGTAACAATCACAGCTCCTGAACAACCAGAGGAGCTAGTGAAGCAGATCAACAAATGAGGTAGTTTAGACAGCATGTGTGAAAGGCAGATAAACCTAACAAACATGTACTAAAAATATAGGCCATTTTCCCCTCTCCCCTGCAAAAAAGAACGCAAACAAACAAAAAAAACCCCAAACCAACCAAAGACTGAACAAAAATCAAAACAAAAACCCAACAACAACAAAAATGCAGGTAGTACTCCAGCAGCAGAATGAGAGTTACCCAGTTTAGTGCACTGAACGAAGCCTGTAAACATCTTATGATCCTCATATCATCTCACACTGAGGCTATAGAATCACAGAATCATAGGGTTGGAAGGGACCTCACGAGGTCATCTACTCCAACTCCCTGCTAAAAGCAGGACCACTCCCACTAAATCATCCCAGCCAGGA
Organism: Pelusios castaneus; assembly: GCA_007922175.1. NCBI lineage: Eukaryota > Metazoa > Chordata > Testudines > Pelomedusidae > Pelusios > Pelusios castaneus. The sequence continues at coordinate 27,154,916 of ML685756.1, read as the reverse complement.
TATTGTCTAACCAGACCTTAAATATCTCCAAAGATGGAGATTCCACCACCTCCCTAGGTAACCCATTCCAATGCTAGTCAGAAAGCTTTTCCTAATATCCAACCTCGACCTCTCCACCTGCAATTTGAAACCATTGCTCCTTGTTCTTTCCTGTGTTACTACTGAGAACAGCCTAGCTCCCTCCTCTATGGAGCAACCCTTCAAGTAGTTGAAGGTTGTTATCAAATCCCCTCTCAGTCTTCTCTTCTGAAGACTAAATAAGCCTAGTTCCTTCAGTTTCTCCTCGTAAGTCACGTGCTCCAGCCCCCTAATCATTTTCGTTGCCCTCCGCTGGACTCTTTCTAATTTGTCCACATCCTTTCTGTAATGGGGAGACCAAAACTGGACACTGTATTCCAGATGTGGCCTCACCAGTGCCGAATAGGGGGGAATAATCACATCCCTCTATCTGCTGGCAATACTCCTACTGATGGAGCCCAATATGCCATAGGCCTTTTGGCAACAAGAGCACACTGTTGATTCATATCCAGCTTCCCATCCTCCATAACCCCCAGGTCCTTTTCTACAGTGCTGCTACTTAGCTGATCGGTCCCCAGCCTGTAGCAGTGCATGGGATTTTTCTGTCCTAAGTGCAGGACTTTGTACTTGTCTTGTTGAACCTCATGGGATTTCTTTTGGCACAGTGCTCCAATTTGTCTAGGTCTCCCTGAATCGTGTCCCTGCCCTCCAGCGTGTCTACCATTCCCCCCAGCTTGGAGCCATGTGCGAACTTACTGAGTGTACAATCTACCCCATCATCCAGATCATTAATTAAGATGTTGAACAGAAGCAGTCCCAGGACTGACCCCTGGGGCACTCCACTCATTAATGGTTGCCAACTAGACATCGAGCCATTGATTTCTACCCTCTGAGCCTGATGATCTAGTCAGTTTGCTATCTACCCGACTGTCCACTCATCCAACCCATACTTCCTTAACTTGCCGACGAGAATGCTATGGGAAACTGTATCAAAAGCCTTGCTAAAGTCAAAGTATATCACATCGACAGCTATTCCCACATCCACAAATCCAGTCATCTCATCGTAGAAGGCAAGGCAATCAGGTTGGTTAGGCACGATTTGCCCTTGGTGAATCCATGCAAACTGTTCTTGATCACTCTATTTTCCTCCAAGTTTTTCAGGATGGATTCTTTGAGGACCTGCTCCATGATTTTTCCAGAACTGAGGTGAGGCTGACTGGTCTGTAGCTCCCTGGATCCTCCTTTTTCCCTTTCTTGAATATAGGTACTATATTTGACTTTTTCCAATCCTCCGGGACCTCCCCCGTTCGCCACGAGTTTTCAAAGATGATGGCCAGCGACTTGTGCACATCCAACTTCTTTAAGTAGTCCCTAACCTGACCTTCCATCACCAAGGGCTGCTCTCCTTCTCTCCATTCTGTTTTACCCAGAGTAGTAGCCTGGGAGCTGACCCTCCCTGTGAAGACTGAAGTAAAAAAAAGCATTGAGGACTTCAGCCTTCTCCGCGTCATCCACCACGAGGATACCTGTCCCGTTCAGTAAGGGACCTACACCATCCTTGATCCTCTTCTTGTTACTGACATACTTGTAGAACCCTTCCTGTTATCCTTCACATCCCGTGCTAGCTGCAACTCCAATTGTCCTTTGGCCTTTCTGATTTTATCCCTGCAGTCCCGAGCAATATCTTTATACGACTCCCTAGTCATCTGTCCAAGTTTCCACTTTTTGTAAGTTTCCCTTTTACGTTTCAGCTCACCGCAGACTTCTCTGCTAAGCCACACTGGACGCCTTCCACATTTGCTATTCTTTCTGCACATTGAAATGGTATCTTCCTGTGCCAGTAGCAGGGTTTCTTTAAAATACAGCCAGCTCTCTTGCATGCCTTTCCCCTTCAGATCAGCCTCCCAAGGGATCCTCCCCATCGGTTCCCTAAGGGAGCCAAAACCTGCTTTTCTGAAGTCCAGGTTGTGTGTTCTGCTTCTTTCTTTTCTTCCTTTGATCAGCATCCTGAATTCTACCATCTCACGGTCACTGCTGCCCAGGTAGCCATTCACTTCTACTTCCCTATCAATTCTTCTCTGTTTGTGAGCAGCAGGTTGAGAGGTGCAAGGCCCCTAGTTGGTTCTTCCAGCATTTGTACCAGGAAGTTGTCCTCAACACTCTCCAAAAACTTCCTGGATTGCCTGTGCACTGCTGTATTGCCCTCCCAGCAGATGTCAGGATAATTGAAATCCCCCATGAGACCCAGGGCCTCCAATCTGGAAATGTCTGCTAGTTGTCCATAGAATGCTTCATCCACCTCCTTCTGGTCTGGAGGTCTATAGCAGACACCCACCACGACATCCCACTATGCTTCCAGAGTCTGAGAAACAGTCAAACAAAAAACAGTCCCTTTTACTTACAATCACATGAAGGCACACAACTAAATACTGAAAAATTTTATAAGTATTTGCATAAAAATGCAAAGAATCTAAATACTAAAATGGGTGAACTTGAACGTCTGGTATTGAATGAAGATGCTGACAACAGGCATCACAGAAACTTGGTGGTATGAAGATAATCACTGGGAGACCATAACATCAAGGTACAAAGTATATAGAAATAACAGAATAGGCTATGCTGGTAAGAGAGTGGCAATATGAGAATGACAGTACAGAGTCAAATAGAGTAGAAATCTTAAATGAAAAACTGTACCACAAAATCTCCATGGACAGAATTTCCATGCTTTAATAAAAGTATAGCTGTATCAACCTGACCAGGAGGGCAAGGGCAATTGAAATGCTCAGGGAGACTACAGTCTACCAAACAGAAAACTCAATAATAATGGAAGATTTTAACTATCCCCATATTTACTGGGTACACATTGTCTTAGGATAACATGCAGAGATAAAATATTTAGACACCAATAGTGACTGCTTCTTGGAGCAGCTAGCCCTGGAACCCAGAAGGAGAGACACAATTCTTGATTTAGTCCTTAGTGGAACACAGGACCTGGACCAAGAGGTGAATATACCTGAGTGGTGCAATAGCAACCATAATGTAATAAAATTTAACTTTCTTCAAAGGGAGAATGGCTACTGGACAAGATAGTCAGGGACACAACCCACTGCTCTCTGTATCCTTAAAACTCTTTACATCCAAAAGCTGGAACTGGATGACGGGATAGATCACTTGATAATTGTCCTGTTCTGTTCATTTCACCTGAAGTTTCTGGCACTGACGACAGTCAGAAGATAGGATCCTGGACTAGATGGACCAGTGTGGCCATTCTTAATGTTCTTAGCAGCTGCCCAGACTTTGAACTAACTCAATAGCTTTAACAGATAGATGAGAATTACCTCATTATTTGGAATGTATGTGTTAGAAACCAGCATATTGGAACAAGAAAGCTGCAAGGCTGTTTGATAAATTGTACGACATAGCCCTGTTGGGTATCTTCATCTGTCTGAAGAGGTAGTGGCATAGTGAGCTAACAAACAAAAAACCACCCAATCATAAACAGAGGAATTTTTATCCCAGAACCTGCATCTCCTCAGGCAGATAAGCAAAGGAATCGGACGTTCTTGTTGCTAGTGGAACGCTGTCCAGAGAATTGTCTAGATTTTGCTCCCCAGCTTTAATTCAGTTTCCCTTGAAAAACTAAGAATCTTATTTGCATGATCTAGATGAAAAGAAGTCACAAAAAACAGCCTGCTTCTGAATGATGCTTTGTGTTACTTACTCTTTTGTATAATTGAAGGAAGTTTCTCTTTGACATTGCCTTTGGCCACAAGGACTGCTTTACCCATAGCTTCTCTTAAGAATTTATTCTGATAATAATGTCAAATGTTCAGCTTGGATGTTTGCCTTCCACTTCCTGCAAGGGTTATCTTAGTACAGGACTGAAAGCCACAAGCCTACTTGCAACCTGAAGGAGTCCCAAAATGTGTCTGACATAAGGTCACTGCCAGGGAGATCTATATGTAGAGTCAGTTTTACACCTTGGGCCTGATGGATTAAGTCTTCTTTAAGGGGGTGTTATATCCAGGCTAGAATAGCCAAGCAGCTTGAGGTCACTGATAAGCTCAGAGCACCATAAAGATGACTCTATCCCATGGTCCATGACGTCAGATTTTGATTTAGATCTTACATAGATTTTGTTTTGCTGCCTTCAGAGTCGAATATTTGTTTGCTCTCACTCTGACTTGACACTGTTCTCCACAATCAGATGGAGAGGGTTAAAAAGTTCTGTCTTGGAAGCGCAGGAAAGTAGATTTTAGTTGTCTTGCTTTTTCCTACACCTTCCTCTGAGGCACCAAAAGATTCCCTATTAATAATATCTAAGACTGCCAGCACTGATGTACTCAAGTGCTAATCAGTCCAGGAGAAAGAACTTTTCCTTGATCTCGTACTCTTCTTCAGAATTGTTATCTGAGAGCTCCTCCCTCTCTCTCCTCCCAACGCTGAGGGAAAAGAATTTGCCTTTATCAATTTTTTTTTAAAATTACATATACTTGGGTTCTGCTCTGCAAAGAGAGACTGATACCCTTTAGCAGCTTCCTCCTTACCCTTACGTTTGACTGATTTGCTCTGGACTGAGGTGTTAGCAATGTTTATTTTCCTGAGATAGAATTTTGAGTTTGCTTGCCCTTTTGAAAGCTGAGGTCTTTGAGACACATATCTAAACAAAGACATTGTGTGGTGCTTTTGACTACTCTACAGCCAGATGGATTTTTCTACAATGTTAAAAATGTTGCTAGATATAGTAGGATTGTGAAATATAGATGCCTCTCCCAAGAGAGATGCCAGAAGAAGGTCAAGCAACCAAGGGGATGGGTCAGAGGGGAATAAGGAAGAAGCACTAAAGCTAGAGAAAAGGTAACTATGGGACCCAGAACATAATCTCACTCTCTACCTCTTCCAGCAGTTACAAAAGAGGTGGTATCGGAGCCCCCTATACTCAAGACCCTTCAAAATGGAACATGACCATAAACTGTAAGAGGTGATATCAGAGGCAGGTACTGCAGGTATAATTAAGCCTATCAAGAAAGGTGGGGGGAAAGGGGAGAGGAGGTTTACTGGGGTGGAAAACTGTAGTTTTATGCTTGTTAACCCCAACAAACATTGCATTGCCTGCATTTTGGACTCTGGCTATTTGCTTTCTGTCTGTGAAACAAAAACTGAGGAAGGGGTGGAGAAGCCCTAACATGAGGGGCCATGGAGAGCTAGAGATTCAAGTTCCTGGCTTGAATTTTCCTTCTTTTTGCCTTCCTCGTGGCCCCTCAATGGAAATCATCTTCAGTACAGGTGTATTTTGGCCTTCAGTGAGGAAAGGAATCCCCTTAAACTGAAACTGATTGTTCATTTTAGTAGTGGTATAAAAGTATGCTTTGGATGGAAGTATTGAGAAAGATACTCCCAGAGATAGTTCAGGCACCAACCCTTTAAAGGTCAACTGGTCAGGGTATCAACATGGAAAATAATAACCCAATTTCACCTGAGTAAGTCTGGCTTGTGAATACAGTTTTCTGCTTAAGGAGAACAGGTGTATAATTGGAAAAGACAAAAGAGAAAGCTGTACTGACAAGTAAGAGCCACTCCTGCAAATGAGGCTTCATTTAAGAGTGGTAACAGTAAAGAAAAGCACTTATCCCGAGCAGGAGAAGAACACTGGCAACTTAGACTCCTGAGGGGCAGTGGCATTTGATGTAGAAATTAGAGGTGAGCGCGTGGAAAGGGGGAGGTCCTACTGTTTTACTAGTGCAGGAGAGAGCTGCAGCCCTCACAGAGTTGGGATCCATAGAGCTGCAAGAGTCACCTGGATTATTATACCTCCCCAAATGACCAAAGCAAGCATCTTTTCTCCTTCACTTTCTTCTTGATGGACCGAGCACAATGCAGGGGAAGAAGAGGCTACAGCATACAGGGAGCAAAAAAGACTCCAAATAGTCTAAAACTTACTGCAATATCAAAAGTTAGGCGCCTCTGAAAGAGAAAGGCCCCAAAATTTGGAACCAAATGTCAAATTCAGTGGGATTTTTCCTTACCCTCTCTATTTAGGAAAGCATGTAATCTAAAATCCTGTTACTGTTACCCAGCAGCGAACTGAGATGAAGAGGTTTCCTGAAGGGAGAGAATATCCCCCATCCAGTGACAGAGATCTGATCCTTGTTATTCAACTGCAGTACAGAGGAAAACCCTCTACAGAAATGATGACTGCATTAGAGAGTAAACCAATAAATGTTTTTCTATCCAGAGAAAATCCTACACTTCTCTAATGCCGGGACCGGGAGCATATCGGAAACCCATTCTGTCAATAGAGGGGGCAGAATAAAATGCTAGATAAAACTATTTTCTGGTTAAGATGGAACCAAGGCATAGCTTTCAAGAAAATAAAAAGCAGAGTAGGAGAAGATTATTGTAGCCTACTGGTTAAACTTTATTCAGGAAATCAAGGCAAGTAGTAAAACCTTAACAATTAACAGTCTCAGAGAATTGGAGGTCCTGGGTTCAAAGGGAGACCGGCAAAGGAACCACAAGGCAAGGAAAGATTCCATGGGGAAACACTCTGACTAACCTGAGGCCTGACGAGACCCACGGAGTTGAGAAGTTACCAACGGAGAGTACAGACATTCTTTGACAAGATTTATTTGACAAAAACTGAGAAAATAAATAATGAAATTAGGAATGTAAAATAATAAACGGTTAACCGATTAATTGGTAGGTACTAGTCTTAGTGTTTACAAATTATGTTAGAGCCTGGGGGTTTAGGGGTTTGGTGCCAGCACAAGCCTGAGCAGCAATGAGCTGGGCTGCAGTGGCTGAGGTGCACTGGAGTGAAGAGTCTGGGGAGTCAGGTAGGCATAGGGAGTGTCCCTGGTCCTGGGGCAGGGCCAGTAGTGAAGCAGGAGGTGGGTAGGCTTGAGGGATGAGCAGGGTGCAGAGGTGCCTTATTGCCCCCTCCTGTAAGCTCCAGGCCACTGCACTCCAGAGTCAATGGTGCCCTGACTCTTGAAGGATTGCTCTGGGGTGATTGGCGGGGTCAAAGTCCCACGCAGTGATGGGGTGGAGGTGCAAAGGTGTGGCAGGATGCCCCCCATCCAGCCCTGGGAACCACCTGTGGCCCCCTAGAGACGTGAAATGTTTTATCAGTTAAACATTTAATTGATATAATTTTAATAATTTAAACAACTTCTTTGTTAAATGATATTTTAACATCCCTAAATAAGATAGCAGATTTCAGGCTTTTTTGAGTCCCTTCCCCAAATTCTGTAACAAGTGACAAATGCCAACTATTGGAGACTGCAGGAATGTGTCAGTTACTTTAGAAGCTTAAGAGTTAACCTCATATATTACCTTGTCAATGCCAGCACCTTAAGATAAAATTGAAGGACATCCTCTACCTGTCCTCCTCATTGGGAAACAACATGTAGGAAAAATAAAAGTGACTATAGACCACGTTCCATAGCTGTAATCCAGAACCACTCGGACCACAGAGCAGAAATTACCATGGTGTTGATTTTGTCCAACCAGATTTTCTGAGCCACCTTGTTATTGAGAGGGAAAATTAAAAAAAACAAAACCATTGCATCATGGAATCTCTAAGGTAACTGGGTCACCTGAGCATCCTTAAAAGCAGTTGCAGAAAGTTTGTCCCATGAGAACAATACAACATGGTCTAAATGTGGAGGGAAGTCTTCCAGCTAGACACCAGCTTCTGGATACTACAGCAAGAAGACTTCACTCTCCGAGAAGACTGTACTATAACTCTGATCATCTATGATACATTAGATCTCTAAAGGAAGGTTTCTCTACTTCCAGGAAAAGAGGGGACTAAAATTCTACTCCTTTGGCCTCACATTAGTTCAGGAAGTCATTAGAGAGTAGTTAGTTATCTGTGGTTTTCATCCTAGGAGTCTTCAAACAGCAGCAGCACTTTCTTTACAAACTTGTGTTCTAACCATATGTTCCTTTTCTTTCAAGAAGACCACTGCCTCTCAATCATTCTGTAGCTCGAATGAGCCCTCCTAAGCAGAAAGTCAACCCTGCACTAGTTGGTTTTCTAGGAAGAGAGATCTGATATTGTCCCCAATTGAAAAGTTAGGCACAGTCTTTGGATTAAGTATGAAACATTCCTATTTCATTCAAAGATTTCAAGGCACTCTGCAAGGGTGAATGTTATGCTCATCTTACAGACAGAATAAACCGAAGCTCAGAGAAGTTAAGTTACTTACACAACTTGTGCCAGTGGCTGTACTGGAACTACAATCAGATCTCCTGACATCTCATCAGATTTTAACCACTGCACAATACTGTTTCCCAAGCATTGGCTCTGAAATATCTCATAAGAGCCCTTTAAGGAATCATCATCCACATTTTACAGACTGGAAAACTAAAGCCTGGATTTTTAAAGAGATGTAGGCATTACAACACCTACCTGATTTAGGAGCTTATTTTTCATTTTCAAAAGTGATGTAGAAATTAATTAGGTTTAGTGCCTAAGTCACTTTTGAAAATGAGACTTGGGCGTTGCAATGCTGAGCACTACTAAGCTTAAACACCTTTAAAAATCTGGGCTGAAGTGACATAAGCAAAGCTACATAGTAAATTAGTGGAAGAACGAGGACTAGAACCTACAAGTTTCCTCACTGGAATTGACAGTTTGGATCCTGAGAACAAGAAAAGCAGACAGTCTCACTGATGGCAGGCTGAGCAGCCTATAAAAAGAACAGTCTTCTTTTCCTATTTTTCAGTTATGGTATGCTAATTTTATTCCAAGTTTATTTTGTCCCAAAAGGAACAGGAGAAGGTTACTGTGACTATTCTGTGACAAGGCAGAGCAAAATTAAATAATTTATCAAAGAACAAGATGGGACTTAGAGTGTCAAACTCTATCTTTAATAAAACAGCTACTACCGCATCTCAGTAGGACATCCTGAAGCCAACCTCCATACTCTAGACTCAATAAGATTACCTGTTCTATTCATTTCCTCTGAAGTAGCTGGCATTGGCGACAGGATCCTGCATTAGACAGACCATTGGTCTGACCCAGTATAGGCATTCTGATATTCAAATTTGTAATTAAAAAATGAGAAGTTAATGTCTAGAAGGGAATAGTATTTTGGGGAAAAAGAATAGGCAATCACAGGACTTCTAGATGTTGGGCTTAAGGGAAGCATGGAATAGTCAGAATCTTTTTAAAAGACAAAGGAGTGCTGACTCAAGGCTTTTCAATGCTTTCAAGGACAAATCCACAATGCTTGACATTTTCCTACAACATACCCAAGAAATGGATAAGATAGATATTTAAGCCAGCATCAGTGTACACTTAAGAACATATTTTCAAGAAGAAAAAAATGCATTCTGCCTTCCGATTTTGATAAAAGTCAAAGCACTACAATTTGAGGTAAACGAAACAAGCAAACAAAATATATTTCTGACTTATGTGAAAATCTAACCAAAGAAAAAACTATTGTAAAACATGTACAATATGGAAATAAGACAGATTTGTTGTTGAATTAAGTCTTTTACCAGCAAAGGCAAAATATAAACAAGAATATCCTAAGAGTTCTTACCTGGCAAAGAAGAATTTATACAACTCCAAACTTCTCCCTGAAATACAAAATATAGTTAAAACAGAAGTCGTTATTTACAATAGATTAAAAGGCTTTGGATATAGCAGATGATTCTAACACCAATATAAAATAGTGTAAAAACATTTGTAAGGGATTTGATTCTATGAAACAACTCTGCCTCCTTCTTAAAAAAAATACAGAAATCAGAGACAATTGTCATAAGGTATTATTTATTGTCAAGAGAAGAATGATGTGACCTAAGAGGAATGATCACTTTAGTATATTTTAATTATAGTGACCTTTTTGTGTTAGGGCATATACAGGCACAGAACATACTTTAGACAATGGCAAAAACTGAAAGCTATGGGAATTTCTCCACACTGGAAGAAGTGAATGTGGACATGTAGTAGACAACTTAACAGTTATGGTAACTGTAAATAACTTCCCTTTCTTCTTCAAGGTTCATATCCCCAGCTATAAAAATAAAACAAAGAGTATAATCGCTTGGAAAAAAAGTGGACTGAAAATGTCATAGCATGAAAAAGTTCAGAATTCAAATCAAGACGATGTATGGTGGGGATTATAGCTGCACATAAAGTAATTTGTTTTTACCTCTTTCCTTTAAAAGAAACCTCAGGAATTGCATGCAAAAAGCAACACTGAAAGGAAGATATTTAGGATGCAAAATCAAGTAGTTAAAAGTTAGGAGTTCATATTTATGGGTGTCTGGGCTGTTTTTTGTTTGGAGGGCTTTTTGGAGGGTGAGGAAGAGATCAGAATTTTAGCATTAAAAGTACAGCCTGAAACCTACCATATATCCTGAACTCAAGATTGTTTACAAACTCTTCCCAAAATTTTCAGTTACTTTATCCTTTACACACACACCCTCACTCCTTTCCTTGTATGTTACAAAAGTCTATTTTGTACTGGTTACTTATATTAATCTTTTATACCATCCAAGACCCATCTATCATGATAATCTTTTGCCACTCACTGTAAAGATGGCAAGTCTCCAAATGTTAGGGAAACAGAATTCAGGGTTTGTTTCCTGCTCTCAAATTTCCTGTCACACCTGAGGGCTAACTGCAGGTAAAGTAATAGTGGAGGAGGAATTATTTTCTCCCTTCTTGGCTTTACAAGGACATCTTTTATATGGCTGCTGGGAAGCAAAGAATTGTTATTGCTGCTTGTAGTGTTTCCTGCCTTTGTTGAAATATGAAGATGAAGAATAAGGTGGATAATATTGTCTTTGGTATCTGAAAGCAGGCACAGGAATTCTTCTCTTGCAATCAATCCACCTGTTGATCTATTCTCTCATTTTCTCCAATACTTCAACCATTTTATAACTAAAAAGTCCATCCTCCTCAAATAAGAGGCCTTCAATCTCTGACCTTGTTTTTTCAGGAAGAGAGAAGGAGCATAGTGCATATAACCCATGTTGGGTCATATTAATTGTCCATTTAACCCTATACCCTGTCTTCCGACAGCGGCCAATGCCAGGTGCCCTAGATGGAATGAACGGAACAGGTAATCATGCAATCCATCCTCTGTTACCCATTCCCAGCATGGCCAACAGAGGCTAGGGACACTGCAGAGCATGGTTTTGCATCCCAGATCACCCTGGCTAATTGCCATTTATGGACCTATCCTCCATGAACTTATCCACTTCTTTTTTGAACCCCTCTCTTCTTTAATCTTGGCCTTCACAACATCCTCTTGCAAAGAGCTGCGCAGGTTGGCTTTGTGGTGTGTGAAGAAATACTTCCTTAGGTTAGTTTTGAATCTGCTGCCTTTTAATTTCATTTGGCAACCCATAGTTGTTGTGTAAGAAGGAGTAAATAATACTTACTTATTTACTTTCCCCACGAGTCATGTTTTTTTAGACCTCTATCATATCCTTCCCTTACTCCTCTCTTTTTCAAGTTAAAAAGTCCCAGTCTCTCCTCATACGGAAACTGTTTCACACAGTGGTTAAAGTAAGGGGGAACACATTGGAACGCAGTTCCGAGGCCCACAAATTTGAGGGGCTAGAGTTCTGGAGCCCCTAAAAATAGAAAAATCTGGCAGAACACATGTTCCGCCCTGCCCTGGCTGCTGGCAGGTCCTACAACCCACCATTGTTAATCACAACACTTATTGTGTTATGCAGTGTTTGCTAGTTTGTGACAATAATTGCTATAGACATAATCGCCATATAAAATTATAAATATTTTTATGGAGCGATAACTGATGCATGTGGTACTGAGAAGCGGTTGCAAATACCTACGTGGGCTGGGGCCCACACATGCATGAAGGGGCCCAGACAATACGCGAAGGGGGCCCGGAGATTAGGAGGGTTCCGGGGCCCGTCAAATTATACTTTAACCACTGGTTTCACACCCCTAATAATCTTTGTTGCCATTTTCTGTATTGTTTCCAATTCATCTTTTTTGCAATGGGGCAACAGATCTGGAAGCAGTATTCAAGATGTGTGATTTATACGGAGGCAATAAGACATTTTCTGTCTTATTATATATCCTTTCTGCTGCAAGTGAGTGGATGTTTTCAGAGAACTATCTACAATGACCCCAAGATCTCTTTGTTAAGTAGTAACAGCTAATTTACCCCACATCATTTTATATGTATTGTTGGGATTATGGTTTTCCAATGTGCATTACTCTGCATTCATCAATATTGAATTTCATCTGCCATTTTGTTGCTCAGTCACTTTGTTTTCTGAGAGCCCTTTATAACTCTTCATAGTCTGCTTTGGATTTAACTATCTTAAGTGGTCTTATGTCATATTCAAATGTTTCCACTTCACTGTTCACTTCTTTTTCCAGATCATTTATGAGTATGTTGAACAGTACTGGTCCCAGTACAGATTACTGGGGGACATCATTATTCACCTCTCTCCATTCTGAAAACCAACCATTTTTTCTACCCTTTCTTTCCTATCTTTTAATCAGTAACTGATCCAGGAGAGGACCTGCTTACCTTGCTTAAGAGTGTTTGGTGAGTAATCTTGTCAAAGGCTTTCTGAAAATCTAGAGTACACTATATCCACTGTATTGCTCTTGTTCACATGCTTGTTGATTCCCTTCAAAGAATTCATGCCTTTGTGGACTGGAAAGGGGAGTAGTCCATGAGGGGGAGCACTCTAACAAAGTGGTCCATAGAACATTAGAATTAAAAGAATTATTAGGCCTACACATTGTCCATTTAGATAATGAACTCTCTTGGACAAGGACTTGGTCTTTACTGATCTATCAAGAGCCTAGCACACTGCAGATACTATTTAAAGTAATAAACACTGATTAATGAAGTAAGAAAATTAGAATTTTGTATTAGAATCTTCAAGCAAAATCACTGTTTCTTCAAAGCAGAAGGCTTTTGGATTAATTGATCTGACTATTACAGTATCAGAAATATTAAGTAAGTAACTGAACAAGCAGTAAAATACAACAATCCGTTAATATAGCTTTCTAGAAATTAACTAGAGAACTTTTAGATAGTTCATTTACAGAACCATAATATTATGAAAAGATTGTCCAGATTCTCAGATATGACCTAGAAGCAGTTAGAACAGCTATAAAACTCACCCTTGCAGTATCCCAGAGGGGCACTGTGCCAGGTTTGTCCCATGGTGAAAGTTAAAATAACCTGAAGGCTGCTCTAAATTATTTGGCTGCTGACAATTCCAAGGAGAAACAGAGTCCTGTGGCACTTTTAAAGATTAACAGATTTATTTATCGCATGAGCTTTCATGGGAGAAAATCCCACTTTGTCATCAGATGCTTTGAAGAATTCCAAGGAGAGTAATAGCAGCGGCAATGGCCCAAACAATCTAACCTATTAGATACAAATCTACTCTCAACATAAGGTAGATCTTAACTTCCACTATCTCCTGTAATTTCCATGAACCAGGACATTTAGCAAAATTGTCAACTCTCTGATAGCATCATAAGTCTTGCAATATTTGGTGTTTTTTTTAAAGTCCCAACTCCCAGGATCATGTGATTAAAATGACACTGTCAGCTTTCATTTTGAAAAGTTTTCTAGACCTCATGATTTGAGAGAAAACCCTTGAAAACAAACCAAAGGATCAAAACCCTGAAGACAAATATAATGAACCCAAAATTTATCATCTTTACATTCCAATTTTTAAGCCAAATCTCATGGTTTCTGAGACATCCCTCATTATTTTTGAATGCTTAGGATTGTCAACACTGATTTAGAAGTTTTACCAAAAACAGTCAAGACTTACCATTGACTCTGGGCAATATTCTGGTGCCCGCTGCAGCAAATGTTTCAAACGGGAATCACTTTTAGAGGATAAAATCTGTTACAGAAAGATTAAAAGTTAACACACTTTTAAAATTTCAGAACTAATTAGGAAAACAAGTAGAACTATACAATCGAGCTCATTTTACTTTTTATTTGTTAATGTTGCTTTCCTAAGTTCAGAATTTGGTTTTACTGAATTAGTATTTTTTGAGTGATAACTTTCATTAGCAGTAAATTCATGTACAAATGTAAATAACATTCATATATAAAAATGCTTATTTGTAATTTGAGTTAACTGAACAATCTTTCATACATACAGCACTTATTTTTGAAGAGGGAAATGAATTTTCTTGTTTCTAAAGACAAAATACATATTCTATTTGGGAACTCTTGGTCCATTCACCAGCATAGATTTATATTAAAAAGCACAAATTAGACTTCAGCAAAAATTGTAATACAGATATCTTTGGGGAATTGGAAAGAAACAAGCCTACTAGGACTTAATTTCACTTTTTCTTGCTACAAGGTAAATTGTATATATACACTTCTGAGTTTATGCATATATATCAGAGGAAAGAATATGGCCTTAAAAGTTAAAATCTGTTCACTAAAACAACAGAACTATTACACAGACCAGGGGTAGGTAACCCCTGGCACACGTACCAACAGTGGCACACAAGCCCATTTGGAGCGGCACTCGGCATCCTCTGTGGCGCTACAAAAGTAGCTACTCCTGCCACCAAAAGACACTCCAAGGGACTTCTTTCGGGGGCGGCTGCGGTGCAGAGGTCCCTGCCATGTCCCTGCCCCAGGCATTTCATGTAAAGAAGCCACCCAGAGCAGCTCCTCTCTGTGGTGTACCACCACCAAAGGAGTGACTCCAGGTAACTTCTTTCAATGCCATGCCTGGGGATAGGGGTCCCCAGGCACGCTGCTGAGAGGAGCCACTCCAGGTGGCTTCTTTCCATCAATGGGCTGTCGGCACCAGCTGAGGGTTGAGGAGGAGGGGCCGGCACAGGGGTCGGCAAAGGTTGCCGGACCCTGAAATAGACTATCAAGATCTCTTGTGATATTCAATGCCTATATGACCTGAATATAGTCATTTTTTTTTATGGCAGTGAAACATTTATCAAATTCCATTCAACTTTTCAAATAACTGTTAAAATCTTGAATATGCAAATTCAGAAGTGCATGAAGTTTCTTGTTACAGCCCAAAGTTTAAAGCAATCTTACCTGTTCACAAACATCCCGGCACATTAAGTTATCTTTTGCATGATAACAACATGACATACCTACAGGAAAAATAAAGAATTCCTCAGCATCTAGAAAATAATTTCGATGTACATAATGAATTTAAATACCACTTTAATGTTCTTTATAAATTTTGAAAAGTAACTATTTGCTTTTCTAATCTGCACTTCATCCACATTCTTTAACGTTAAAAATCAGAACTGAAGAGATGTTATAAATCAAATAGCACAGAAACTGAACAACACCTGAGGTGGTTCCTCCAAGACAGATTGAAGACTACTACCAATGCAGTTTAGGAAAGTTGTGCCTGAAACTGCCTGTTTTATGTCTACAGGGGATTTAGACACCAAGGCTGATATCCCAACAGCATTCACCAGTTCTAATTTCACCAGGATATATACTTTGAAAATTTACAAAACTGCAAAAAAATCACATCAGAGTAGACAATATTATGTCTCAAATCCACTTGGCTTATTATTATATTACCATAAGAATGAATGCTAACATCATTTACTACAGCAGCCGGGAAGTGTGGCCTCCCTCAGAGGCTGGCGACGAGGGAGGGTCAAACCTTCTCTGCAGGGTGGAACCCAGAAGTCCACTCCCACCTGATCAGAAGGAGAAGGGCAAGACCAGAAGGGCAGGTCCCCCCAGCTCAGTTAGGAGGGAGTGGCCAAGGAAGAAGGACGTCTCTCCTTGGTGGTGGGACCGGAGCCTGATCACTCTCCTGAAGAGAAGCTGCCAGTGGTGCCCACTGACTGATGCCCCGAGGACTGGTCAGAGCTGCCTGAGCCCAGTGGACCAGAGGAAGTACACTGGCCTTGCAAACTGAAAGAGCTGCCATCTATTGGCAGCCCCGAGGAGCTGCCAGACCTGCCACCGATCAATGAGGTTGAGGATTTGTGGAACCTCCCTCTGGCAGAGTACCCCAAGGAGACTGGCAGTGACCCAGAGAACAAGGTACTCCAGGGAAAGGAAAGAGCCCAGGGAAGCTGGACATCAGTCCAGTTGTGTGGTGGCCTATAGCCAAGTCATTGCATTTTGGTCAGAGCCCTGCTGACCCAGTGACAGGACACCACGTCACTGCCAGGGCCCTTGGCTGGAACGCAGTGGGGTCAGGTGGGCCTGCATTCCCCCCACCCCCCTTGTCCCTACCCTTGGAGTGCTTACCCTAACTGAGGACTGGACATTTGAACTGTTTGCTCACCTTGCTGAGGGGTAGAGACTGCTCCCTTTTGCCTGGTCCGGCCTGCCTATGGGTCTGGCCTTTTGAACTGTTTGCTCGTTCTACCAGGGCCAGGAACTGCTCATTTTTCCCTTCTAGTTTAAGCTTCCCCATAGGACATAGTGGCCTCCCTAAGAGATTGACAGCGAAGGAGGTCCATTAACCCCGCACCCACGCTGGGGAATGTTTACAGTTACATATCAAATAGGATATATTTTAATATACGTCCATGCGTAGCTCCTATAAGTCAAAAAGCCAGAGGGTCAACTCACAAATACAAGTTCTTTGATTGGCTTTATAATTTTATTCTGCTGGATTTAGCTGGCTACTTTAGATCATACTGTTAAACATGGTACGGTCCTGAACCAAACTCACTGAAGTCAATGGAAGTCTGCAGCAGGGAGTGTATATGAATTATATTTTTTAAGTTCCAAAACAAAAACACTCTACTGCACAGCGCATGCTTCTCCCCTGGAGAGATGAGAGAAAACACATTACAGGTGTTAATCGTGATGCTTAATCGGATGTTGATCGGATACTATGCTGATGAGTGCAATACACGAACCTATACAGAACAGAACAAAATCCTAAGGGAGACCGGGCACTATTAGTATCTGATTGGGGGTTAGAGGCAAGATTCAACATATGACTAGAAGGCAGGGGGAGAAATGAGAAGTGAGGAAAGCGTATCATCCCTATCAGGAGGAAAAGAAAGAATAGAGTCTACTCTCCGAAACAGTCTCAGGGAGACGTTCTGTAAACAGCCAGTGACAGAGTGCTGAGCAGCAACTCTAGCTAGGCCAGCCCTCTGTCCCGCTAGAGAGAGGTAAACTGGAGCTGGCTAGGGACACGTGGATCTGATTGGTGCAGGGGAAACAGTTGGACACCTAATTAGCCAAGGGCTATGAGCAGGCCCAGGTGAAGGAAGTAAGGAAAGGAGAAGCCGGGGAGCGGAAGGAAGGGGAGCAGGGACTCCACCTGCCTGGCTGCAGAAGCCCCTGAGGCAGTTAGCAAGGCTGTACAGTGTTATAAGAAGGTGGCGGGACTGCACACTGCAGATCCGCTGCACTGGATTGGTAAACAAGGCGGCCTTGGAGTCATTCATGACAAAGGGGGTGGATGGAGCAGAGGGGCAACAGAAGAGTATTCTTACAAGTCTTTTTTAGCTTAGAAGAGAAACCCTGAACTGATAAGCCTGAGCAGGCTTGTTGGCTTGGCAAGGTCCACAGAGGAGAAGTCATGTTCTCCCGGGACTAGGGATCATTACTGTGAGGGGCTAAGATTAGAGAGATTCAAACATGGCATCTTCGCTTCTCCTATGGTGTAAAGAGTAATAGTAGAGGCAAGAAAATATCCCTCCTACATAGAAGTGCCACAGCCACTTTAATCACAAACAACCAGAATTTAATTTTAAGCTGCATCCAAAGAGAACATCTCCAGAAGCATATATACATATAAACAAAGGGGTAGACGTATGCATCCAGGTATGTGTCAATGCAACATAGCAACTGCAAACTGAAACATGCAAAAGTCAGGAAATTCCAAAGTTAAGGCTGCAACTTTAAATGCCACTTTTCTGTGCTCTTTTTTCCAGAATAATTTCTCCATCATGCAAAGTACACTTTGAGCCTGCAATCAGTGAAGCAACTGTTCAATATTTATTTTCATCCTCACGATTCAATAAATGAAAATTAAACTCATGTACACATTAACAGATAATAAAGAATGAAACAGCATTCCTTCAGAGCTCTGCCTAAATTCATACACATACATATTATAGCATATGTGTACAGAGCCAACAGAACATTAAGAGATCATTATGTAATTCACGAGGATTTTCATTCAACCAGACATGCATCTTATGCAGTGCCAACATAATCATGCAAGATTTTTTAAATAAAACAACCAATTATTATATAATAAAACCATGCACATGAATGCATACACATGCATTAAAGTCCTTGCGATCTGGTCTGAATGGATTTTAACTGGACCAATAAAACACATGTATAGCAAGTGTATACCTGTTCTGACTGAGGCACTATAAATGTTCCAAAAGATAGTCAATTTTCTTTTAAATGGCAGAAGTCCCTCTCTCCTCTTCCCCCACCACACTTTCTCCATACTCAAAAAAAATACATCTGAACAGTTTTTTTGCTCAATTTTCTTTCCCCATTAAATACTGGATTTTAGCTCAACTGAGACCAAAACAGAACATTTCACACTGCAAAATAAGAGTTTGAGAAAGTTCTAAAGCTGTGACATTCCCCTCCTGCAATTTGGTCTGGTGTGCCGCTGTGCCTCCCCGACCACCCACTCTAGGACCCCAACTTACCTGCTTTGCTACGTGGGCGCCCTCCCCTGGGTCTGCCCACGCCAGCCTCCTGCATATAATCAGTCCCAGGCAGTGGATGTGCGCTCACTAGCCACACAGGGGAGGGTCCACCAGCAAGTACCCTCAGCCCCCAGATGCCCCACTGGGAACTTCCGTCTGCAGGGATCGGGATCCTTCCTAGACCACTGGAGGCACATATACTCTGGTCTTTCAATTTAAAAAAAAAATCTGATACGCAATCAGCCCTTGTTCCAAATTAGGCCTTCACACATCCATACTCTCTCTAAAATCCACACAGCTTCAGATAAAACAAATACTAATTTATTGGTTAAAACACTATTTCAAATGAGTATATAGCAAATCAATGCACAATTAATCAAAATCAAATCAATCAATCAGGAGTTCATCACTAACAAATAAAAATATAAAATGCATCCTAAGCTAAAGTCACTACTACAATTATGCTCAGCTCACCATTCAAATTCCGCTACAATCGTTTCCAGCCAGTCTCTTACCCTCCATGGGTAGGGCCCACTCCTTATACAGTTGCTTGTAGATGGAGATGTTTCAAGACGGAGTTTCTCAAGTAAAAAGCCCTTAACAGTTCAAAGTGTTTTCTTTTTCAAACCCCTGCTCGCCCTCACCCTCCCCTGTTTCCTGGGATGAGGTCATTCTTTTTCCCACCTGAGCCAGGGAGCTTAATTTGCATCATCTTTGTTATGCACTTCATTACAACCTATGTGAGGAAAAACAGCTCTACTTGTCTGCCTTCAGCTGAGCTATGTGAAATACATGGGGGCACGTTTCACATAGGTACACATGTATGATCCTGCAGGAAACATGTACCATAACACTAATCTAGAGTATGTCATGAACATTTTTTTTTTTTTTTTTTTTTAAACCATTCAATTACATTGCAAAAGTGAACAGGAAAGTTGCATATATCATACTCTAGGAGTCTGGTGTGGAAGTGGGGAGGGCTGCATCCCATGACAAGAGACACTGAAGGAAGATTGTTTAGAATGGAAACAGAGGCAATCATAACATATATTAATGTGGAGTCTAGACTTCCCTGTGAATTCAAATAGCAACTGCGGGCTCCAAGTCCTAATCTATATATGTTCCAGACTAGTGAATTTTTTTTTTTTTAAGTTTCCATAGGGAAAAACATTACTCATTTTTTGAGAAACTGAAAACAGCAGTGTTTCTAATGTAATGTTTTAATTAAAAAGAATTGAAACCACACACTCATAATGAATTCTGAGAGTAGTTAAATCCTGCTTACAGTGAAGTGGAATGTAAGTTAAAATGGTTCCAATACAATCTTCTTTGGACTATATCACTTCTCACCTATCTCATAGTCAAATTCCAAAGGGGTAGCCGTGTTAGTCTATTGTAGAAAGACAACAGAGTCTTGTGGCACTTTTGAAGACTAACAGATTTATTAATTGCATGAGCTTTCGTGGGAGAAAATCCCACTTCTTTTCTCCCACAAAAGCTCATGCAATTAATAAATCTGTTAGTCTTCAAAAGTGCCACAAGACTCTGTTGTCTATCTCATAGTGTAAAAGGAAAAAAGTCCTTGTTGGCACATCTGTAACTGTAAGAACTGAAGAGATGTCACCAGAGTCAAAGAAAGAGGAATCCTTGCAGCTTTGAGGGATAGAGTCTAAAAAAAGAGCCTCATAAACATGCTACATGATGTTCTTATTTTAGTAAGTATTTATTTACCCAAGTTATGAAGGAAAGCTGCTAACCAAATAGTCTTTTGTTGTTTCTGTTATCAGTGGGACCTGTGTTTTCTTTTAGCAGCAGCCTGGCTCCCAGCAGCACACTCAGCCGCATGCTAGCCTTCAGTCCCCAGTATCTGTTCCCCACCATCCCTGCACACCACTGGCTACAGCCCTCAGTGGCCAACATTTTTGTGCTGTAAAGGATTCCATATTGCTCATATTTGCAGGTGTGTATTTTTGTATTAATGTCCTGCATATATGAAATTTCCAAAATATACAGCTTTGAAATCCAAAATTAATGTTTTCATTGCCAGAAAACACTGGCCCCTAATTATAAGGCATAGTTTTAGGAGTTTACAACTATAAAATAAATAACTTCAGCTCAAACTTTGGCAGAAACTATAGCTTAGCCTTGAAACAAAGAGTGTAATTGTTTTTAAAAAACATTTTATAGATAAAGATTCAGCTGCTAAGCAATAGGAGGGCAAAAAATATAGTTTTCCTGGCTTTGATTTTTTTTAGATTTTGCAACAGAAAAATCATCTAAGAAATCAGTTGTCAAAAAATCAAAATGTATCAAAATTGGCTTTAACAATGGGGAGAATCACCACTGGCTGTTGGCTAGATTAGCTACTTATTTTTTTTTCCAAAATGGAAGTGTCATAAAAATATTCCATTACAAAGCAAGCCAGTAACAGATACTGCCACATGTAGAATAGTCAAGAATTCACAAACAAGTTCATACAGTCCAAAATACAAACAGAAATCTCAAATAATTCCCACTCTGCCACAACTTATATTTAATACATGTGAGTCACCAGCATTTGATTTCACATATTTTATACGAGTCTGACATAATGTGAGAGTTAAATGGTAGAAAATAACTCCTGAGGTAGGAAAGGGGAGATATGGTTTGCCCCTGGATTGTATACCCAGTAAGGAGACAAGAAGGGGCTAAAGAAATGTTGCCTGCTCTGTAACATTTCCCTCTATTTATGCGCTCAGCAGTGCACTAAATCATTACCCTTTATTTATAGTCCTGTTATTTTCTATCTAGATGGATGTGCTTCAAACCAAGCTATTTTTAATTTTTCAAAACCAAAAGATAACTTTACCAAATGCTTTTTCAAACTCTAAATGTACCTACGATATTTCCTCCATCCATTAACTTGGTAATTCTATAAGAAGAATACAATCAACAAGTTTGTCTACCATGATTTGTTCTTTATAAGCCTAAACTGTTTTCTGCTTAGGGGTCCATTATCCTATAAATATTTGAAGAGGTTCTCTTTCAATGTGATCCATTATATTACTAAGGGCTAAGGTTACACTTCCAATTTGAAATTACATTCAAAACATCACATGAAATGAAGTCAAAATTTTAAACCTACAACACCAGTGACTGAATAGTAATGCTACAGTTTAACGTAATTCTATAAAAGATGCTCACAAATGGGTAGAGGGTCTCTGACATATGATGGTTGAAGCAGGACATGAAGAGAAATCCTCTACTAAAAAGTGAGTATTCAGAAGAGCACACAAGGAAGTCATTTTAGTGTACTAAGATGTACAGCAAAATTGTTTGAATCCTTATGAGTAGAGCCTTGCAAATCTCCAATTACTTTCTCCTGGTGAGTGGGTAAATTGGGCATGCAAATAGACACCGACCCTTTAAATGCTTAGATTGCTGCTTTCTGCCACCACTTCTTAGAGACACTAAATACTGAAAGCAGCTCCAGTCTTCTCAGGAACTCTGGGTTCCTAGTACAAACTTGTATATATCAAAGGGGGGATGGAGGAAAGGATGGAAGATACATCTGTGGAGCCATTAGGATAGAAGCCATTTACCTTAGGAGGCATGCTGATATACCAGTCCTAATGGGCAGTAAGGGGAAGACAATCGCAGGCCTCCTTTCAGATACTACATTCCATCCACCCCACCCCACCCTTCCCTACACACTACAGCATTTTTTCCAAAAGTGCACACATTTTCTTAGATGTCTCTTTGTCGAGTCACCGCATGTTGTCTTTTCAACAGGCCTCTGCCTTCTCTTCCATATTCAAGCTGTATATTCTTTCTCCTCCCTAAATCAGGTAAACCTTTCACAAAATTACCAGCCTAGCTAAAGATAGAAGATCTTTTCCTTTTAAAAAAAGTTTACAAAAGGTTTTTTAGTAGAAATTTTCCCTAGTATTCTGAGCTATTAATCTTGTTTGGCCAACACTAACCTCAGCAAGTGACACCATATGTTAATAACCAGTGTATAGCTTTTCACCACCTGTATGGCAGCAATAAGGTCATATAATTGCATTAATATACATTACCCTACCAACAAAAATATAAAAAAGGACTGTCAATTTTTATATACCATGTCATCTGAGAGAACAAGATGCCTAAGATACCCTAGATAGCTAGAGTGATACCTATATCAAAACCAGGAAAGGACCCTTCCCTTCCAACCAGCTATAGCAGATATCATTTCTGAGATGGTCTTACAAACTTATAGAGCAATTAATTCTGCAAAGAATCCTGCCCACTGTACAGCAGACTGTAAGTGATGACCAGGCAGGTTCAAACCTAGTGGGAGTACTTGAGACTAAGTTCTTGCTTTTACCATCTATAGAGAAAGTGATTTCCAACAGAATGAGACAGGGATTATGTCTCAGTGGCTATTGGAAGAACTGGAGACTTAAAGTCAAGTGTGTCAAAGATAGTATCATTAAGCTTCCATATCAACTACTTCAATATTTCACAAGAACTCAACATCTTCTTGAATGGAGAATGACTGGCACAAGACCATAAGACAGTATATGTAGGAGTAACGAACTCACACACTTATCTACAAAGATCAAGGATCAAGTTAGCTCAGATGATTAAGAGCAGAAACAGCATCCTAAATAAACTTATGCTCATTCGCTCCCCAAGTTGAGCTCAAACATTAGCAGAAAACTAGCACTGGGCTGTGCAATTAGCGAGAGAATTCTCTGCTCCTGGTTGGTTGAAGTCTTCCCACACAAAGCTAGTTGGTGTAAAGTGAATCAAATAATAAGCATAACAACAGGGCCTATGAGACCAAACACCACCAAGTGACTGCCAGTCCTCTCTAATATCCCACTTCTTGCATCAAGCCTTATATTAGAACAAAAAACTTCCTTGACAAAATTCAGAAGATAATACAACTACCACTTTTCAAAGACAAAGGGAAGCCACTCACTGCTAACTCCTCAACAGAAAACCTATCTTTATAAGGGATGCTGTATCCTGTGACAAGCAGAACAGGAACAAGCTGCTCCCTCTATACGAAACATCCTCCTCATCGCTCAGTCTGATAAGCAACAGCCTAGCTTCAAGCTACCATGCTGTGTCTGTTGCAAGCTCAACCGTTTCAGATGCGGGGAGCGTGAAATATGAGACAAATGACCACACTTGGAGGACTCAGAAATAGCCATCTGTACAGTGTTAGCATGGTGGAGGATACCGCACACCTACTGAATGGGTACTCATATCATGCTGGTCTACCAAGATGACTTTCCAGACTCCACATTGCTGATTCCAAGGCTCCTCAATGGCTAAAACATGTGATGCCAATAGAAGCCCTTTTCACTTTTTTCAGAAAGCCTTTGATAAGGTCCCTACCAAATGCTCCTAAGCAAAGTAAACAATTATGGGCTAAAAGGGAAGGTCCTCTCCTAGATTAGTAATTGATTAAAAGATAGGAAAGAAAGGGAAGGAATAAATGGTCAGTTTTCAGAATGGAGAGCGGTAAATAGTGGTGTACCCCAGGTGACAGTACTGGGACCAATACTGTGCAACATATTCATAAATTATCTGCAAAATGGGGTAAACAGAGAGGTGGCAAAATTTGCAGAAGAAACAAAACTACTCAAAATAGTTAAGTCCAAAGCAGACTGGGAACAATTACAAATATCACAAAACTGAGCGACTGGACAACAAAATGGCAGGTGAAATTAAATGTTGGTAAATGCAAATTAATGCATATTGAAAAACATAATCCCAACTATACATATAAAATGATCGGGTCTAAATTATCTGTTACCAATCAAGAAAGAGATCTCAGAGTCACTGTGTATAATTCTTTGAAAACATCCATTGGTATGTAGAATGTAAATAAGGAAGTGTTATTTTCATAACACAAAAACTAGGGGTCACCAAAAAAAAAAATCAATAGGCAGCAGGTTTAAAGGAAAAAAAAGTATTTCTTCACACAACACAGTCAACCTGTTGAACAAACTCCTTGCCAGAGATGTTGTGAAGGTCAAGACTATAAGAGGAGGTTCAAAAAAAGAACTAGATAAATTCACCAAGGATAAATCCATCAATGGTTATTACTCAGGATAGACAAGGATAGCTGTTTGCCAGAGGCTGAGAGTGGCTGATGGGATGGATCACTTAATGACTTCTCCCCCTCCCCCCAACTTTACCATATCTATTTTATCTCCCTTCTTTATACTTTGAATTGTTTTCCATCTTTATTGTACTACTTATGCATTTGCTAATAATAATGAAACCGGCAAAAATATTAGCTTGAAAAGTCTAATAATTTCAAAAAGAGTTATGGCAAGAAACTCAAAATTTGTTTTATTAGTCTTCAGTTAACAATAGTACTTTTATCATACCTCATATATTTCCTAATTCCTTAAACTTTGCCATGTTCAATTCTAATATCCTTCTATTGTGTATCCTATGTACACGTTCTTTAAAATGGTGAATTCATATAGCCCACAGTCACTGGTACCAAGATTTCACTTTACACTATCAGTTCTCCGCTAGCAAATCTTTTCCAGGTGGTAACTTTGTTTTCTGGAACACAAGACTGTCTTATGTAACTTATTAACCATTTTGAGCATTCATGTTTGGCTGATATCTGGATAGTTAAAGGCCTCCAAGAAAATTATATTGCAATTCAAATATCTCACTAATTGGTCTAAAATTTTTAAATAGTTTTTCTTCTTTTTCAGTCTAAGAGATCTATTGTAGATGCCCACTGTCATTTACTTTCTCTTTAATTCCTTAGACCATATGTAACCTTCAGGTGGGCTAAAATTAATTAAATTGCCCTTCTCCAGTGCCTCACAGAAATACACCCCAACCCCTGTGGAGAAAAGCAACTGGAGACCCAGGATCCAGTCTGTACAGGACCCACGGTGAAGCTTGCTCAGAGCTACACTCACACATTAAAATACTACTAAAAACAAACATAACAATGAACTTTATTAACTACTAACTAAATGAACCTTATCCTAAGAAAACAAACTACAATTAACCAAGAACAATCCCTTGCATGAAAGATACCCAAGAGTCCCAAAGTCTGTGTGGAGTTCACCCAACTCTCAGCTACAGTCTCTGTTCCAGTGTGGAAGCTGGAGTGGCAAGAAATAGCTGTCCTCTTCTTTCTTTGCTGAGATCCTCTGTAGCATTACATGCAGGCTTTCTCTTCTCCTCTGCAACCAGCCCTCAGTCCCATATGCATGTCTGCAAGGTCTGGTGCAAATGACTCTTTTACATGGAGAAAACATCTTGTTCACTCCTGGCTCAGCTCCTCTCCAGAACACTGAGCACATGGTCTCCTTTCAAGGCAGCTCCTGCCTGCTGTCTGCTCAGGCTGCTGCTCTCCAGTCATCTGACTGACAACATCACATCACACCAGCCAGGTACACTGTGGAGCATGCTCAAAATGCTACCACTCCCTGCTTCTGGAAGTTTCCAGTTGTGGGTCGCTAATCTGCCCAGCAACAGTAACCCACCCTCAGCAGGTCTCTCAGAGATAGCCTTTTCAGGCATATGGGTTACACATACACTCACAATTTCATCATTACACCATTTATTGTATCATTCTTTGACATATTCAAATTATGAAAATCATCCTTCTATATTAAATTAATATGAACTAAAACCAGGGGTTTTCAAACTTTCTAAAAATTGTCGCCCAGATCAGAATAGAGAGATTATTTTATGGCTCATCCCACACTCATTCCCAATCAGGTAACTCTCAGTAAACCTACAGCAGTTATCAGGAAAGTATATAGTGTACTTTTGGCTTTCAATGCAATTCAGCTAGTTGAAACAAAGAAAAGAGTTAACATCAATGATATGGTCTGTTGCACTGTGGACTAACTGAAGTTTTTTAAAATGTTAACGCATTCAAACTTAAAGTTGTAATAATTCCACTTGGAGATCTTGAAGGTCAGAATCACTGTGGAGAGGCCTCAATTCCATTCGTGGGAGCCTAAGAAACTAGCAGGGAGTAACTGTGTTTAGAAGCCTCTTTGCTTGATTCTTGATTAATTAATGAAAAACATCAAATTAGGCAGTAGTTGCTAAGATTCGTTGGTCTAGAAATGCTCAAATCTAAAGAAACCAATTTATGGTATACATTACAACTATATGTCACTCTCTTGCTTCCTGGCGATTCCCATTCAAGTGCTTGTTTTCTTGATTATGGAATGGATATTGCTAGCCTCTACAAAGCACTCTCTTTGACAGAACTGCCTAATGCACAGTAACTTTCATTTCCTCTCTAGCAGCTGGTATGGCTATTGTCAAAGATGGAATTTCTGGATCAGAGGAACCATTGATATAAACCAGTATGGCACCTCTGCTTTCTTAATTGCCACTGCAGCTCTTGCATATTTTCTTCCGTAAAAGAAAAATGTCCACCCTTCATACACATGTAGCTCTCATAATAATGTATAAACAGGACACTGTATAAATTCCACATGGAATTCCTTGGCTCTTTCATGAGCTATTTTTAATATCAGTTGTTGATTTTCACTTCAAAATAACTAGCCTCCTCACAGTTACCAACTTAACAGACCTATTATCCTGTTTACTGCTACATTACCATTAAAAAAAGAAGTCTCTGTTCCACTCACTCAACACCTTAAATCCTACTCAGAACAAAGTTGGACACAATTTCTGTCTTATTCTGCAGCTAACTGCGCTCAGCAGGACACTGATTTACACTGTAGCTTTCTAGATAAGTAGTAACTTCTAAATGGGTCAGTCCTTGAACCTCTATTATTGACTGTCTATTTAAATAACATTCCAGATAAATAAGACAGTTTTTTAAATTATTTCAAAGTATTAATGTAATGTCAATTCAAGTTTAAAACACAATGGCATTCTTAGGACCACAGAAGACAAAAAGGACATAGCATAAATCACAATCTAAGGATCTAATGTTTGCAGACGACATATTTAGACAGTATAATTGAAAAATTGGCGGTTCATATGAAAAAATCAAATTACTATCTTAACTAAATAGACTACCAAAAATCAATGGTGGGCCAAAAAGTTGTCTTTTGGTAGCAGATGATGTTATCAAATTAACTGTTCACCCAAATGGGATTTGGAGCCCAACTCTATATTTTACCTTAACAGCTGGAAAATTCCAGTCAAATAGGAAGCTTAGTTCTACAAAAATTAATCTCTTTAAAAAAACGTAGCACTTAACCTTCAAAGATGGCTTCCAACATAAGCCAAATAAAAGTCAATGGAATGTTGCCATCTTAGATCTACAGACCAGGTTACCACTCTTCAGTTGTTCTTCATGATTTTTGCAAGCAGCAGCAGCTTGAAATTAGCAACACTCTGGCCAGTTTCATTCATGCTAGTCAGAACTCTGCAGGCAACAGTGAAACTGATCAGAACAATGTCAATTTCACATTGCTGCTTTCCCAAGTAGCAACAAAAGCGGGAACTTAAATACCCACAAAGGAGGATGACTACCCAAAAGATATAGGACCAATAAAAGAGAGAGCACATTAGAGCAGGTCTCAGATTCACCTGGAATCAGTACCTCCTTCATGTTACTTTTTTGTTCTACAGAATGTAATTTTTTTCATTGAAAGCTAAATATCTGCATGTTCATGTTATAATTTCTGACACAGCCTCAAAATACAAGAAGTATGATAGCTGCAGTAACACCTATCTGTTTTGCAGAACCTGAAACTAAAGCTCTGAGGTGTTAAATGCACCATTCAGCTACCGGGGTGCATATAGGGGTGCTAATTCAGATGCCAATGATAATTCTTTTAATGCTAATACTGTTAACTTTTTCATAGCTCAAAATATATAAGAAAGGAGAGGGGAGACCCTGTTTTCAAAATCTGAAACATCTACTGCGCCAGCTCATTCCAAGCACCATCTGTGGGTTGGCTTAGTACATACCGTGACAGAAATGCATTTGATATATAATATCAAGCCTCATCATTGAGAAGGAGTGTTATCATAAGAACTGCACACAACTTTACAAAGAATTTCTCCCTGAGCTTGGGTGAGACATGGTTTGAGAGTTCAGGGAACTGACTATGCCCCAGATCCTACAGGTCTCAACAGGAAATTAGACCAAATAGGATCCCTATGTGGAAGATGGTTAAATGTTTGAGAAATCATTTGTTCTAAATAAAGAAAATGTTGCTATAAGAAACTGTTTGGTCACTGATTATCACTATCATTGCCACAGAGGGAAGAGAATCCCAAGGTCTGCGTTTAATTCAGACCTGCTGAGATGATCAAGGTTGATGCTCAGAGGACTAAAACAACACCCAGTCTGAAAGAAAAAGAAAGAATCACATGATTCCCACCCAGAGAGACATGATGACCCAAGGCCTGAGATGTAAGGAGCTGGCCTCAGAAAAGCAGGAGAGTTCACAGGTGCAGTTCATCCAGTGACTGAGAGACACACCACCACCTTTTTTCTGACTCCAGTCATGAAGGAGCCAAGCAAACTTCAATGGTGTATTTAAGCCTCCTCAAACAGAAGCCTACTAGGACATATGAGCTTCACCAAGGGAAAGTCAAACCTGAAAAACCCAACAGAGCCCATGGGTGTATTCACACTTCACTGAAAAGAAGCCAAGCACAGAGAATATGTATGACCATACTTCGAACACTGTACAATCTGTTGTCAGCAGTGTCCTAAAGGACAAAGCTTATTGGATGAAGCTTGTAAAAATACATCACCCTTCCTTCTGCCCCCATAATCTGACACCTCCCAACTATCATTAAGTGTCAAGACCCTTGGCAAAAACCTAACACCCTCTCCCTTTCCAGAAGCTAGGGATGGCTGAGGAGTTGTACATCTAGATATAGCATTTCCTCCTCTCTTGCATATCTCCCCTCTCCCAACCTTTTGTATTGACCAATATAGCTAATAGATATACTGCTTTGAGTAAAAGTTGTCTGGTAAATTTTTCAAATCCTGTAATGAGCTGACAAAGACACTGAGTACTAGACAAGTAAGGATAATAAGATTTGAACAGTTCACAGAACTACCAGATCTAGTCTAGATCTAAGCCTTAAGTCAGCCTAGCTACATCACTCAGGGCTATAATAAATTTCACTCCCTGAACACCAAAGTTAATTAGACCTAACTCCCAGTGCAGATGCAGGTAGGTTGACAGAAGTTCTCTCATCCATCTAACTACCACCTCTCTGAGAGGTGGATAAATTACATTAACAGAAAACCCTCTTCCGTCAATGAAGGAAGTGCCTACATTACAGCACTGTAGCTGTGTTGCTTTAAGTTTAGTGTATAAAGTGCTGACATAGGCTTACTGTCTCACTGAGAGGGCTAGGTCCTGAAAGAAGCTGAATGACTGCTTATTTAAAGTTGCCTGACCTCATAATTATAGGCAGAAATAAAAACAGTCTTCTGAAATGTAGCAGGGGGTGGGGTGGGGGCGGGTAATTATTAAGAAACTGTATAAGTGAGGGCAATAAAATGAAACATCTTTTCACTCATTTATGACTTTTGCAAATGCAAAATATAAAATATAATAGCAGTTCAATATTAAGGACCAGAGGATATATCCTCTGATCATTAATATCCCTTCAGTTTCATTTCTGCTAATGCCTGGCTAAGCATAGTTCCAAGAGGTAGCCATGTTAGTCTAGTTTAGCGAAACAGTAAGTTCTCCATCTTCAAGTGTCTGACAAAGTGAGATTTCTCTCATGAAAGCTCTTGCGATAAATAAATTTGTTAGTCTTTAAAAGTGACACAGGACTACTTGTTTGTTTGGCTAAGTATAGCACAAGAAAACCGTAGAGGACAAAATGAAAAAAAAAATGGAATTAGAAGCAGTGTCCTGAAATTGGTTATAAGAACAGATAGTTGTAGTGTGATTTTGTTACCAACTTTTTGTCATAACAAGCCCTTTTGGGTCAGACTGAAACACTGCATTTTTATTTCCCATACAGCTTTCCATAAAGTTTAGCATGAAATTTCCAGTTTAATACTGGAGGCACTGAACCTCATCTGTGTCCATGGTGAGGCTGTTTTGCAGTCTAGGACTTCGGGGGGGAGAGGGGGATGACGTAAATTTCAACATCATCTTGAAACCTAGCCCATTTTTTAAAAAGCTAGTTGAAAACAGTTGCAAGGGCTACACACCACTGTCTGCAGTTTTTGGGGCGGGGAGGCTGTTTAAAGCCAACTTGTATGTTTTACTCTCCTCTGTTGCTATTTAAGGGTATGTCTTCACTGCAGTCAAAGACCCCTGGCAACAAGTCTCTGAGTCTGAGTCAGCTAACGGGGGGGGGAGGGGGAGGAGAAGGGAAGGTACCACTAAAAACAGCTTTGTAGATGTTCAGGCTGGACTGGAGTCCTGACTCTGGAACCTGACGAGGCACGAAGGTCTCAGAGGCTGGGTTCTCCAGGCACAGTGCAAACAACTCCACTGCTTCTTGTAGCCCTGCAATACACCACCTATGAGCCTGAGTCAATTGATGGGAACAGGGTATGCCTCTACTGACGGCTGCAAATTCGCTGCCATCAGTGCGCTCTTCCGGGTTCCATCGAGCAGTCCGTCAAGAAGTGCTCAATCGACCTCCAGCTCAACGCTATAACTCCAAACCCCAAACTGGAGTAGCGCTAAGTTGACCGGACAGCATTTCCAGTTGACTTAGCACAGTGTGAACAGGGCAGTAAGCGGGCATTAGTAAGGCGACGGGAGATATGCAAGGTGTGTTACGTACCTTGTGTATCGCCCGTCGACTGCCGCCAAGAAGTGTGGCAAGTGCAGACATACCCCGTGACTTGCCTGTGGAGGAACCCGGGAACATGGAAACCAGCCCAAGTTGGGATCAGAGTGTCAAGCTGGGTTTTTCCCCAATTCTCTCACATCCCCACCACCAAGGAGCCCCGCTGCCACAGACGCAGCCGTGGCGAGCCTGCAGAGGGGAGCAAGCGGTTCAGGGAGCCGGCTCTGCCGCCCTGCTTCCGACCCGCCGCGGGGCCCTGAACCAGACGGGCTTTGCTCCCTCCAGACGCCGGGGGGGGCCGACACGCGCCCGGTCCCCAGCCCCGCTCGGGGCCTCGGGCTGTCCAAAGCCGGGCGGTTGCGGGACGAGCTGTGCCGGGCCCCACCTCCGCACTGTGCCCTCGTACCGGCGGGGGCCCGGCTCCGCCCGACCGGCCCCTGCGCCATGTTGTTGAAAGGACCCGCTGTCCCCCCACGGCCCGTTACTCACCCGCCGCCCCCGGGAGCAGCAGCGCCGCGGCCGCCAGCGCGAGGAAGGCCCAGGGCCGCGCAGGGGCCGTTAGCTCCATGGCGACGCCCGCTCCCTGCCTCGCGCCGCCGAGTCCAGCCTGGCCGCTCGCGGCGCGCCCCCAGAACCCCAGACAGACCCGCTCCTCCCGTCCACCCATTGGCTGCAGCGACCCCGCAAGTCCCGCCCCCTTCCCTTTTAAGAAGGAACAAGTCGCCTGGAGACAGGTCAGGGAGGATGCGGGTTGGGAGCCCCCAGGCGTGCAATAGAAGCGGCTCTTCGTGTCCACTGGATCTCGCCCAGCTAGCAGGGGCATTGCAACATAATCAGACTGTGGAAGAAATAAGATATACAAGTTGTTAGGCTGACACTCAGTCCTGCTCTTGGGTCAAAAAACTGGAGGCATTAGTGTTGCAGTATTCCACACGTTACAATATTAAGAAAGGTAAATCATGTGCCCCGGCATCAGTGTTCCTTCTAAGATGATGATGATGATGCAGCTGAGCGATTTATGCCATTCATTGAGTGGGAATTTGTGAGGCATGGTGCTACATGGGCAACAGTTTTTTGGGGCTGGAAGCATCAGCATGCCTAAGTACCTTAATTCAAAAAATGCATAGATGTTGTCTTTTCATCTGAACTTTAATAAAAATATTAAATTGAAATACTATAGTTTTATTAATTTACTAAACAAATGTGAGAAAATGACACTTACTGCCTATCTAGCCTGTACCATGATCTACACCTCACAGTTTTTTTTGCCATTTGGTCATGAATGTCTTTTGTGCCATGAATAGGGATAAACTTAAAATTTTAAAATGAGGGGACTGGGCTAGAGCGAACCAGAGAGACTCGGGATCGAGTTGGAGAGAAGCAGAAAGACGCAGAGTCAGGCTGGGCTGGGCTGGAGAGAAGCAGAGAGATGCAGGGTCAGGCTGGAGAGCAGCAGAGAGACACACGGGTCAGGCTAGAGAGAAGCAGAGACATGGGGCTGGGCTGGGCTGGGCTGGAGAGAAGCAGAGAGATGCAGAGTCAGGCTGGAGAGAAGAGATGCAGGGATAGGGCTGCACAGGCATCTGTGATACGTCTGCGGGTGTGCTACGGCCACTACATGGCCATGCACACGTGCAGCTTAGAGGGATCATAGCCCAGCATCCCCCTGGATTGAAGTGGGCTCCCTCATATAGAGGGTTTACAGTTTCATTTGATGGAACCCCGCCTATAAAGACCTGTTCCCATGACACTCTCTGTAGTGTTATACACAGGAACACTGAAGATCTACATTCTCACCTTCTCATCTATTGTTGGTACAGGCCCATCTCTACACTGTTTGCATCAAAACAATTTGTTTGGTTTGCTGAAACAGACCGACAGATTACTCCTATGGAACTGTTTGAATTGACCATCCCTTCTCTGTATTTGCATATATACCTGAAATACTGCAATCTCCATTTCAAGGACCTGAAGAAGTACGATTCTATAAAATCTTATGTGATAACTTCATTAGTCTTTAAAAATGCCACAGGACTCCTTGCTTATTTTGCTGAAATAGACTAACATGGCTACCCCTTTGTAACTTTTTTTCCCAATGTAAGTTTTCTTCACTCTGGCATCAGATAAAGTGGGACTTCGCCCATGAAAGCTCATGTGATAAATAATTTTTTTGATCTTTAAAAGTGCCACAGGACTCCTTGTTTGTTTTGCTGAAATAGATGAACACAGTTATCCCTCTGAGACTCTCAATCTGTCACCATTTCAGGGTAACTGCTCTGTAGTCCTTTGAGGGCATCCACATAAGGTTTCTGGTTCCCAACCATCACGTCTCTTGCTGGAGGCTCCCCCTTCTGACCCAGTGGTTTTAAGGCTGTACAGTTCTCTCAGTTCTCTTTATGCTGCAGTATATCCAGCAAGCCAGTCTGCCTAAAGGCTAGCCTCTGTGCCTTGCTTTCACTCACTCACTCAAAGAGTTATGCACAATGTAGTTCTGCAGTCAATGTCCAGCTCTTTCTAAGCAAGCGTCTTTATTTTAAGGTAAAAGTGTTTCAGAAAAAATACATATTAAAAACAGTGTTCCTATACACACACAGACGCACACACACACACACTAAAAGTTTACCAGAGGTCACCCATGTGTCCTACGAGGCCCTAGTAGACCAAAGTCTTTTCCACCTTTCTGCAAGATTTGGAATCTTTGCCTAGTAGGTACCATCCATTTGCTGGATCAGAAAAAAGACCCTGACTCAGTTTAAATGGAACTTTTTAAAGACAAGATTTTTCTTTTTCCCCCTTCATCTCTGGAAACCCAGTTTGAAGCAGTGTATACAGACTTCCCCACGGCTGATACCTCTCTGGAGATATTTATAGCATAAATTATTTATTTTAGGTCTCCCCTCCCCCACTGTTTTAATTCCTGAAGATGATGTGGCAAACCATGGAGTGGAACACAATCATACAGAGTCTCTAGGCCACAGTTGTAATAAATTAAAACACTATGTTCCCCCAAAGATACTGCATGCAATTGCAATATCTGTCACAACATCCTTCAGAGATGACTGAGATAAATAGCAAAATGTCTCTTACTAAAGACATTTACTTAATCGATTTAACAAGAAAATGGCTAAATTTCCTTTTGATATGGGAATTAAATCAGAAAAGCAGATGTAGGAGAATAAATTTTCCTAGATTTCTTGGCCAAACAACCCTTCGTTGGGAAGATGATGAAAGGAGACTAGGTTAAAGAAACTCAGAATAATCCTTGTAGACTAAGGGTCTTTTCTAGACCGTCAGTTTCTTAGAACTGTCTTACATTTGACAGCCCTATGCTATTTTGGAAAGGGGGGAGGGAAGTACTCCTAGCCAGAGAGTATCTCTGGTGGTGCCTCTTAGTGGAAATGGTCTTGGATGTAAGAGAACCCTCAACAGAAGGCCTATTAGGATCAGGGTCCTAGAAGGTGAACCTGAATGCAATCTCTTGCTAAAAAGTGGCATCCACAAAAATTATGCACGTCCTTATCCTGTTGGTGTTGCCAATGCTGGTGAATCAATCATGAGTTATGTGATTCTGGTCCCTGCTCTGTGAGCTTTTGTTATAATGCAAAGAGCTCCTACCTTCATGAAATTTCAAGCCTCTACACACACAAGGTTCAGGTCAAGGAGTTAAGAGGAGGAGGCAGCAAGAGTTTCTGAAACAGCTGGGAGACAGACCCATGCCAACCACAGACCCACCAACCAAACGCTAAAAGCCCAAACTCAGACTACATGCCCCAGATTGCCCATCTGAAAAACTTCAGGGAGAAGGGAGAGAAGAGATCAGAAACAAGGCTCCGGGGGCACTCAGGAGAAGAGCAGACTAAGAGCGGGGAAAAGAGGAGTCAGCTGGGAACAATACACACGAGGAGCCTGGGTAGCAGAGTAGGATTGTGGCCAAGAGAGAGGAAAGGTGGAATTGGGAAGAGGTATACTAAGGAGTTTCAAAGTGCAGTGGCTTGTGGTGGTGGAAGGGCATCTATCTGGCAGCAAAGCTTTGGGGGAGTGGAGCGGATGAGGGGCAGGAGGAGAGAGGGAAGAGGTTGGAAACAAGTTGGGGGAGTGGGAAGAATGATGTCAAGAAGCAGGTCACTGGGGAGCCGAGGAGGGTTGGGGGAGAGTGGGATTTATTATGTAATGAATTGTTAACATATCTTCAGGTAAAAAATAATTCTATTTATAAAATTATTTTCTATCATGTAATAGATATAATTTCTTTTTAAAAAAAATCTATCTGAAATTGTCTCACACATTCAATGGGCTGAGTGGTAGAGTAGTTAAATTGAAAGTGTGACCTTTTTAATTTGAAAATAATTTCTGAAATCCTGGGTGGGCAATACTGTCTATCAGAGAATGAACACACTCCTCCACACATAATTTAAAATTGTGAGGAACTCCCATTAACAGCAAAGCAGGGAAGTAAAGAGAGTAGAATGGACTTTACTGTTGAAGCTTTTTGGTTCAAAATCTCTTTCTGCCACTGCAGTGCCTTCTGTCAGGCTGACAAAAGCACTTAAATAGCTGAGTAAGTGCAGGTTCTATACACCAGAACCCTCAGGTTGTGCAGTTGGGGCTGGCTGTTCTCTGCTCTCAGTGGCCTCAGATGCCACCAATGGGGAAGTTCT
>ML685756.1:27076500-27112941 GCA_007922175.1 Pelusios castaneus | reverse complement strand
TGCAGGGCAGGCTGAAGCCCTGGCCCTCAGACAGGGCAAGGCAAGCAAGCAGTCCATAGGTATGGCAGGGGTTCATGCATCTCTTCAGCCTGAAGCTCAAGTAGGGGGTTGTCACCACCAAAAGGGGAGCGGTGGAGAGTAGGGAGACATAGGCTGGGACACAGTGAAGACAGACAGGCCCAGGGCCCTGTTCAGGATGGGAGTGCTCAGCACCCTGGTGACAGGGGATCCCACCACAACACATTGACCTGTCTTTGGTGGGAGATATCACTCACATTGTCCCCCTGGGTCACTTCCTACCATGTCTCCGAATGCTGTCATCTGGGTCTCATTGAGGCTTTTGGGTTTCCTGGCATCAGTAGCTCCCTGGACAATTGGCTATGGGCAGCAGGTCTCTGTTTTGATCTCTGGGGCCCCTGGTTCCTTGAGCTGAGGACTGAAGAGGTTTCTCTACTTAAAGCCTCCACCCAGCATCCTTTCTCCCCAGTGGTCAGCCTAGAATGAGCTGGGCTGATCCTTTTTATACTTGGGCAGCAGTTGGCGCACGCCCAGCACAGCCTGGGAGGTGGGACTTCTGCCAACTACTGTGTGTATTTAACTCTTTTCTGCTCAGTGTGGGGTAAGCCCGGCCCATCACAAGTGCTCAGAATATGCTAGTTAAGGCCTAATCAGCATGGAGTAGAATGGAAGAATTACTTCTCCTGTCTTGTTTACAACACTCTTACTAATATATCTCAGAATGTTTGGGTTTTTTTGCAACAGGACATAAGAGCAGCCATAGTGGGTCAGACCAATGGTCCATCTAGCCCAGTATCCTGTCTTCTGACAATGGCCAATTCCAGGTGCTTCAGAGGGAATGAACAGGATAGGTAATCATCAAGTGATTAATCCCATTGGCCATTCATCTCTGGCAAAAGGTGTTATACTGTTGACTCATACTTAGCTGGTGATTCACTATGACCCCCAGATCCCTTTCTGAAGTTTTCCTTTCTAGGCAGTCATTGTCCACTTTGTAGGTGTGCAACTGATTGTTCCTTCCTAAGTGGAGTATTTTGCATTTGTACTTATATTTCATCCTGTTTTCTTCAGACCATTTCTCCAGTTGATCCAGATCATTTTGAATTTAAAACCTATCCTTCAAAGCACTTGCAACCCCTATTAGCTTGATATTGGCCACAAACTTTATAAGTGTACACTCTTTGCCATTATCAAAATCATCGATGAAGATATGGAACAAAACTGGACCCGGAACAGATCCCTGTGGGACCCCCCTTGATATGCACTTCCAGCTTGACTGTGAACCACTGATAATTACTCTTAGGAATTGCAATTGTATTAAAAATGATTACATAGGTGTTCTGTAACTGTTCTTCAAGATGTGTTTCACATGTCCATTCCACTTCAGATGTATGCATGTCCAATCATCAAAGATTTTTCCCTTAGCAGTACCTGTTATGGTACCACATGAACCCTCTGCTGCCTATGCTGCTCCACAATGGTATAATGAGCAGAGTCGATCCCTCCCTTCCTCATGTCCTTCTTCCCAAACCTACTCCAATATAAAGGGGAAAGAGAGTAGGTCATGGAATGAACATGTGTGATGCAGCTCAAAGATCAGCAGTTACAGAACAGGTTAGGAATGTTTTTTTCTCCTGCAAGTGACTGCACATACCCATTCCACTTCAGATAACTCACATGCAGTTCTACCCAAGTGTGGGATGAGAGTCTTAAACGTGTTGTATGATTTATTTTTCCTTTTTCTCCTGCATCTGAGAGCATCGATTGTCTACTGCCCTTTGCTTCTATTTTTCCATTTCCTGCATCATTCTTTCTCATAACTCTTTCCTTTCATCTGACTCATTCTGGAAGGTGATTAACTGAGCGGTTTGTGTTAACATGGTGGTTCTTAATATACCTGCCTCAGCTTTTGAATTATTTAGTTTCTTACTAATTTATCCTTCTCTTCTCTTAGTTCTTGTCTTCCTGTTATTAATTTTCCTATTGGTTTATTTAAAAGAAGTGCTGTGATATGTAATCCTTCCAAAGCAGTTTGCTTTTCCTCCTTTTCAGTGGGCTTTCTGAGAAAATTCTTTTCCTTCCTGACTGAACCCACTGTTCCCATTGCTTACATAGCTGCTGATAGGTCCCAGGTCCAATGAAGGGATTTTCCTTCCATGGACCCTGTCCTATTTTCTGAACAAAATCTTCTAAACTATTTCCTAACATCATCTCTGAGGTGTTACCTGGTTTTGCTTTTCCTTTCTCAACAGTCTTTAGCACACAAAGGCACTCTTTCCTATGCTTTGTTGGGAAACCCATCCTAGATATTACATAAACATCGAACAGCAGTACTGGAAATACTCTCCAGCTGGAAGTCACCTGCTGCACCTTAATTTGAGATCTGCAGCTAGATCCTTGCCTAAAGTTCATCAAATTTACTGTCTTCACCCTTAGCACCTTAGACATAAAACGAGAGTTTTTTACAACCCGAGTTTTCCAAAGCTATGATCCTTGCCGTAGTATGTAAAAAGTAACTCTACAATTCATAAAGGGGTTACAACAAATAGCAAATCTTCTGAAGCTCTATACTTATTTTTCACTTTTTGTCTTCTAACCTGCTACTTCCTATGGTGCCTGATTAATTTTGACTTTTAATCTGCCTCCTGGTTCTCAGTGCCTGGTTATTTACCCTGCCTTCCAGAGCATTTTCACTCCTGTGGTGCCCAATCAGCAACACGATAGCCTATTCATTGAAAGGAGTAACAAACTTATATTAACTGTACTGTGATTACTTAGTCTATCCCTACCTTGCTTACCTGTTGGTGTGCCTTTAGATGCGGAGGATATGTTGTGTTATTTTATGTTATTGTGTGTTTGTGTTTTGCAACTGTGTTAAGTGCTATTCCCTTTTAGCTTGCCATTAAAGTGTCAAATTTAGGACACCATACCCTCTGACTATCCTTTAACTGTGCTATACCTTTCTTCACAATTTGGTTCACCCTGACCAAGAGCTTCATTAGGCCCACTGTTCTTGATAATGCTTTTGTGTATTTTTGTTGTGAGTTGTGTTGATTTGTGTAACTGTGTTTTATGTTCTACAGTATGTATACAAAGTTATATTAATTTATCTGGTTGTGTTAAATTGTGGTGTTGTGTAGTTATGTGATAGTGTATCTACAACTATGAATTATGGTAATTTGTGTTTTTCATGTTGTAGCTGTACACTTGTATGATATGTAGTGTGCATGTTATGTATCTCAAACATTCAAATACTATACATATAAAAGCATTTATCTTAAAACATTATTTAAATATGATTTTCAGTCTTAACCTCTTCAAAAAGATTTTACTGTCTGGTGTCAATTATTTCTTTGTAGGCAAGTGAGCTCACGCTGTAAGAGATGCCAATTTATTACCCTAGAAAATCAAAATCATCTATTAACACTATTTTTCCTAAATCTCTGGGATAAAAATCTATGTGGTCTGCCCACTTAATGGTTTTTCAATAACCCGAAGAAATACTGATATAACCCTCTGATCAAGAATTGACCCTAAGACCAGTATTTGCTTTGAAAACAAAGCTAATGCTTATTTAATACAAGTATTAATACAGCAAGATTCAAGAACTGAAAATCAATTACCTCAAAAATCACTTTTACTTGGAATGGTTGTTACAGTATACACAGCTCAGAGCGATGTTGTTACAGAGAACACAGCCCTACTGCAGCACATACGCTACCAATCTTACTCTCAGGTAAACAAAGTTCTAATAAGTTCAAAACTTAAAATAGTAAAAGTTCTTCACTCTTAGTCTTAATATCTATGGAAACTTAATTATCTAATCATTTAGCAAATCTTAATCAGACAATTGCTGTGGTGGTGGAGAACTGAATCCCCACACATACCACAGACACTCAGCTTTATTCACATGCAGACCCAAGCATGCTTTACTTACACAACCTTTTCACAGATCCCCTCTGGTTCATCAAAATGTCCTTCTACTCTATCCTAGCAAAGGATTACCATTCAGTTATGAGCATATGACAGGGACTCTTATTAGCCTGGTCACTCAAAACCTGAAGCGCACCTACGCCTTTTGATGAAGCTTACGAATGATTTCTGATCCAAACTTCTGCTCTTTCTCCTTCTCTCTTTATGCTGTTTCTCTGCTCTGCTGCCTTGATCTCCACTCTTTCCCTCCCTGTGCTGATGCTGCTGGGTCTGTGTGGAGATCTACCACTCTCTTCCTGCTCCTCTGACACTCCACAAACTATCACTGTCCCACTGGCTATGTATAGGCTGGCAGAAGGGTGAAGGGGGGTAGCATGAATGACATAGGGGTCATTGGGGGGGCATAGAGGGATGATGTTCTGAGGGCTACATAAGGGACAATATAGGGTGACACGGGGGCGGGACAATGAGGAGGGACATTATAAAGACTACACAAGGGATGACATAGGGGGACATCGGAGAGGAGGGGGTTGAGGGAGGGATGGCATTCTAAGGGCTACATAAGGAATGAAGTAGGGTGTCCTTAGGGGGTTATATTCCAAAGGGGTAGCCGTGTTTGTTAGTCTACAGGACTCTGTTGTCTTAGGGGGTTATGTGAGGCATGGCTTTTTGAGGACTACATAAGGGACACCTTCTGTAGGGTGACACTAGGTGGGGGGGGGGTGGATGATGAGGGATGACCCTATTGATCGGTTGCTGAACTTTCTTATTACTTAACTCTTATCTATATCTTATCACTAATTACTGTTTTTGTATGTCACAGTAGTGTCATCATCTCATAGCTAGTTAATGAATTCACTACTGGCTTTCAGGAATTTAAAACTTTCTTGAGGCTTTTCTGCCAGTTCCTTCCCAACATTCTATTTGGCAGTTTTAAGCAGTTTGGGACAAAAATCCCCAGCTACACTGAAGGAAACAAGTAGCCTCTTCATCCAAGACAGAAAAAAGGTGTCTCCCAGAGAATGATGGCCTCAACCTTCTCTTGAACAGCACAGACTTCTTTCATTCATAGTGCTGGGAAAAAATGCCAGCTGAGAGTTAGCTGTTGTATAGGTTATGAGATCCATATTTCAGCTGTCTATCTTCCTGGCATGCAAAATACACCAGTTCCACAGCTTCAATGCTTCAGTGCATAGGGAGGAGGATCTTGCTTCCCTTTGCTTATTTTCTTCATTTTCTCTTATAATCCTGATTTATTTGCCCCGGTGAAGGCTAGAAAAGGAAAGCAAGCATTCCTAACGGCTCTGAGTACCAACAAGTTGATATGGAGATTGTTTTCTTGAGGTCACCATCTGCCTTGAGCCTCAGGAGCATTGATGTGAGCTTCCCATCCCAACAGGGATGTGTCCATTGTCACAGAGATCACTGGAGTTGGACAAAAGGAAAGAATGACTATACTGACATGGAGCTGAGCTTTCATCAGCCTATGGCATACTTTACATGAAGAGGAACTGACACTTGTTTGTCTCAGCTGTCTCTGATGAATACAGAGATCTTTTTCAGCCAGTTCCTGGAAGCAACAGGGGCATAATCTTGCATGATTGATACCAAAGATGCACGCTACTCTATAACCCAGACACTGTAACAGTTCTTTACTGCGTTATGGAGAACTCCCTTGCCTGGTACTGACCACATTTAATAATGATATGAAGGAGGGGCAGGGGGAAGGTCCTGGCTGTCAAATGAATCCACAGATGTCTCTACAAACTTTATTTTCTATGTAGAGGTTAATGAAGATTTTCTTACATTGAGCTCAA
The DNA here is from genome assembly GCA_007922175.1 of Pelusios castaneus. Lineage (NCBI taxonomy): Eukaryota > Metazoa > Chordata > Testudines > Pelomedusidae > Pelusios > Pelusios castaneus. Next base: position 27,107,173 of record ML685756.1, on the reverse strand, counting down.
GACCCAATTGCAGGAAAAGAGAAAGGACCATCTAAGTGGGTGACCCTTGATCAGCCAGTCACTGAAGTACAAGAAAGCCACAGAACTGAACCAGATCAGGTCTCTGGACAGCTTGTTACCTACTACATCTTTTATTCCTAGTGAATTGTTACCTGGAGGTCATTACATGGTCCCGGAGTCTTTTAATGTGTGAAGAGACCCATCCGTGATCTCTGAAAACTGCTTCAGACCACTGAAAGGAAGGTCTCTGATAGTGTTCTGAACTTTTGAGGAACACTAAAACTTAGAGCCATGGCACTCTGCACCCAGCTACCACTGAAGAGATGAACCTGTCCATGCAGTCTCTCGCATTTATGCATGCTTGAAATGCAGTTCTGGCTAGCAACTGACTCTCAGCAATGGCCTGAAATTATTACCTTTGATTTTGTGGATGATCAATAAAAGCTGAAAATGTATTGTAGTTTATGAAATATTTTGCCAGGATTGTTTGTGATCTGGAGTTGAAGGATCATGGATGAGCAGGATTTCCCTCTACAGCAGTCCAAGCACTTTTAGTCATTATGTAGCGCAGACTTGGAGTAGCATTGCTTTTCCAATTTGTTTGAGTCCTTTGAGGGAATAAAATATGTTTTATCTGCTTATTTGCCAATGGAAGAATCGTAACAGGCATTTACCAGTCTGGTGGGGGGGGGGAGGGGGCGTCTAGGAGTGCCTCATTAATAAGGAATGCAACTCTGGATGATGTTGACTGTAAAGTGTCAAGCAACTTGTGTTGCAAATCCTTGAACTCTTCAAGTGGGATTTGAAGAGTATTTGCCACCTATTTTGAGGTGCTTGAATTTCTGGAAATCAGCCATCTCAGATAGCTGAGAAGGAACTCAGGGTGGTTTGCCTGTGCAGCCCTATAAAGTCTCAGTTTGCAACATGAGGGTGTATAGGATGCATTTATGAACTGAATGGACTGCTAATGAAAAATTTCTGCTGAAGAGGCACATGCAGTGCTAAAGTGGAACACTGATATGGATGCTATTCAAAGAACTTAATGATTTTCACAGAAAGGATTGGATATTCATATTGATCAAAAATTATTCTGAGTGGTTTAGAAATAATATTAAACTTTATGCTTTAGTGAGTATAAGCAAATTTTTAAAGGTCAAGGTGAGACTTATGCTGGAGGCAGATTTATGGTGGTAGAGATCCAGGAACTCCCTCATGTCCATTATGGTTGGCACAGGCATTGGCAAGCCACCTCAACCATCTTCACACCAGCAGAGAATTTTCTACCATCTACCTGGCACAAAGTGCCTACAGTAGATCACAGCATCCTGCTTTCTGTAACTATTGTATTTATATAATGTTTCCACTTTTTCTTCCAAAAGATAAGACACAGCTCCCCTATCTACTTTGAAAAAAGTAATTTATTTTCATAGCTTTAATCTTTCTACTGTAGTTTTAGCACTTAACATAAGCATCACTCTTCTACTTTATTTACAATCCATTGTACCGTATACTCTACAAATACAATACATAATTTTCAGAAATGTAAGGGGAAATGCACAATTTTGTAAGGTTTAAAAAAATGACAAATTCATCTGTACAGGATTCTTAAGTTTATCACCCAAAATGCAGAATTTATACAAGGCATTATCCACACAGCTCTGGAAGAGCAAATGCTACATTGACAAAGCAGCAACAAACTTACAGAAATACAATGAAATACAGAAAAACAAGGTAGTGTGTATTTTGGGAACAACCAACAATACAGTTAGTACCACTGAAGTTGTAAATTTAGTAATAACAATATTTTCTAGAAACATGTAATTGCAAACCTGGAGAATGTTGTGAAAAATATTAAACATTATATACACAATGAGGTAAATGTACCTTGGTCTTTTAAGAGGTAATTTAAGTTTTAAAGCAACTGACATACTGAAGCTTTTCTTTTACATGTAATATAATTTCAACACCCTTGTAATCATTTCAATGGCACAATATAAACAAGGAACTAATTAGAGCATAGACTTCATGGCACTCAACTCACAACATTTTGTGAAATAAAAAAAAAAAATAGCCTTTGACTTCACTTGACAGCTTGAAGTCCTCACAGAGTCAACCACAATGTCATTATCCCTATATACAAAATTCTCATTAGGATTACAAGTTTAATTTGGAGGCAAAAAAGTGCCAGCCCTGAACAGACAGCATAAAAACCATCCCAGAATTCCAGCTTTCACGGTTGGAGGACCCATGAAGAATTCCAGCATGCCAAAAGGGACTTTTGAGACTTTTAGATACCAGTCCATTTCCAACAATCCTTCTATATATGTCCATAGCCATCTGGTCATGTCTGTAATTTGAAGTGAGGCTTCAGTACTACTAAAATGTCAATTTAAAAAAATCCATGAACCTTGAAGAAGTGAATGTATAGTGTATGCATATTTACAATAAACATTTGCATCAGTACTTCTAATATCAAATTGTTTTGGTATATCCTTGAGATGATATAAAATTAATATTTTTGAGTGCTAAAATATTTTGGTCCCCCTGGATTTCCAAGAGCAGATCTGGCAATTTACAAGCTGAATTTAAAAAATATTAATGTGTGCCTGTGTGCACATATATGATTATACACAGTAACAGATATAAAAAGCTACATATAATATACAGACCCACCCCATTCATAATGGAGTTCTGATTGTATAATAGAAAAAAATCAAGAACAAAGCTTAAATTATGTGTGATGCCATCTGAACCCAAGGTACATTTAGGCTTATTCACAAGGTTTCTGTTCTGCATTTTATGATATTTAAATATGTTTGTCCTCAAAATCTTCATTAAAATCAGACAATATATCAATCCAACTTCTTTTTGCATGGTTTTACTATAAAGTACTGAAAAATTCATAGGACAAATTTAGAAAAAAATTGCAGCTTTGATGAGAAAGCTATGGCTAGTAGGTGGAGACAACATTATTTATGTATCTCAGTTACAGTACAGCTAATTGGAGCAGTTTGCCAGCTGCAGTGATGTACATCTGGATCTAGTCATCTGAGTGTGATAGTATTGTATTTTTATAAAATAGTGTTTAATCTTTTTTAAAAGACATAGCTGTGAAATATATCCCTTTTACTACTATTGTAAAAGGTCAGATAAAATATAATTTTTCTAAAAATAAACCCTAAAATCACCTACAGAATACAAAGTTATGGAGAAACCCAGTGGGTACTCAGTTAGCTCTGTATTCAAAATGGAAAATATGCCTTTTCCTCTAAAACAATGAGCCAACTAGTGTGAAATTTCATCCAGAGTTAGAAATTCAGAGGGTGTAAAGACCTATGCATGTTTTCACTTGGTTTCTCTACTTTTTTAAAATGGGAAGTCTTTGAAATTTGGTTCTGGCTGTAATTTTTCCCTTGGCAGTTCGACTTTTTATTGTTGATCAATCCCTTAAAAAGGTACCATATATCCACAGAAAACCTGGTAAAGAGCTGAATGCTGAACAGATCTGGTGCAACAGATAGTTTGCTTTTTAATATTGCATTTAGGGTTATTTTTAGCTATTCATGTTATAAATGGAAGTTGATGTACCATGCACCTACCCTTGATTGATGGAGTCTGAATGCATATAGACATGACTGACTATGCAGACAAATTGACTGTGGCCAAATACACACAAATTTAATTGATGGGGCTGAAGACATAGCAGTCTGACTGGTTGAATGGTGCAGGCATAGGCAAACTTCAAATTAGTATATGCTCAGACCCAATCAATCATTCGTCACCAACAGCTCCACTTTTCTGCCAGATTTTATCCTACAGCAGAATAGGATGTTCGTGCTCAGTAGTGATAAAATATTCCAGTCAGCAGTTCCACTTCTGTCCTTTCCCACCACAGGTCTGCAATCCCCATTTCATTTAAGTTTTATCCCCCAGTTAAGCATTACAAAACTAGGAAACAAAACTGAAGCACTTCAGGTTGCTATACATTATACAGCAGATACCTGAGAAAACAAGGAAGTTAAACCTTATGTCATATAATAAGACATCTCCTCTTCTCCTTCACCCACAGGCGCACACACCTTACTTTTAGTATAACTAGCATACACTAAGTAACACAAACTTAAGTGGAATTCTGACATCCCTCGTCCAAAATATCTTTCCTCTAGGTAACTACTAGTACTGGTGAAAAAAAATCACTTAAGGAGGTGTATAGAGGTTTTTAGGGGAGCAAAGTTAAAATTTTAGTGTGTGGTATAAGATAGTTGCACTACTAGCAGGGTGTGTGTGAGCGTGAGAGATGATGACTTCTGAGATGGGTGGGGGTACAAGTGCATAGAGCAATCCTTTAGTTTCAGGACAAGGATTTAAATTTTTTTTCATGTTTTTAACAATTTAAGAGACAGTCAAGAAGGTAGTGATACAATTTGTATTTTAAAAGTGTGTTAAAATTCTCTGATAAGATAGACCTGTTTGAAATCTGAAGGTTGGGTAAATCTGTGCATGTTTTTTCAAAGTCCTAATGACAACACAAAACTATCTTTGCTCTTGTAGCTATAACATGGGTACCAGAACCCTGCGGTGTGAGTCTCCAAAATCCTGCAGCTCATCACTTTGTGTATGTCAGATATACATGTGTAACTTGAGAGCCCCAAAATTACTACTAATTATCTATGAAGTTAATTCTTGTCTTGGCAAATAATACTGTTCTTTGAGAATAAAAAGAAAAGAGGTTGAGAAACCGAAAAGCAAATTTCAAGTGGCTTCAAAGAATAAAGCTTCTTCCCTTCGACCTTAAAAACGTTTAGTCCTCTTACTAGTTCTTAGACCAGAGTCTTACAAACATTTTAAGAGTGCTACTTCTTTAAGTTCTTCTTAGATATTGTAGTTAGAACTTATTACATGTGATGCAGTTATAGAACAGAACACTGAATTAACTAATTTGCATACCATTTAAGTCCTACAGTGGTTTAAGAATCAGATCTTGGTAATAAAGGTATTCCAAGAATGATGTAACTACATGCCAAATAGAAAGTTAATTATGTAATTAAGCAAAGGAATAACCGAATATTTTAATCTCCATTTTGAAACCATAAGTACCATGAACTTTGTATGTTCCTATTGATTTGCATTAGAAAGGCTCAGAACTGGCACTTACTGGTATAGTACAATCTGTTTTGAAGGCAATGCAATGTTCTGAAGAAGTGAAAGCACAGTAACAGTATACAAAATATAGTTGCATAAATTATGTTCCCCAAACTGAATGAGGTCACTTTTGTAACTCAAGGTAGGTGTCCAATAGATGTAAGCTTAATAGCTAGAAAGTTATACTGCAATAATACATTCAAAACCTGAATCAAAGAAAATTTTTGCAGTGGTTCAGAATACTCTGTGTACCAACCACAAATAAAATCATCACTTAAACCCCTCAATGCACTGTATACCATTTAGTGAATCAGCTCCACTACCTTAAAAATGATCTTCATGTCGTCGGCATAGTTAATGAAAAGTTAAGACCAGTAATCAGCCTTTAAAAATGAGTTACACATTAATAAAAATAAAACTAGACTACATAATGTTTTCTAAGTGTCCTGGGAAAGAGGTGTTCTTAGTGCACAAAAAAGACCCAAACACAACCATTTACCATGTCCACAGAAATCCTGGGGCCAACAACTCATGTTCCCATAAAGTATCAAAAGGCAGCAATATCCTTCTGTTTCCTCAGTGAGGTAGAGCTATTAAGCTATTAACCTTCTGAACGCCACCCAGGATCAGATATGGATCTTTAAAGTGCTCTTCAGTAGTAAATCCAGGATTACATTTTTATGCCCTCCTGTTGGCTGAGCTGCGATAATGTTTTCTTAATGCGTAAAGCTGTTAGCCTAGCTGCTCCATTGGCATACCAACATTCCCGCATTATTTTGGCCATTACTCGCAATGCCTGTAAAAAAAGAAAAAGAAATATTCCTCTATCCTGGAAATAATCATACTTACTGTGCCCTACATTCTTAGAATTCACATTTCTGAAGTTTGTGTCATTGGTGCTCTCATTGTGTTTAGGAAAAATAGGTTTCCAAAAAGTGCTGAGATGAACTATAAAACTCTTATTTCACTACAACTGTTAGGCTCATATGCCGAATAATAAAAGATTAGCTTGCCTGGAATTGTTCTCTGAAGTTCTGTATTAGACATATCTACTTCTGGTGTTCTGTGCCTCCGGTTGAAAAGGCTCAAGAGAAAAACTTACATAACCTATCTAGAACTGTCAGGTGAGACTACATTGTGTTGCATACTATTGGAAGATAATTAATACTTTCTTTTAGTTATCAACTTAGGAGAAGTTTGCATGTATACAGAATACTCCATAATTCAACTCATGGGGGAAGGATGATGAAGGTATTCATGCTCTTTGTTTAACAATGTTCGAGAACGACTATAGACATTTTATCCTTTCAAAGAAAAAAAAGTTACCCATTCTTTGAGATCAGAGCTGAATAAAATTAACCCTACAAGGAAAAGGTAGTTTTTAACATTACTGTTCGTAGAGAACATAAAGTCAAATATAAATTTGAACCTTAGCCAAGACCTACGACATTGGAAAATTAAAGTCAATTTGCAGGGTTGAAAATGCAGTGCAAAATGCCCCCCCAAACCTGGTCTTTAGTGGAAAGTTAGGAATAAGTATTGTAGTTAAATATTACACACCTCCTGAATCATTGCTCCCCATGTGCTATTTAAGTCAGAATGTCATGGTGCCAAGGTGATGGATGTCCCAGAAATACGCCACTCCAGTAAGAAATGATTACTTATCTGTACAATCACAATGGTTCTTTGAGATGTGTTGCACACGTATTCTACTTCATCCGTGCACTCACACAGTGCATTCAAGCCAGCGATTTTTGGTCAGCAGCATCTATTGGGGCAGCGCATGCACCCTCCTGAACTGAGGGAAGTCAGGGCAATCCTGCCCTTTATGTCCTCAGTTGGTGGCACAACGACACTCAGGGCACACAGGTTGCCCCAATGGGAACTGCTGACCAAAAGACTCCTAATGTACACACCTGAAGTGAAATATGCATACACAGCAAGTCTTGGAGCCTACAAAGATGGGAATTCCACAACCTCCCTTGGAAGCCTCTTTCAGAGCTCAGTTGGCCTTATAGTTAGAAAGTTTTTCCTAACATCTAACTTAAATCTCCCTTGCTACAGGTCTAGCTTCTATGCCAGTCTACAAAGGAAATGATTGTGGTTCCTTTCAGAGTCTGTGTTACTAGACAGGAAATATAATAATGGCACTATACAACTAAATGGTATACCCACATCTTGAGTGCCATGTGCCATTCTAGAAGCCCCTTCGCAAAATTAGATCGATTGGAATTGGAAAAGGTACAGAGCAGGGCAACAAAAGTTATTAGGAGTATGGTACAGCTTAGAAAGATTAAAGATACTGGGACTTTTCAGCTTAGGAAAAAAAAGAGAAGTAAAGGGAGATGTGTTAGAGCTATATAAAAATCATGAATGGTGTAGAGAAAGTTAATAAGGAAGTGTTATTCACCACTTCATATAAACACAAGAACCAGGGGTCACTGGATGAAATTAGTAGGCAGCAGGTTTAAAATAAACATAAGGAAATACTTCAACAATGCACAGTCAACCTATAGAGCTCACGAGTGGAAGGCCAAAACAATAATGTGTTCAAAAAAGAATTTAATGAATTCATTGAGAATAGGTCCATCAATGGCTGTTAGCCAAGATGGTTAGGAACACAACCACATATGCTTTGATTGCCAGAATCTAGTACTGAACGACAGGGGATGTAACGGGATTATTTGACAAGTACTCTATACAGTATCATTTAATTTGCAGTACGCTGAATTTGAAGTGTGAGGCCTCTTAAAATAATTGGTTTAATAACAGATTTTGCATCAAACACAGAGTAGGAGACCAGGAAGCTTTTAGCATCCAGGAAGGTATGACATTTTAAATTAATTAGTCTCAATGAATACCTACGGAAATGAAGGGAGGTTGTTAACTACATTCAGGACTTTGGGCTTGTCTATACAGGGATACTCAGGACAGTTAAGATGAATTAACTTCACACCTGTAGTTAAAGTACATTTAACCATTATAGATATACTCATTCAGAAGTCAAGTGGCCTTAGTTCACTTCATTCTAAAACCTGATCAACACTTGAAATCCACACCTTAGCGAATTACCTATGCCAACCCAACCTCCAATGCAGTTGCAGGTAGGTCAACAGAAGAATGCTTCCACCAATCTAGATACTGTTACTTGAGGAGGCAATATTCCTACAGCAACAAAGAAACTCCCTTCATTGTGCAAAGCGGGATCTACACTATAGGGCCTTACCCATGCCACTATAGTCCCCTTAGTGTAGACGTGGTGTTAATACAGACATCATGACTTTAGTGCCTGCCTGCATTTCTGCCACCACATCACTGATGTGAATCTGTTTACATTAACGCATGGTAAGAAAACAGACCCAAAGAGCGGAAATGCATCATTATATTATGTTCAGTTTTTTATACCTTCAAGGATTGTCAGCCAAGTACTATCAGCACAGATTTTTTAATTCCTTTGTTAGTATTCTGGTCACTTGCCAGGCATTTATATGACCCTTCAACAGGAGAAAAGAAACTGCCCTCGAACATTTGTTATTCAATTTGCTATTATACTTTTAATTAAAAGTAATGAAATACAATGAGGATAATTTCCCTGGATAATTTTGTGTTTTGTCACACGCAGTCACCTGAGTTTCTTGGACTAGTAACTTTTCCAAGATTCTTCCCAGGAATTGTCAAACTAGCCAGCCTTCATAAAAGTATTAATTTTTTGTGCATAACCACATTCACAGACTGGCCGTAAAGTCAGAATGATCAGAAACCCACTAAAGTTCTCTCAGAGGCAAACGCTCATTTCCTTTCAACAACAATCACAAGAAAAAGCTGATTTAAATATTTACAATCTAAAAACTGCAGTCTGCTTGAATTATGTCCGTTTTTGCATATTTAGTAATACTCACCTCACAACTTTGCCATCTATTTGGAATATTAGGTCTCAGCTTCTGCTCACAAACAACTTTCCTCATTTCTTCAACTGAAGGATCTGAAGGGACTAGGTCATAGTATGGTAACTGGTAGTCTTCATGTATTCCTGTAGTTGTGTTAAAAGTATTTAGCATTTCTTTTTGTCTAACATCAGAATTGGATTTTTTTGTTAATTCATTCTCCATAATTTTTTGCTAATATAACTAAACACATTTTATACAGTATTTTTAATCAGCAGATCTAAAAGCCCTTTACAAAGGGAATAAATATCATTATCCTATTTTACCAATTAAGTGACTTGATCAAGCTCACACAACTGCGGAAACTTAGAGCTTTGTCACTCTCTAATAAAACATACACAGGTTTATGTAAATTGTGTCTCCCTGAATAGAAATTGGTTATTTCATCAGCAGTTAGAGTTAAAGTTCATAAAAGCCTCTCCAAGTAGTTAAATTTGTATCCTACCTTTTCATTCTGTATATAATCACACCTATTTACAAATAAAAGCGAGTCACAAGGCATAAACATGTAGTAACACAGATTGTGATTTCAATGGGACAGTATGAACAAAATGCAAACTCTGTTACAAGTATATTTAAAGGAACACTGTTTTCTTGGTTTTTATTTTAAAAGTGATTCTTTAAAAAAAGAGTATGATCTGTTTTAGGCCTAAACTGAAAATGTGAATCCTGAAATGTAATACAGGAGCAACTATAGCCACTCTAGTCTTGGAGTCACTAAAGAGAGAGCTTTCCATATTGCACTTTAAATACTGAGAAATAAGTCAGTACTGTGAGAGGAAACCCAGATGTATACGTCTCATTACTGATAAGGCTACTACACTTTAAGGTCAGACGGGACCACTGAAATCATCTAGTCTGATTTCCTGCACACTGCAGACCAGAATCTCACTCACTCCTGTAACAGGCTCATAACCTCTGGCTAAATGACTGAAGTTCTCAAAATTTGATTGGAAGAATTCATGTTAGAGAATCCACCATTTACTCTAGCTCAAAACCAGCCAATGACATGTGCCCCAGAAAAACCCCAGGGTCTCGGTCAATCTGACCTGAGGGACAATATGGCAATTAGTTAGACGCTGAGCATGCAGACAAGATCAACTAGCCAGACACTTGGGAAACAATTCTCTGTAGTAGCACAGAACTCTCTCCAGCTAGTGTCCCACTGGAGATATTTGGTAACAGCAGAGGCAGATGGACCACATGCCAGCATAAGCAACTTTATCATATTGTCCTCTCCAAAAATTATCAAGCTCAGTCTTGAAGCCAGTTAGGTTTTTTCCCCTCACTACTCCCCTTGGAAACAGGGCCATCCCCACCCCAGGGATGGACCTGCTTGGAAGGCTGTTCCAGAACTTCACTCTTTTGATGGTTAGAAAGACTAGTCTAATTTCAAAGCTAAACTTGTTGATGGCCAGTTTATATTAATTTAGTCTTGTGCCAACATTGTCCCTTAATTGAAGTATCTCCGCCCGCCCTCCAGCATTTATCCCTCAAATATTTATAGAAAGCAATCCTATCTCCCCAATAGTTTTCATTTTATTAGTCTCCTCTCATAAGGCAAGTACTCCATTCATCTAATCTTCCTAATAAATTGCCTCTCTGCACCTTTTACAGTTTGAATTCTTTTCCCTTAAAGATGGGAGACCAGAAATGCACACACTATTCCAGAGGAGATCTCACTAGTGCCTTTTACAATGGTAGTAACGCTTCTCTGTCTCCTTCCTAGATGATTTCTGACAGCAGTGAGTTTTAAAATCAGATATTGATCGTTAATTGCATGTATTCTTACCAGTGCAGTCTGGCCCTCATTTTCAAGGGCACAATTTTTGCCCTTTTTCTACTGGACATTTAGGTCAAATTTTGCTCTGGTGTAAGGAAGGGTGGCTCTCAATTTCAGTAAGAGTTTCATTTACTTACTACAGGGCTGGATTTTTGGCCACACATCATTTATAAGATAAACATTAGTAAAGAAACGCAAGTACTCATTATTTGACACCAGTTGAAAATATAAAATGGTTTTAAAAAAACTAAATATAAGCCATCAAAAGTGTGCTAAACTATGTATTATCACAAAGTATGTTTGTGTCTTCAAGGAAAACAGATATGCAAAACTTCTGATTCTGTAAAATAATCAGTACAAAAATAATTTAATATGTTCAATTTATGACTATCGCTTACCACCTATTGAACATCGCCGTGCTATTTCCCAGAACACTAATCCCATCGCATAGATGTCAGCTCGCTTGAATGACTCAAAATGTTTCATATTTATGGAATCATCTAGGACTTCAGGAGCCATGTACCTAATAAAAATAAAAATCTTTTATGTCATAAAAAGATTATAGCACTAAGCTTGTCCAGTAATTTCTTCAGCTGCAACATACTTAAATTGGCTTAACAAAAGTCAATAAATTAGGAAAATTTTGACATACACCATTAAAAGTAGGATTTTCAAAGTCAATATATGGCAGGAGTCGACAAAATTGCCACTCAGCTAGGTGCCCAGCTTCAAAGCAAAGCACCTAGCTCAGACACTCTTTGCCACCAAACCCTGCACCTACCCTGGCACCGAAATGACTGAATCCATAAAGAAGCCAGTGATTTTTTTTTTGGAGTCACTATAAAGCAGTCCTTCACTGCATTTTTCCTAGGCTGCCTAGCTCTGCAGTGAAAATGCAGCAGAGGAGCGCCCTCTAGTGCCAAAAAATAAAAAACAGCTGGCTCCTAAATTAAAAAAAAAACCAAACCAAACCACACACACAGCTGATCCTAGGCACCAACCAGCAACTTTTAAGTCTCCATGGTGACCTGGCACCTAGGTTCTGTCAAGCCCTGGTATATGGTGGCTTACTTCTGCTTCCATTTAAAAAGTCAGTGGTAAAACACCTAGTGAATTAAATCAAGGCCCATCAAGTACTTTTCAATACCGCACCCTATGTTGCACATGCTGTATGGCCTCCATAAAATGAAAAGCAGTACAGCTACTTCCAGATGTTCAACATGGAACCGTTGAGGCTCGTGTGTGGTCCTCAAATGTTCAGATGCATTACTGTAAACTGAAAACATGGTCAGTAACTTTATTTCTAGAGAAGGAAGGCGGCAAGAAGCAAGACAGCCTCTGAGCTGTTGCCATTTTAGGAAGTGGAAAGGATAGTGGAACAGAAAGCTGGAGTCATAGAATTCTCACTAGGGAACACAGCAGTTGCAGCATTTAGGGGTAGGCTATGCTGTCAGCAGCACCTCCAGCAGCGTAACATCAATTGGGCGAGTTTGACTGAAAGACGCACGCAGTGAATCCCAGAATTTGCCAGAGGTCGATTTGCTAAGACCTACCCAGCAAGTAGCATAGCGCTGATTCAACAGGAAGGCATTTCCCATTGACTCAGCGCTGTGGGGACCCTGCAGTGAATAGCAGTCGAAGGGAGATACGCAAGTTATTTTAAATAACTTGCATATCTCCCTTCGACTGGCACTGAAATAGCCCCCCGCCCCCACAGCGTAGACCAGCCCACAGACACACACAGACAAAAGTAATAGCAGAAGCAGTTCCACACAAAAGCATTAAGAATGACAGAAACTGATTTCAAGGCTGGGGCACCCTCACTGCAGTTGACTTTAAGAGACTTGTGGGTCTCAGTAGCTAACTGATCTGAGGGAGAAGGTAATTGGTTCTGAGGAAGACGACAGGTTGCAGGGACATCTTGCAGTAGGGGCATTTCTAAAGAGCATGAGGAAAGAGGAAAAAACATGGGAGCTAGAATAGAAGCAACCTAGTTAGACAAAACTCTGGCTGGGATAATTTAGGGGGAGTGGTCCTGCTTTTTAGCAGGGGGCTGGACTAGATGACCTCGTGAGGTCCCTTCCAACCCTATGATTCTATGAACCTCAACAGGTCATCTCGTCCAGTCTCCTGCACTCAAGATAGAACTGCATAATCACTAGAAGATTCATGACAGGTATTTGTCTAGCCTGTTCTTAAAAACCTCTAATAATGGAGATTCCACAGCTTCCCTAAGCAATTTGTTCCAGTGTTTACCTCACTGACAGTTGGGAAGCTTTTCCTCATTTTCAACTTAAACTACCATTGCTGCAATTTAAGTCCATTGCTTCTTGTCCTATCATCTGATGTTCAGGTGAACATTGTTTCTCACCCCTTCTTATAAACAACCTTTTATGTATTTCTCTCTCAGTCTTCCCTTCTCTAGACCAAACCAACCCAATTTTTGCAATCCTTCTTCACAGGTCATGTTTTCTAGACCTTTAATAATTTTTGAACTCTCTTCAATTTGTCCACATCTTTCCTGAAATGTGAGGCCCAAAACTGGACACAATACTCCACTTGAGGCCTTATCAGCACAGAGTAGAGTGAAAGAATTACTTCTGGTGTTTTGCTTATCACATTCCTGCTAATACATTCCAGAATGATGTTTGCCTTTTTTTTTTTTTTTTGCAACAGAGTTTACTGCTGATACCTATTTAGCTTGTGATCCACTATAACCGAAAGATCCCTTTCCACAGTACTCCTTCCTATGTAGTCATATTTTATTTTGTGTGTTCAATTGATTGTACCTTGCTAAATGGAGTACTTTTATGCATTTGTCCTTACTAAATTTCATTCTATTTGAGACTATTCTTCAGTTTATCTAGATGATTTTGAATTTTAATCCTATCCTCCAAAGCAATGTGTCTCAATTTTTAGAGGACCAGGGAACACCTAAAGCTATTAATTACTTTACATGGAACACTTGATGAAAACTCTCTCAATAAAGCCGGTATATACCAGCTATAATGTTCATAATATCAGTATACTACGCATTCCTGCAAAAAAACCAAACCACAACACCCCTCAGGAAACAATTAAATATAATTTTATGAATATAATGTGTTTATTTCTAAAAAAATAGATAAGTAATTAAGCACACATCTTAAAACTGAAAATGAACTCAAGTTTTAATGGGAATTTTAAGCCTGCATGTTCGAACAAAGTTAATTGAACTAATATTTGTCAAAGAGTCTTACCATGGAAGTTATGTCCAAATTATTTCAATACGGGCAGTAACAGTGGTGGGAAATTCAAGATGTCCCACGTGCAGTAAAAGAGCAAGGCAGTGGCAGATGCCAATATGCACCTGGTTGCTTTGCAGCAGCTGGGGCATTTTAAATCTCCCAGAAACTCTCTGGCTTAGTGTGTTGATTCTTCCTCCCCCTGCCAGGGAAAGGTCATTCGCATGACCTTCACTATGTCTGCAGAGCACCAGCTGAGAGAAACTGCCCCAAAGCACTTGCAAATCCTTCCACCTTGGCATCATCCACAAGCTAAGTGTAGTTTCTATGCCATTATCTAAATAATTTATGGGATACTGAACAAGCATTGAATATGTGCCGCTCTCTCAATACCCAGTGTATGCTTTAACAACACTGCTACCTACACAAATTTTTGCTGTGCTATAAACAAGTTTGATAGTAAAGACCCAGATTCAGCAAAATATTTAAGCACAAGTAGTTCCATTGACAGGAAAGGATGCGTGTGGAGGGAGCCCTGTCTGCTGCAAACTTTTGTGGACTGATGTTCACACTGCCATTAAAACCCATGCCTATTACTTTCTTGCACAAAAAAGAAAGAAAAGCATTTTGAAGAAGAGTAATTTGATTTTACCTTTTTGTTCCCACTCTGTGGTTTGGGGCAATATCAATTGTGTCTGTAGCTGAATCATGTCTTACTGCCAGCCCTAGATCTGCAATACAGCATGTTCCATTCTTCTTTACCAATATATTTTTTGATTTCAGGTCTCTATGAGCAATGGCTGGTTTTCCTGCACAGAAAAATGGAAATAAATAAATGGTAGAAAAGGCATACATTCTAAAATAAGTCCCTATTTCTGAAACATTCTTTAGTTAACAAACCTCTACTACATATTCTGACCCCCTTGCAGAGTTTAAGATTTTGATGTTATGAATCAAAGAATCACATTTGCATCTAAATGGATCTGAATGTGCTAATTTTTACATTAGTTAATATAAATCAATATACTGTAGGAATTTTGCAGTTATTTGTCTACTGATGGAAGAATAATTTCCCCACTGGAGTCCAACTCATCTTTCTATAGTTGACTACAAAATAATACATTATATTAAACATCACTGGATGGCACTTTGTAAAGAATATTCCTATGCATTAAGCAACTAAGGTATAACAAAAATGGTGTAATAAGCTAGTGCCTTTGGGATAGCAACCATCTTTTTATATAATTGTGCACTCGAGGTATTACCACAATATTATAATATAACAAAATATTGAGAGCGCATTTTCATTCTGAATCCCGGTGTTTAACTACTTACACCATTGCGCAAAGATTACCTTTTGGGCTGATGCTATTTGTAACTTAGTTTAAATGCAGAAGCATTTCTTTACCACAAACCCCCCAAACATTTCAAAGTTCATCCAAACATACTTAATAGATTTCTTTTTAAACCGAAAGGAACTGCTGAAGGGAAGAACTGTGGTCCGCCAATGCTGCAAGGGCTTGAGTACATGAACATTTAGTCTGTGGTAAGGAGCAGCAAGTCTGCCCCACACTATTCTGCCAAGCACTAACTGTCCACGTGGACCTTCCTGATGAATGGTTAACGTGCTTTAAAGTAATCCTTTCTGAAACCACAGCAATGAACCATTTGCCCATGTGGACCCTGCTGATGGCACACTGCTAGTGCCTGGCAGATTCAGACCCCAATTTGCTGCAAAATTAAATGTTCCTATAGACAAGCCCCAACTTGCACTTGGAGGAAACAGACGTGAGATATGTCTGCATGATCCCAATGTAGTGTATTTGGTCACTGCTGCAGAGGAAAGTGAAGAAAAAAACCCAGGTCCCCTACAAGCACATCCTAAAGGAGGATTCTTTCTAAATCAGTTTAAATACGATAGTTGAGGTTAATAATCCATACACATCCTAAAATACAAAAGAGAATTACTTGGATAACATTTTGTTGAATGCTGATCATTTAGCATTTAAAAGCACTTTACACATTCTAAAAGCTGCACAAACAATTAAACCTTCTTTATACCCCAGGGCTTGATAGATATGAAAACTGAGGCTGAGAGATACCATTTGCTCAAGGCACAGCAACCCAGTGGCACAGCCAAGACTAGACACTGAGGACATTTTGGATTATAAAGTTTTCTTCTAGGGAAGTCTTCTATACACAATTTTCATAAAAGTGAGATATTAGGTTAGATGATTTAAAAAAAAAAAATCCACCAATTTATAAATTTCTGCATTTTCAAATCAGAATGGAAGTGTTAATTAGGAGTAAAAGGAAATTGAGACCAGGATAATTTCAGTATTGTCTCCCTTGGAATGAGAGACATCATCCACAACCAGTGTTCAAAAAAATATTTGAAGAATCTTCAAGGATTTATAAAAAATTCAGCTCCTTCAGTAGTAGGAGCATACTTTCTTACCAAACATTGGAAGTCAAGTCCCTTTTGCTACTAAGAATATTCTTTCTCCAGATAAAAAGGAAAAAAGTGTTTCCAGAGTAACTTTAATTACTTTTTCTGATCTTTTTCTGACCTGTAGGTATCACAGCTAACATCTCTCAAAATAAACCACTTTAAGGTAAGCAAGTTCTTATGTTTTGAGACTGAGTCACAGGCCTGTAGATTTTTAGTATATGAAAAAAGATTTGAACAGGAGACTTTCGGTCAGCTGCAAGTACCCATCAGGGAAGTGGCATAAACCTTAAGTATCTTCATACTCGACAGAATAAAGGGCAGGGTCACCCCAAAATCCCTCTCCTCACCCAAAACCTTTGCACTAGACTCTTGGCAATAGAAGAATGAAGTAGCAGCAATTTAGTGCATGTTATGGAATGTGTACACAAACATCTTGAACTACCACTACTTCACAGGTAAATAATTGGTTCTTTGAGTGTTTTACAGATATTCTACTGTAGATGCCTCTCCAAACAGTACACCTTTGGTGGCAGGAACTAGGAATCTACTTAAAACAGTGAGTGTAGAATTCTAGTTCTTCTAGCGTCTGGTGAAATGGGATTTTTCTCTCACGAAAGCTCATGCGATTAATAAATGTTAGTCTTTAGAAAGACAATTCTACATTCAAAAAAACCAAACAAGGAGTCCCGTGGCACTTTTAAAGTTTGCAAAAGCTCTGGATGCTTCAACAATGGCATAACATTGAGTAAACATGTACCAGAGACCAACTAAATCGTTACTTTAAAATGGATGCCTTTGACTTGATCATTGCTAAGAAAAGCCACAAAAGATAGCTTGAGACATGGTAAACTATACAAACAAGGAGGCTTGTGGCATTTTTAAAGACTAAGAAATTTATTTATCACGAGCTTTCACGGGAGAAAAATCCCACTTTGCCAGATGCTTTTCTCCCATTCTGTAAGTTCCTCATCTTCAAGCATCTGACAAAGTGGGATTTTCTCCCACGAGAGCTCATGCATAAATAAATGTGTTAGCCTTTAAAAGGCCCACTGGACTCCCTGTTTGTTTTGCTGATCTAGACTAAAATGGCTACTCCTTTGGATGGTAGATTATACAGTAATCCTTGCTTGTGGGATCCCCTTTAAGAGAATCTCAATTGTTTTGTCCTGTCTAAAGAAAAAGAATGCCCTATGAATGTCCAGCAAGTGCAGCTGGCATCTCTGATATGGTTTTGAAAGAACATCAGCAAATATATGATCTGGTTTAGGTGGAATTCAAGACTACTACTGGTAAGAATTTAGAATAAGAACTTAATGGGACTTTATCCTCTTTTTTTTTTTCCATTTTTTCATTTTTCCTTTTTCTTTTTTTTTTAAAAAGAGAGAGGCAACTATATATGGGTATATGACATGAAAATTTCCTGTAGTATCTTTGAGATTTTACTAAAAAAATAACCTTTGGATAAATAGCTGGAGTTTAAACTGACTAAGCCCTTTTTCTGATTCAACAAATGGACAAAAAGAACCTTCTGTCCAAGGAGTAGAGGAGGGCAATCCCTGCAGAAGGGTTGGAAGGACTGATGCTGACCAAGCCCTTGATGGAGTTGCGGGGTGGAGGGAAGCAGGGATGATCTCTGATGAACTTTTGATTGTGTATATAGGTTTAGGTCCTTTTTTGCAAAAACATTTTCTCTGCAATTCTTTTACCAGGAATAAGTGTGTTTGCTTATAAGGAACTGGCTGGTAATTACAGCTGTTCATAGCCTTTGAAGAGAAAACAGAATGCAGATTCTAGCAGGTCATCTTGCTTACACAGGATATCACAGAATAAGCAGGGAACTGAGCATCTGGGAAAAAACCCTGGTTGAGAGGGAGAGCGACATAGGTACTATTCATGAGGGGACCACTGATAAGCTGAGAACCTAGCTTGGGTGCCTTTGGTGGAACACAGATGGGGAATACAGGTAAAGACGTCCTGAACTGTAACAGGGAAGTCCCGCCACTGTATCTTGCAGCTCTCCCACTCTTCCTCCCACTGTTATTGCAACCAGAAAAACTGTATTAGATAAGCAGACAAGAGAGCACAATGATTTGAATGGTTGTCCCATAAATCCCACTAATACTAAATTAATGCCCCAGTAAGGAATAGATTCCTTTATTAGTGAATAAACCTTTATGAGAGCTTTAAGAAACAATCCTATCGGGGATGGGAGAAAACTAAAGATGCTTGGACAGCAAGTTGAACAGAAGAGATGGCTGTCAGGTGAGGGGTTTTTTGTTTTTTTTGAATCTCTAGCTGTTATTTTAACATATCTTAGACCTGCACTTTGATTGGAGAGAGATGTCCTGTAGCAACAATACAGACATTGGATGTTGTACTGATACAGTTTGGGGAAGAATTTAAAAAAAAAAAAAAAATCAAAGAATAGTGCCTTGGCTAATCACAGACTATTTTGTTTCAACTACCTGCTAATGCTAGTAATCATTCAGTTCCTTTAAAGCTCAGGGAAGCAAGAACACATGTATTTCTGAATCTGAGTTGTGGCTGGCCCTGGAGAAAGACATTTTGTTTTCTTTGATTGCAAAGAGATCTGTGTCAAGAAGTCCCTATTTGAATATCTGCACTACTTTGTTTTTCAAGACCATTCAAGATTTTCAACTAAATACCTCCTGAGGTGATTCACCAAGATGTTCTACACTTCAAGCAGATGGGAAGCTTTGAAAGGGATGTCATTCCAAATGAAGAAGTTCCAAACTTTACCACCTCTTGGCACAAGGGCTTTGATCTCACTCCCCCTTGTTTGTCATGGTAACATTGTGGTTCAGTCATCTGTCATCACCCAGACAGCAAGGCCTTTGAGAGATGGGAGAAATACTTTGTAGGCACAAAATATGGCTCCCAGCTTCAAGATCGAGACTAGATCCTTGGCTGCCTCACAGAACCCGAGTCTGCACCCATCCAGGTGTGTTCTCCAACTCTGCATAGAGGCATTTGAGGGATTTGGAGGGGAGACCACCATGCTCTTGCATGCTGAAACTAGGCATCCTATGAGATCAGTGTACCAGTCATTTGGATCTAGGGATGTGATAGATGCAAAGGACATCAGCTTTCTGAACACCTCAGTCCCTTCTATTCTTCTGCCGATGGTACATAATTGTCTAGTAGCCTTCTGTGGGTTGTAATGCTTTGGTCTAATTTTGGTTGTTGGGTTTAGCATGGGAGTGCTAGATGATCTGTGACACAGGAGAAGATTAGACTAGATGATCTGCTGGTCCCTTACGGCCTTCAATTCTATGATTATGATCTTGGCTGGTGTTCAACTTCTTGGTTTCAGGGTAGGACTCAGAGCCTTTCTCCGCACCAGTCCCCATTTTAGTATGAAAAAACATCAGGAGTAGAAAACCCTTCCCCATGCTGTAAAGAAATCTCCTCTACTGCTCTGAGAAAGAGGAGGGTAGGTAAGGTAGGGCAAGGACTGAAATTGGATTATGTATCTCAGTTACACACAGTCCATAACCCATCAATCAGTGGTCATGCAATTTCAGACAGAAGTACACGTTCCTTAAAAGTAGTAAACAGTGCCAAATTCTAGGGTGCAATCCAGACTACTGAAGAACTGTCACCCCAGGGATTACAGGGTAAGTGCCTTATAATGCATTGCCACTGTTGCCCGCTAGCTGGGATACCCAAAGTCAGCAACAAGCATAGATTAAGTAGAAGACAGCCCTGGTCTTATACTTTGGATCCTGCCTGCAACACTACAGCTTTCCACTGGCTTCCACCAGCCTTGGTTAACATTGATATGGTGACTCCACGCTCTCCCCAGCTCCTTGTTTTCCCACAAGCTTCTGTTCTGAAATGTCCAATGTTGCCCTGGAACTATCAGAGGGATATTAAGCTTCATTGCCCTCTTAATGAGTCAACATTCAACAGTTTCTAACTTTAACTGGAGTCACCAAACAATTCAGTTTAGATGCAACACTGGATTGGTTTAGATTAAAAAGTAAAACAAGTATATTAACAAAAATAGGATTGTAAATTAATTCAAGGATAAGATAATTTAGAAATGGTTACTAGCAAATAAAAGTAAACACATATTTATCTCAAACTTTATCTAGCAAGTTTTCGCTCAAGACATCATTTAAGATGGCTTCTCTCACTCCCAGTCTTCCACCAAGATGGTGACACTGTCTTCAGTCAAGATATCTCGCCAGAGCCCAAAGGTTCTGGAGCCTTTCTCATCTTAATTGAAAGAAGGTAAAGGGATAGAAAACCCTATGTTTAGAGTCCAGTGAATTTGAAGTGGATTCTTCTGAAGGTTACCCCTCAAAGCAAAGTTTATTCAGTGAGGAAGACAACATGGAATTTGAACAAGGCTCATTGATTTCTTTCTCTCATGTTTATTCAATGCAAATTGATGTTTCCTGCCATTGCCTTCCACAACTGTCTTGAGGACCCTATTTATTACTTGTAGGTAAATAGAGGCAAATTCAGTCTTTTGTTTAGCACAGATCTGTTTAAAATGTTTGCCTAGACAGAGCTGCCTGCTTTTGAACGCATAATAAACATCACACAGGGGGAATTCATAACTCTGCCTATACTGTTGCTAAATACATTTCACCATGATGTTATTGACTAGCAAGTTAATCATTTTCAAATGATACTTACCAGGCATATTTTGTATAAAGAGTATTGAAATAGTGTGTCTGGTGTGAACAAAGGGGTGCTTTCAAATCAGACAGGTAGGGGAAAAATAAAATGACTACAGCTCTGCTCCTGATGAAGCAGTCTGACTGCCTTGAGGTTAGTAGAGACTGATGAGTAAAGCTTGTTGATATATGTGATAAATGAATGGTAGTCTTTAGAAGTGCCACAAGACTAGTTGTTTGTTCTGCTGAACTAAACTAACATGGCTACCCCTTTGGAACTTATTGATATAGAAGCCAATGACTTTCCAGTAGAAATTTTTCCTGCTTTCAAGGAATCAGCCTGCCTATGATGCAAACCAGGCTGTAAATGTTACTGCTGTTATGCCTTTGGGAGCAGGGGCATAAACTCTTAGTGACCTTAATATTGTTCTTGATTTTTTAAAGGCAGGGCTCAACAAAAGTGGCTTCCAGCTAGGTGCCAGGAGTTTTATTTTTGGTTGCCAGTGGGTGCTCGTTCACTGCATTTCCACAGCAGGGCTAAGAGCCAGGCTACAAGCCTGGGTCAGCATGGCAACTTAGCACCCGGGTTTCGTTGAGCCCTGCTTTAAGGAAAGTAAAGCCATATCATTCTTCTTGCTAAAGATCCAGCACCCATCAAAGTGCAAGCCTTAATAGTGGTTTCTAAGTGTGTAGCCAGAAAGATCTCTGCATAGTGATCATTACCATGGATCTGGAGGCTGTATCTGTTGCATTGAGAGTGGACTGCAGTGACAGTCCAGCTACAAGCTGGCCTTCAACCACAATAGATTTAAACTCTTTCATATTATACCCTGTTCAGTAAAGTCCAATTAATAAAAGTCATGCTTCAATAATGGGTTTGGTAATTAGAGAGTCTCATTTGAGGCTAAATGTAGAATAAGCCTTCCTTCCAAAGGAATCACTAGTCTTTAGCTCCTCGTCTTTTTTGGTATGTTCATTACACATCTAAGAACAGCCATACTGGGTCAGACGAGTGATTGATCTAGCCCAGTACCCAGTCTTCTGACGTGGCTAATGCCAGGTACTTCAGAGGGAATACACAGAATAGACAACCAAATGATATGTCCCACTGCCCCTTCCCAGTTTCTGGCAAAAACATCAATCCTTGCTGATATCTGTTGATGGACCTATCCTGCATGAACTTATCTAGCTCTTTTAGAAACTCTAATGACCTTGGTCTTCACAACATCAGGTAAGGAATTCCACAGGTTGACAAGAGTCTTGTGTGAAGAAATACCTCCCTTAGTTTTAAGCCTGCTGCCTATTAATTTCATTTGGTGATCCATGTTTCTTGTGTTATAAATACTCAAAATTACCTTGTGTGCCAACAATCTCCATGTGAAGATGTGCAAGTCCACTGGCAGTGGACAAAGCTAGCTTTATCATTCCTTCCACAGTAACGGTATACCTGTTTAGGTAATCAAAGAGTGATCCATGTTCATGATAATCTGACACCAACCAGAGCTGAGTCCATGTACCATTGTCTGCAAAATAAGATTAGATGTAAATTAAGTTTCCCAACAAACCAATTAGCTATTAATAAACCAACTATAAAACATGAGTTGCATTTTACAGTGAGCTCTCTGAAATCAGATCACTGTTTTTAATTTTTATTCCAGTAGCGCATAAGAGTCTCTTACAAGGACTGGAGCCCATTGTGCTAGCCACCCAACTAACAGCATAGAAGACTGTCCTTAGCCCAACCAGTTTACAATCTAAATGACAAGACAGATACAGGCAAACAAAAAAGTAACTTGCCAAAAGTTTAGTACAATTTTTCTCCTTTACATAATACACCCCTTCAACAGCTGCCGGTCAAACTTCTTCAATCTAACTTTCAAAAACCTGCTCTACTCTGCCTGCAATGGGGGCACATGTGTACAAGTATGATGCTCATCTCAGGGGAGGCAGATGGCTCAAATGGCCCAAGCCTGACATTTTATACCAATTAGTTCCCCACCCCATGCCCAGGATATTAACATCAGTGTAAATACCAGCCAGACATCTTCATGTCTTCTTTGAATTTTCATGTCCTCTCAGTCCTACCTCAACTTGAAATTTCGGTAAGAGGAAAATAAGAAAAGCAAAATATGGGAGTAAGAGGGCTGGGGGGAGGGGGAAAAAAACCCAAAAGAACATTCTTACAATTAATGTTTTACATTCCTGGGGACTCCTCTGGTTTATTCTAGAGGGCAGAAGGATTTGTAGACAAAGAAGGGGCATCTGTATTAGAACACAAGAATTAAGAAATGGCATTTCCTTTTCTGAGAAGACAAGCATGTAGAAGATAGGAAAATAAGTTGCTTGATTACAAGGTCTATCATTGTCACTGGCTTACTGCATGATTTTGGGCTAAACAGCTCTCTAAGATGGAGATATGGAACACCTTACAAAAGTGAGCATGCATTAGGACCTAGAGAAATTATATAAACTAGGTAAAGACAAATTATTCTGTGATTTACTGCCACAGATTTAAATCAGTGGAAACAGGAAATACTGTAGGAAGGGAAGTCAGAGCATCAAACCTGAACCTGTAGTTTTTCACTGGAATGTCTCCTCTTTTGATCCAGGAAGGAGGGGGAAAACAAAAAAAGCCAATTATAAGACAATTTCTTTTTCTTTTAAGCCAGACAAAGCAACCCTGCCATTAAATAGGCTTCCCTAATGTATTTTGTTTTTTAAAAAGCTCTTTAAAAATAGTGGGGAGTTGTTCAGACAACTTTATCCTTATTGTAAAATAAACCCCTTTGTCTCCTTAAAAACCCACCTTCTCCTCAACATGTTCCTATTATGGCAACAAACACACTACACTACCCTTGGAGTATAAATTCTTTAGACTAAGGACTTTGAACATGATTAAATTAAGATCATGTATATTCTATATAAAAAGCATAGAGAGGGAAGGAAAGGCAAAAAACATTACACGGTTCTTACTCTCTCAGCAAACTTGTTGATGAGCAGAACCTTGGAAAAAATCAGATTCCAAAAGAACAAAACTGAAATCTCAAGGAAAGGTGCCAATCAACAGATCAAGTAAGATTCTACCCCATAGTAAGCATCCAGGGAAAGTATACACAATGATAGAATCTCTGTGGATATTAAGAGAGGCTAGAGGCTGTTTAGGAGATTTTAAAAATAAAAAATTTTCAATTAGGGAGAAGGAGAGAAGCTGCATGTCTCAAACCACCAATCTCTGCTAGAAGAAAAATAATGGAGTTAGGTTTGCTCTAAATCAAGCCAGGACCAATGCCAAAAAAGCTCTTTGTCTGTGGGACCGGGGACAATTTCAATCTTATTTATGTGACATTTCAGTTCTTTGTTAGAAAAGATAGAATTTAGAGACACTGACCCTTCAAAAGATGGCCAAGGCGGTTTACCCTATAGTTTTATAGCTGGTTATAGCTAAAAACAATAGCATCAAGGGTGTGATCCCCTATTATTTCTAAACCACAAAAAAAGTTGCTATATAGACAAAACCTTTCACACTGTTGTTACATGTCACGAAGAAACTACTTCTTCCCTTTACTGGTTACCTTTAAAAATCTTCAAGTTCTTTTGTTTATTTTAAATTCCTTCTTGCTTAGTCTACTCTTAGTCTGATCAGGAATGCAAGTAAATCTCAATGCTATACAAAGCGCTGCTTTCTTTTCACAGGCTGAGCATCATATGTGGTTTCCTCAGCTGGGTCAGCAAGGTTAACTGTAATTACTGGTACTAAACCACAGTTCAAGGGTAAACATTAGGAATCTATCATACATACATAGATTTATTTGATGCTGATTCAAGGTATGTTGTCATGGTTGGTACCCCAGGGGACATGGAAGTTCAAAACTGAGTAATGAACTCAATAGTCAATGTAAGGATCCAGAATACTTTGCTTTGCTTTCATTCCATTTCTTCCCTAATTAAACTCTATAAATTGCACTGATTAAATAATCCTCTTAGATTTTTAAGGTCAGATGGGACCATTATGATCATCTGGTCTGGCCTCCTGCACAATGCAGGCCACAGAACCTCCCCCCTCCTCCCCCAACCTGTATATTCCTGTGACCTATGCCTGAGTTACTGAAGTCCTCAAATCATGGTTTAAAAGCATCAAGTTACAGAGAAGCCAGCAGCAAGTGACCTGTGCCCCATGCTGCAGAGGAAGGAAATATGCCCCCACTTCCCCCAGGGCCTCTGCCAACCTGCCTTGGGGAAAAATTCCTTCCCAACCTAAAATATGGCGATCAGCTAAACTGTGAGCATATGGGCAAGATTCACCAGTCAGATGCTCCAGAAAGACTTCTCTGTAGTAATTCAGAAACTAACTGGTCTATCATCATATCCCAGGCCATGGGACATATCTACTGCTAATTGCCAGAGATCAGTCAATTGCCAAATTAAGCTGTCTCCTCATACCATGCCCTATTTATCAAGCTCAGTCTTAAAGCTAGCTAAGTTTTTTGTTCCCTCTGCTCCCTTTGGGGCTGCTCCTAAACTTCAGTCCCCTGATGATTAGAAACCTTTGTCTAGTTTCAAGCCTAAACTTTCTCATAGCCAATTTATATCCATTTGTTCTTGTGTCCACATTGGTACTGAACTTAAATAATTCCTCTCCTTCCTTGGGATTTGCTCTCTAGAAATACATCAGAGGGATAATCGTATCTCCCTCCTCAGCCTTCTTCTGGTTACAAGCCAAGCTCTTTGACTCTCTTTTCATAAGGCAGATTTTCTATTCCTCAGATCATTCTAGTAGCCCATCTCTGCACCTGTTCTTGTTTAAATTAATCTTTCTGAAATAATGGAAACCAGAACCATGGGAAAAACAGAACTACAGACGGTATTCCAGATGAGGTCTCAATAGCACCTTGTATAATCAATACTAATACCCCTATCTCTAATGGAAATATCTCACCTGATGCACCCTCCTCTGTCCTTGGTGTTAACATCTTACGGATTCATTGCCTTATCCCCCATTTCAATCTTTCCTAAGCTGATCTCTTACATTTGTATTGGTCTTTACCCAATTCCCTGCATATTAACATCTTTATAGTTTGAGATGCCCAGAATTGAACACTCATTCTAAGAGAAGACTCAGCAACAGTGTAAGACTCATACTACACCTGAATAGGACTTTCCATTCAAGAAACTCGGAACATTTCACGAAAGTGAAATTAATTTTAGTCTCAATTCCCCTGCAAAATAGTATCTACCTTATTTTACATAAGGAAGTAAAATCTGTCCCCAGTAGCAGGTTCTAGTTGAATCTTCCCTACTTTGATTAAGGATTTCCTGGCTGCGGCAAAGTATAAGCATTCTGTTTCTGACACCCACACAGACACCAGGTCATAAGGTGGAGTGCTTTTGGATTGGGATGCTTGAGTTTCTTCACCAGCTAAGGTTAAAAGATCCAGAAACGCATCAGACACTGATAGGAGGACATGCAGATATCCTTAGGAGGTCTGTGACCCAGAACCATTTGGGTCAGTAGGGTGCTAGGATGGTCACAGTGGACCTTCCATTGACCCTGTGGTATGAGTGAAATAGAGGATAGACATATATGAGGCTTCCTGTCCAAGGGGGAGGAGACTGTCACCCTGGGAGTTGATGCCTATGGCTCCCCTAAAGCAACACATGTGAAGCTTTCTGTTTGTGTGGAATGCAAAAAAGTCCCATAAGGGGGTAACCCACTGTGCAAAAATTTTGGTTACAGCAGTGTCAAGTATTTCCCATTTGTGGTCTATAGAGAAGCTTCTCAGCCTGTCTGCCAAGGAGTTCTGAAAACATGGAAGGGACGTGGCCTGTATGTTCATCTGATTCCTGCTGCACCAGTTCTCTGCCTGACAGCCTACAGGCACAGGGAGCAAGATCTTGCTCCCAAGTGTTTATGTAAACCCCAGATATGATGTCTGGCTGCATCTGTATATAGAGTGAGGTTATGAGGGGAAAAAAAAAAAAAGAGGGTTACTCACCTTGGGCAGTAACTGAGTTTCTTCAATATGTGTGCCCCATGGGTGCTCTACTGGGAGTGCAGCAGCATCCCTGCATCTGGAGCTGGAGATCTTGAACAGCAGTGTTCAGCGGACTCCACATGCACACCTCTCCCATCACATGGGTCATATAAATAGCACTGTGTGGTCTAGCCATCTTCTGTTCCTTCTCTGCCACAGAATGATAGATTATGCTCCAAAGCAGAGTGGATGAGGGCAGACAGTGGACCACTCATGGGCGCACACATCTCAAAAGAACCTCAGTTACTGCACAAGATGAGTAACTCTTCCTCCTTTGAGTGATGTCTCATGGATGCACCACTGCAGGTGACTACAAATAAGTGCCCCTAGCTGGAAGGTTGGGGCTTCAGAGCAGTTGATGTAATAGTGGACAGCAGTGTGTCTCCAAAAAAAAAAAAAAAAAAAAAAAAAACCAACTGCTCCGTAGTTTTGTATAATGGCATATGATGGGCAAAGGTATCTGAGGACACCCATGTGGCTGCCTTACATATGTATTAAAGAAAGTGGTGGATGTTGATAGTGTGCTTGTGGTGGTGTTTTAATCGAAGTGGGAGCCTGTGCATTATGGAGTTCATATGATGTGAGGATGCATTATGAAATCCATTTGGAAAGGCGTTGTTTTGAGATGCCCTCACCTTTGGACCTCTCAACAATGGAAACAAGAGGCAAGGCGATCTTCTGCATAGTCACATTCTATCAAGGTAGAAAGATAAAGCACATCTGATATCCCAAGTGTGAAAAGCTGCTTCCTATGAATTATGATGTGGTTTAGGGAAAAATAGGGAGATGTATGGGGTGGTTCAAATGGAATGAGAATATAACCTTGGATAGGAATTCAGGATGTGGCCAAATTGTGACTTTGTCTCGGTCAAGTACTGCGTATGGCAGGTGAGCTGCAAGGGCTGAAATTTCCCAAACCAATCAGGGTGAAATAATGGCAATGAGGAAGGCTGTTTTCATAATCAGGTGCAGGAGAGAAAATGTTGCCATCGCCTTAAGGGGACTGAGGGGGTGGGAAGTCCTATGGTCATTAATGAGACCAAGCTGAGGTCCCAGAGAGGAGTAGGGGCTCATATATATGGGTAAAAATTCGGAATGCCTTTTAAAGAAAAAGTTTAATGAGTGGATGGGTGAATACAGAATATCCATCTATAGGGTGGTGAAAGATGATTATGGCTGCTAAGTGCACTTTAATGGAGCTGTTGGATACTCCAGTATGTTTGAAGTAGAGAAGGTAGTCTAAAATAATGGGCAATGGGGCCTTCATAGCCTCAATATATTTTGGGGCACACCAGTTTTGGAATCTGTTCCATTTTTGAGCATATGTATGTGTGGTGGTGTCTTGCTTGCTATGTAACAGAATAAGTTTTAATTGACCAGAGCAATCTATCTCCAAGAAGGAGCCAGGCCTTCAGGTACAGTACATTTGTGGATAGGTGTGATGGATACACCCATTGCCCCGTGACAGGATCCATGTTATCTGAGGGAAGTTGATGGGTTGGCATACCAACATCTGTAGAAGGCAAGTATACCACATTTGTCAGGGCTAAGTTACAGCTATTAATATGATGTGGGATTGATCTTCTTATTTCTTGCATAGGACCCTGAATAGAAGAAGAAAGGAAAAGAACGCATACAGTGGTGTTCTGCTCCAAGTGATGAGGAACACATCCCCATCAATCCTCATCCCAGCCCTGATCTGGAACAGAAATGTGGACAATGTGAGTTCAGAAGGGTGGCCCATCTGTGAAACACAGGACTGAACACTCATATTCAGTTCCCATTCGTGCTGTTGGGGAAAAATTTGGCTTAGCATATTGACGATGGTGGTGGTCTATTGAGATAGGCATGCAGCCAAAATGGAGATGTGGCATATACAAATTCCAGCATCTAATTGCTCCCGAGCACAGGTAATCAGGCCCATCCCTAGGGGGAGGGGCAGGTGCAAGCAGGCAACCATCCCATGCCCCAATGGACCCTGTGACACTGCCCCACCCCCCACTACTGCACTGCTTCCCACTCCTGTCCGGCTGCCTTTGGCAGCAAGCCAAAAGGCAAAGGGAGGGGCGGGAAGCCTGGTCACTGAGCAAGCCCTCCCCGCCCCAAGGGCAGATCAGCTGGCCCAGGGGAGGGGCAGGAGCTCACACAGGCTAATTGCACGCCCTTCCCCCCCCTCCAGGACAGCCCTGCAGGTAATGGGACCTTGCTCCTGCTACCTGTTGATATAAAACATGCAGGCAAGGTGGTCAGTCATTATTCTTACTGTTTGGTGTTTGATTAGTGGCAGGAAATGACGACAAGTATTGTGAACAGCTCTAAGAGGCTGATATGAAGAGTGGACTCAGTAGGTGTCCACCTGCCTTGAGTATTGTGCTGTAGCAGGTGAGCTTCCCTAATCGATGAATGAGGCATCATCAGTAGTTAGAATCATAGTAGGGTCTGGTTGAAGGAAGGAAACCCCTGTGCAAACACTGGTGGGCTCATCCATCAGAGTAGACTACAGACACTAGAATGATACAGCTTTGGCACAGAAGCCATAGTATAAACATCTGCTATCACAGCAGGGAGCAGTGCCTATAGGTGAGCATGATGTGTGGCAGGAATTTGGAAGTGTTGAGGCCTGTGGTATAGAATATCTCAGAAGTGGAGAGTCTGGTGTCTCAGATACTCCTAGATCTGCTGTATCATTTTAGATGCTCTTAGATCTGAACTCTTGAGGTGTATAAGGCATACATGATGCAAGAGGATGTACAGTAATCTGATCAGCAGATGGCACCAGAAGTCTATTTACAGATGGTAATGCAGCTGATGTCAGTGCTGTTGCTTGCAACAGAGATGGGGTTTTTGCTGGCAAGGGTCCTAATCAGTGCCAGATTTTCATCAATGTTGGAGCTTTTGGTGGGCCAGCGCAGCTGCTCTTGATGCCAAAAATCTTGATTGTGTCAAGGGTCTCCTCAGTACTAAGGCTTTTGTGAGTGTGCCGAGGGTGGCACTGATGCTTTCTTTGGGGTCAGAAAAAAGTTATTGGACCTGCAGCTACCACAGGAGGCCATACTTGAGCAGCATAAGTGAAGGGTTATGTTGGCTTTTGGGGCTCAGCACTAGCATGACCCTCAGATCTTGACCCAGAAACTGAAGAACACTGTTTTCTCTCCATTGTGACCCTTATCAGAAGCTGTTGACACCATGGACATAGCTAGGGACAGCATTCTGGCAGCTCAAGCCTCGGAAGCTGAAGTATGATTGTTCTTTCAAAAATTTACAAATGAGCATGAGACAATGTAGTTTCGAAACTTCACTATGCAGAAGAAAAATGATGCTTTTAACCATCATAATTTAAAAGGAAACAGGCACAAACAGTTTTCATTTTTAAAAAATTGACAATGTAAGGAAACTACTAAAAAAAAATTCAGGAAAGTTTTACTGTACTAGCTGCCTTGGGGGGGG
>ML685756.1:27014214-27076400 GCA_007922175.1 Pelusios castaneus | reverse complement strand
GCTAATTGCCTGATTGCATACTTGCAGTTATAAATGAAGTGTATGGTTGAGCATCAATTCATAACTCTGATGTTCATAACTGAGTTCCTACTGTACTCCAAATGCATCCATGGTGTTAAAGTGGAATTAGAAAAGGAGCAAGTGCTTATCTGGTCACAAGACAGAGCAGAAGCTAAACAGCCTGCTGGGGGGAAAAGTGAATTGTTGAGGCAATCCAGGCTGTTGTACAGATGAATTCTGAATATAGTAGAAAGTTAGAGCAGAGGAATATGCACACTGACCAGATGAGTAACGTATTTACAGATGATTCTGTAACCATGCAGCAAACCTGTGAATTGACTAGACAAAATTCCATTGAAATATAATGCTTAATGTCTGAGTTATAGCTAATGTGTTATCTAATTTTGAGATCTGTTTACTGTTTATTTTTTGAGGTAGATTGCATGACCAGTAATTAAGATTGCAGAAACTCAAGTGTACTCTGTGATTATACTTGTAGCAAACTTTCCACAAGCACCAAAGACAATTAAAGACCCAGAAAGTGACATTTATGCTTTATATTCTCAAGAGTATGAAGAATGATACACATACAGATCAATAAAAAGTTGCATTATAAAAAAAGTTTACTAACCCTTATTGTCTGCTGCTATAAATCCAAGAATATTTTCATGACGTAGCATAACGGTTTGATAAATTTCTGCCTCACGAAACCATGAACGTTCTTCTCTTGAAGAGAATATCTTCACTGCAACTTCTTCACCTCTCCATTTCCCTCGCCAGACTTCTCCAAAGCGACCCTTCCCAATGCTTTCCTGAAGTACAATAGTCCTTGCAATTGTTCTTTGAACCAGTAATGGTAGACCTAAAAAAAATAAATAAAAATAAAAAATTAAGATTAAGCTTGTTCAATAATTAGTTGATAAGATTTTTTGCTTATAAACCAGATAACTACTGAAGGAAAGCATCATATAAGAGCTAGGAGTAAATAGTCCTCCTTAGCTACTTCTTCATACACAATCTAAATTAGAAATTCAGTTCTTTTAGAATATCAATTATTTTAAGACTAAAGCAAAGCTTTCCCAAATGTTTATTTGTTTGGCAGTCTTTAAAATGCCAGCTTACAAGCACCAAATAATTAAATTAAATTTTAAAAGACAATTTTGTAACAACTAAAATGTGAAATTAGCTTCCTTTGAGCTTAAAGCTTTGAATTACCTATGCATTCTTGGATTCTACATTAAATACAGGTAATCAGAAAGGTCACTTGGGCATCATTTTGCAAAGCAGTGGTAAAAAATGCAAGAGAATATAAAAACCTATCATTCCATTATTAAAAAAAAAAAAAAAAAAAGTAATTTTTAAAAAAACACACACACCCCCCCGTCCCACATACTGAGTTCCATTTTAGTCAATCTACCAAAAAACAAAGCTGTAGAAAAAGATATCCAGAAGAGGGGAAAAAAAAAATAGTCTCATTGAGAAATTCCTTTCTGAGGAAAGATGATACAGTGGTTAGAGCGATAATCCATTCCAGCACAACCTTCCTATGCGTCCTTGGACGAGCCACTTAGTCTTAGGCCTAGTCTCCACTATGAGGCTAAATTGACGGGCGATACACATTCTGTGTGCCAAAGAATGAGCATCTCCCATCAACTTGGTTACTTTTACTTACTGCAGTATCTTTACACAGCTATGTTGACTTGAAGAGCTCTTCCATTGATATAGCATTACTTCACTGGGAGAGGTGGGGGGGGGGGTAATAGAGTTACTGAGTTGATGAGAGAGTGCTTCTGGGATCAACTGAGCAGGTCTACACCAGCCTCTCAAATCGATCCTGCTGCATTGATGCAGCATTTTCAGTATAGACAAGGCCTTAGGCTTCACCACATGTAAAATTGGGATAATTGTTCAACAACTCTGTGGCAGGGAAGTAATTGCCAACTTGAATTATTAGTCTATTTTCAAGGCCTACCAGGTTGTTTTGGTTAGGGGAAGGAATTGATGATGGAGCCAAGATTGGGTTTTTTTGATGCAACCTTATTTATTTTGGAAAAATTAATGAAGTCCTATATCCTTGAACACAACAGGAACAAAAGAACTGCAGGAGACAGTAACTTTGCTGATAGTTCCAAATTCCATTTCTAGTCAAAAGCTCTCCATTTTTGATGGGAAGGGTCAGGATTATGCTACCAGAACTCCTCTGGCTGAAAAGGCTTCTTTGTTCCTTTTCTGTGCGCTTCTACTGTCATTTCTTATGGCTTCCCACACAGAGCTGCAGTCAAATCCAGCTTCAACAAACCCCCACTGCCCACATAGTTCAGTTTCTGATTGGTCCTACATGGTCTGAGTTTTAGGTAATGGCTTATATATTGATAAATTCCAAAGAGTGGCTTGAGTCAGATTAGTCTGAGTCAGCTAAACAAACAAGTAGTCCTGTAGTACTTTTAAAGACCAACAAACTTATTTACATACCTACATAAATAAATACAATTTGTTAGTCTTTAAAAGTGCCACGATTCCTTGTTTGTTTGGGTTATATGTTGTTTCAGCTATCTATTCCACAAAGGAACTTTATTGTTTCTCACCTTTCTCCTGAATGCTAGCAGTTACATTCAACAGCATCAGTGAGGGTTAACTTATGAGGAGAGACTGAAGGAACTAGGCTTATTTAGGGAGGGGGGACTTGATAGCAACCTTCAACTACTTGAAGGGGTGCTCCAAAGAGGAGGGAGCTAGGCTGTTCTTGGTGGTAACAGAGGACAGAACAAGGAGCAATGGTTTCAAATTACAGCTGGGGAGGTCAAGGTTGGATATTAGGAAAAACTCTCCCACTAGGCAGGTGGTGAAGCATTGGAATGGGTTACCTAGGGAGGTGGTAGAATCTTTGGAGATATTTAAGGTCCGGTTAGACGAAACCCTGGCTGGGATGACTTAGTGGGAGTGGTCCTGCTTTTAGCAGGGGGTTGGACTAGATGATCTTATGAGGTACCTTCCAGCCCTATGATTCCATACCCTACCCCTGCATCACACCCACGTTGAGCTCCACCCATCATCTCAGTGAAGTCCAAAATGACACCCTTGAGTGAACCATCTCAGAACAAAAAGAGGTAATCTACAAATTATAACTGATACAAGGATTAATTATTTACACAGCTTTTGTCACGACTTTACTCATCACCACTAAATTGGCTTAACTCTCCTCCAAATCTTTTGAGTTTCCCTTCCCGCCCAATTTCTCATTTAGCAATCCAGGAGGGACCTCTGAGGGAAGGGTAGTTTCTGAGAAATCTTGGCTGAGATGCACAGTGTCCCTTCCTCCTCTGAGGAATCCATTAGTGCCAACACTTTTCCACCTTCAGTTTCTACAGCTATAGTCTCAGGATGTGGTAGCACCTACACTGAAATCCTTACCATCCTAGGGCCTGACTTCTATACACCACTTTGTGTGTCAGTACAGTAGAGGGTCTTTCCCAAGGTCCATTCAGCTTTAGTCTCCTATCCTTTTTGGATCATGAAATAAGCCCCTCTCAAAGTTTCTCCACATGACCTTACTTCACAGAATCTTCTCATTGTATCATGAGCTGTCCTCCCATTTTTTCTAAAGCAGAGGTGGGAACTTTTTCAATTTTGGATTAGACTACACAGAAACCTTACACATTCCTTTGTTCCTCTTCAGCAACTCTATACAAGATGTTTGCTGTGGTCCTTAGCTTCTAACAAAATATGAGGAATGCCAAGGGTCCACATTGTAATCACTAACTGCTGTTCAATAAATAGCCACAAGAAATGGGATGCACTGGCTCGAATCTCTGATGTTCTATAAGTTAGCCAGATGAACTCCTAAAGTTCAGCTGAACTTGTCCACCACATCTGCAGATCGTGGGTTTGCAGGAGTGGTGCAGATTTTGTGGATCCTTAAAGTGTATCACAGCAGGTTTAAGAGAGATTTCAGATTTAGTGTTTCTCCTTTGACCTAGGAACAACTCACTTAGAGCAAATCTGGTGATTAATTCATTTATTAGAACTCCTGCTTCTTGGCTCTTTATTGGATAAGCTTTATTTTATGAAGTAGTTCATGGATACCAACAACTAGCGATAGCCCAAGTACATCAGGCAATCAACAAGAGCATGTGCCACTAGTGGAAAGGGGTTCTCTGTTTTAGAAGAATCCTCCCTTACAATGCAGGGATCCCATTTCCCCCACACAAAATTTTCTGCATTTTACCCACTGAAAACATTCTCTTTGCTTGGTTAAGGTCTTTGCAACCCCAAAACATCCAGCAGGTTTAGATGTCTGCAGTGTTGGTATTTTGGTTGCAGTACTGTAGAGAGTGAAGGTGGGTGAGTGAATATCTTTTACTTGACCAACTTCTGTTGCTAAAAGAGAAGATGAAGTTACTCATCTTGTTTGGTAACAATGGTTCAAAATGTGTCGCTCTGGGCACTCTTCTGGAGGTATCCCTGCACTGCTGATGGGAGAACTTCGGTGGTAGTGTCTGTTAGGTCTGCCCATGTGCTATTTCTCTTTGTGCTGTACCATGACGCTAGTCAGCACTATAATGGAGCATCCATTGGGACACATCTCAAAGAATTCTTCAGCAGTTTGAGAGTATGACAACCTCAGAATGACCTTCAATGTATCTGGTACAACCAGAGGATACCTGTACATATCACCTACTAGTTTCTCCCCGTCTCTCACCCAATCTCCACTACAATATTGGATCTTTAAACTCAAAGCTGTCCCATTGACCCAGAAACTTTTACTGTAGCATCCTCTCAGAATGCCATACTACAGCATGAGTACATGTAAGTGTAAAGTGATTTCACAAACACTAGTCTAAAGCAGAATTTTCTCTTGAGAAGCTTTTAGTTGATCTAAATTCTGTTCTTATAACCCCGTACCCATTGTTCCAATGGATGAGCTGGGAACATCTGCACTTCAGCAAATTATAGGAAGGAGAGAGAATCATCTCCTGAGCTCATTCATCCCCTTGAAAAGCCAATTCCCTGATATTTTGCTTAGGGCAGCATTTGTAATTAATCAACCAACCAACCAAGCCACCAGCATTATTGGTCTTGTGGCCAGACTTGTGTGTGACTGAAATTATAGAACTATAGTTTTGCCAAAGAGCCCCTCATGATTCCCAAATCTGAAGTAATTGTATAGATGCTGACCTGTCTCACCACATATTTCCTCCCTTACCAATAGTACTGAAAGTGTTCTATAGATTAAGCCACTGACAGGAGTTTCTTTTGGGTGGTGCAATAACTTTGCTAGGAAAATTTAGACTGTTGCTAAAAGCCTCAAATTCTTTGTTTTCTTGTATCAATATTGGCCCCAAGCCATAAGCACTAGCATCTGTGCCTCTATTAAAGTGAATTTTGAAAAATGGGTAGACCAAGACAGAGCAGTCACCAGAGCCTCTCTCAACTCTAAAAACAGAAAAAAAAAAAAAAACAAAAAAGAACCCCACCATACTAGCCACTGAAATTGTCTCCCTTCCTCAACCAACCTATGTGATGCTTTTGCAATATTGCCTAATTTGCAAGTGAACTATCAGCAATAGGAGTCCTACAAAACTCTATACAGCTGTGATTGTCTTAGTAGGCTAGTTGCGTAGACAATTTTCTTTGGAAATTCACCATTTTTACTATTGTGTCCTCAGTGTAAATGAGCTCAACAAAACAAATCATACATCTGGGGGTTTAGCTTCAGATACAAAGGTGTAGGCTGATCACAGGCCCTTTGGAAAAGGAAGGTTGCTCACCTTGGTGTAGTAACTGGAGTTCTCCGAGATGTGTCCCCGTGGGTGCTCCACTGTAGGTGTGTGCGCCCGCGCACACCACGGATCGGAGACCTGCTTAGCTGTACTCGCCGGGGTCGCGCGGCCAGAGGGAACTGTCTCGCGGGCAGTTTGGCGCCTTCAACGGCCGCGCGACCCGAGGCTCCCTCGGTTTCCTCTCTAACTGCGAGCTAATGTGAGTCGCCCGAAGAAGAGAGGGGAGGAGGGAGGGTAGTGGAGCACCCACGGGGACACACATCTCGGAGAACTCCAATTACTACACCAAGGTGAGCAACCTTCCTTTCTCCTCCGAGTAGTGTCCCCGTGGGTACTCCACTGTAGGTGACTCTCCAAGCTGTGCCCTAAATGGTCGGATGGGCTTCTGAGGGTTTATTGTGTATTGTGGAGAGTACGGAGAGGCCTAAAGAAGCATCGTGTCTTGTTGCTGTGTCAATAGCATAGTGTTTTATGAAGGTATGGGGAGTTGACCAGATGGCTGCCCTACATATTTCATCTATCGGGACATTTTTCAGAAAGGCTGTATTCGTGGATACTGCCCTAGTAGAGTGTGCTCTAATATGGTCTGGAAGTGTTGTGCCCGTTATTTGATAGCACGTTCTTATACAATTTACAATAATTGTCGAAATTCTATGCTGAGAAATTGGTGCCCCCTTGTTTCTTTCCGCGATAGAGACAAAGAGTTTGTTAGTGTTTCTGAATGGTTTGTTCTTTCCAGGTAGAACGCGAGTGCCCGACGGACGTCGAGCGTGTGTAGAACAGAGTCCTCAGCATTGGAGTGTGGTTTTGGACGAAATACAGGTAAGTATATCCGTTTGGTTGATGTGAAAGGATGAAGATTTCTTTGGTAGGAAGCTTGGATGGGGTCGTAGGCAGACTATCCTTGTGGAAAACCGTATATGGTGGGTCTGCCATTAAAGCCGCAATTTCACTTACTCTTCTGGCGGAGGTGATTGCGACTAAAAATACCACCTTCATAGTCAGATGGTGTAATGAGACATTAGCCAAGGATTCGAACGGTGGTCTAGTAAGGGTCCGAAGTACGAGTGGCAGATCCCAAACTGGGTTGGGGGGGGCGGGTTTCTGGGTATAGGTTCCTCAGTCCTACTAAAAATCTCTTAATAATGGGGTTAGTAAATAGTGACTCATCTTGTATAAGATCGTGAAATGATGCGATAGCTGCTAGGTGGACCTTTATAGAGTTAATTGATAGTCCTTCTTGTTTCAGGTGCAGGAGGTACTGGAGTATGTCCGGAATTGGAGCAGAAGATGGAGAGAGTTCTGACGAGGCGCACCACCGAGAGTATCTGTACCACTTATGCAGGTAGTTTTTTCGGGTAGATGGTTTCCTACTGTTCAAAAGAATGTGTCTTACTGCGTCTGAGCAGAGTAATTCCTGGCCTTGGAACCACATATTAGCCACGCCTTGAGATGAAGACGGTCGGGATTCGGGTGTAGAGTCGCCCCTTTGTTCTGGGACAGTAGGTGCGGGTGGGATGGTAATGAGATCGGGTTTGTGCATGACATTCGTAGTAGGAGTGAGTACCATGTTTGCCTGGGCCATGCCGTGGCGATGAGTATCATCTTGGACTGATCTTGTTTTACCTTGAGAGTTTTGAGGATTAGGGGAATGGGTGGAAATGCATAGAGTGTGAGAGTCCATGGGATGAGGAAGGCATCCCCCCTGGAGTACTTTCCAATGCCTGCTCGGGAACAGTATGATTGGCATTTGCGGTTGTGGTATGTAGCAAAAAGGTCTATTGATGGGTGACCCCAGGATAGGAATATGCTGTTGAGGATGGTAGTGTCGATTTCCCATTCGTGGGTATGGGTAAATGATCTGCTGAGGGAGTCCGCCGTAGTGTTTAAAAGTCCGGGTAAGTAAGCGGCCGATATCGTTATGCCGTTTTTGATACACCAGTGCCAGAGTTTTGCAGCTTCTGCACACAGGGAGCTTGATCTGGCTCCTCCTTGCCTGTTGACGTAAAACATGCAAGCGGTGTTGTCGGTCATAATTTTCGTGTGTTGGTGTGCCAGCTGGTCCCGGAAAGCCACACATGCATTGCGTACTGCACGGAGTTCTAATATGTTTATGTGCAGCGAGGATTCCTGTTTGCTCCACTGTCCTTGAGCGGTAAGTGTTAGTGTCGGGATGTGAGCTCCCCATCCGCTGAGAGAAGCATCTGTGCACATCAGGAGCGATGGGGGTTGTTGAATAAAAGGTATGCCCGTATTCAGGTTGTGTGGTGTTATCCACCACTGTAGGGATTGTTTGATCTGCAGAGGGATAGATATGAGACGTGTGGGGTTGTCTTTGTGTGGTTTGTATATCTTCCTGATATACTGTTGTAGAGGTCTCATATACAGTCGTGCATGTTGCACCACAGCTGTTGTTGAGGCCATATGCCCCAGTAGCTGTATGCAAGTTAGGATTGACGTCATTGGTGAAGTTTGTATAGTTCTCACTAGGGTACCGATGTTCTGTGCCCTTTGCTGTGGAAGGAATGCTCTTCCCACAGTCGAGTCTATATGGGCACCAATAAAGTCTATCACCTGGGTAGGTGTAAAGGTGGACTTTTTTTCGTTTATTTGGAGACCCAGGGCCTTGAATAAGTGTATAGTTGTTCGGAGTGCCCAGAGCGTTTGTTCCCGGGATGGTGATTTTATTAGACAATCGTCCAGATATGGGAAGATTGTCACCCCCCGTGTACGGAGGTGTGCGGTGACTACTGCTAGGAGTTTGGAGAACACTCTGGGTGCTGTTGAGAGGCCGAATGGAAGGACGACATATTGAAAATGGTCGGTGCCTATGGCAAATCTTAGGAATTTTCGATGTCCTGGGTGGATAGTGACGTGAAAATACGCGTCCTGGAGGTCGAGGGCTGCAAACCAGTCGTTCCGGTCCAGTGATGGTAATATGGTTGCTAGGGTCACCATTTTGAATCTCTGTAGTTTGAGATATTTGTTGAGCCTCCTCAGGTCTAGGATAGGTCTCCACCCGCCTGTTTTCTTTTCGGTTAGGAAATAAGGAGAGTACATCCCTTTCCCCCTGTGCTCTGTGGGAACCCTCTCTACGGCCCCTATGTGTAAGAGATGTAGGGCCTTGTGGAGGAGGATTGGTTCGTGAGATGTGTCCCTGAAGAGGGACGGGGAAGGGAAGTGTGATATGGGTTTTGCGGTAAAGGGGATAGCGTATCCTAGAGAGATGACTTGTAGAACCCACTTGTCTGATGTTATTGTGGCCCAGTGTTGGTAGAAGGCCCTGAGGCAAAATTGGTAACCTTGTGGTGTTGTAGATGGTAAGTAAGGAAGACTGGTTGTTTGCAGGCCCTCGACCTGCACGTCAAAACTGAGGTTTGTTTGATGCGTTCTGTGATGTCGAAGGTTGGTGTGGTGGTTGTCTTCTGCGCTGCGGGCGTTGCCGGCCCCTGTAGAAGTAAGGATCTTGCCTCCGGTATTGTTGTCTAGGTTGGAATTGTGTCTGGTAATAGGAAGAAAAGCGGGGGTTATATGGCTGGAACCGCATCGGTTTCCTTTTCGGTAGTTGTGGATATATACCGAAGGTTCGGAGGGTGGCACGAGAGTCTTTCGATGTGTGCATGATATCATCAGTGTTCTCTGCGAAGAGTTTCTTTTTATCGAATGGTAAATCTTCGATTGCTGATTGCAGGGGCTTCGGTAGATCTGAAGAGTGAAGCCACGAGGCTCGGCGCATCACTATGCCTGTTGCCATTATCCTGGATGAAGTGTCTGCGACATCAAGAGCTGCCTGAAGGGCGGTCCTGGAAATCAATTGTCCCTCCTTGATGACAGCATGAAATTGTACTTGCTTTTCCTTGGGGATAAATTCAATAAAATCTGCTAATTTTAAATAGTTGTCGTGATCATAATTTGCTAGGAGAGCCGAATAATTGGAAATTCTCAATAATAGGGTAGATGAGGTGTACGTCTTCTTTCCAAGGAAGTCTAATCTTCTATCATCCTTATCATGAGGGGCCGCTTTGTTAAAGGGTTGTTTGCCCCTGTGGTTCGCGGCTTCCACCACCAAACAGTTGGGTGGGGGGTGGGTGAAGAGGTATTCCGAAGACTTGCCCTGTATGTAATATTTTTTGTCCACCCTCTTCGAAGTTGGTGGGATTGAAGCTGGGATTTGCCAGAGATCTTGGACTGGCTCTAGGATCCCCGCATCCATAGGGAGGGCCATGCGGGCAGAGGGTTTCTTTTGGAGGATCCTCCAAAGTCGGTGTTGTGATTCAGAAGTGTCTTGTGTACCAATCTCCTGTGACTCAGCTACTCTCCTGAAAAGATCTTGAAATTGTTTAAGGTCATCATGTGCGGAAGAAGGTGAAGATGGTGAATCGTCCTCCGGTAAAAGTGTATGACTTCCCTTGGGAGAGTCTAGACATGATTGGTGAGTGTTGTCTATGTCCTGAGGCGGGTCACCATGCTGAGACAGCATGTATTGGTCAGAGTAGCCCGGCGATCTGGATCGTGGAGTCATCTCAGGATATTTGGACCAGGAGTCCCAATGAGGATGGTAATTATAAGGAGGAGCATACCATGGTGGAGGATACCAAGGATAAGGGGGCCTGTGTTGCCCACGGTCTTGCATGCCTGGTTGAAAGGGAGGCCGTCGGTGCCAGGAAGTGGTGGGTGATACATGTCCTCCCTGTCGTAGGCATAATTATGGGGCGGATTTTCAGGCCCAGGGGAGTGTTGATAGTTGGTCCCCATTGGTTGAGAGGGAGGAGAGGTCCTCACATCGATGTGCTTCCTCTTCTCCTTTTGTTTTCTGGGTGCCGCCTGGTCAGGGCCAGCAGGAATGGCTGGAGAGGGACGCGGTACCGAGCTGTGCGGCTGAATCGGGGCCGCTGTCAAAATCAGCTGTTCGGCGGCCGCGTCTTGTAAAGCCGTTGCCGCTCCGAGGGTCGGTGCCGGCTGCGGTGCCGACGCTGGGTCTGCCAGCTTCGGTGCCACTGTCGTGGGGAGAGTCGGTGCCGAGCTGTCCCTGAGGGAAGGGTCCCTGGTCGGGGGGTGAGAGCGATTGTGCGTTGGTTCGGGCGGCGTGCAGGAGGGACCTCTCGCCTCCGTTTCGCTTGCCTGGCTCCGTCTCGGAGATGGGGTCCGAGACTTTCTCCGCTTTTGGGGCGGTGGAGTTAAAAGCCTCTTTGACACACTAGTGGCCACTGAGGTCCTGTCCTGTGCCGGGTCCGAAGCCGGTCTGAGGGACTTCTCCATGAGTAGGAGCTTGAGACATAGGTCCCGGTCCCGTCTCGCTCTCGTACTCAGGTTCCTACAGTGGGAGCACTTTGACATAATGTGCTCCTCACCGAGACACTTCATACAGGTCGGGTGCCCATCAGAGGCGGGCATGGCATCCCGACAAGATTCGCATCGTTTAAAGCCTGGGGAGCCCGACATTGTGCCGGCTCCCCGGCGAAGCGGCTTTTTTTTTTTTTTTTTTTTTAAATGTCACGGAAATATATGTCTAATTTGAAAAAGGAGTGGAAAAGAAAGGGAGATAAAAGGGAAGGAAGGCAGGAATGGCGAGTGAAGGGAAGATGGTTCCCTGATTCCGTCCGTGGTAGCGAGTGGTTAGAGAGGAACTGAGGGAGCCTCGGGTCGCGCGGTCGTTGAAGGCGCCAAACTGCCCGCGAGACAGTTCCCTCCGGCCGCGCGACCCCGGCGAGTACAGCTAAGCAGGTCTCCGATCCGTGGTGTACGCGGGCGCACACACCTACAGTGGAGCACCCACGGGGACACTACTCGGAGGAGAATATATCAGTTCTTGTTATAAGATTTTAGCATGCTCGAGGGTATCATCTGATACAGTAAACTGGCTGCAATGGGAATGCCATGCAATAGCCTCTCAAATGTGGGAGGGGTATTGCTCAAGGTGAAACCCACC
The DNA here is from genome assembly GCA_007922175.1 of Pelusios castaneus. Classification (NCBI taxonomy): domain Eukaryota; kingdom Metazoa; phylum Chordata; order Testudines; family Pelomedusidae; genus Pelusios; species Pelusios castaneus. Next base: position 27,064,691 of record ML685756.1, on the reverse strand, counting down.
ACTTTAAAATTGCCATAAACTTTGACCTCTTGTGAAAGCAGCTCTCTTCTCTTTTGGGTAAGATTTTCAACTGCCAATACAAGCTTTTAAGATCCAGTGCAGAAAAACCAGATTGAACCGGCTATAGCAGCCAGGTATCATCTTTTCACAGATCAATAGATAAGAATCCTTTAAAGTGACTTAATTTAGTTTTCTATTGCCTACATAATCTGGTACTATCATCCTTTTTTTCTTAACTGGAACTACAAGGGAGTCTCAAGGACTGTTGGAAGGATCAATTATTCCTTCCTGATACATTACTTAAGTACCCTGTAATACCTCTTCTCTCTTTGCCAGCGATACAATAATACAGCTGTGGAATGGGCTGGTTTCATCCGTATCAATCTGGTGCTGGACCAGTATACTACAGCCTCATTGCTGGATTGGGAAAACAAGTGCAGATTTCCGAACATAAAATCTTGGACTATTCTGTTGTTCCTTTACAGTCAGTGGTTCAGGTACTGCAACCACAGGTCTTTTCATTATTTGCAGCTTGTCAGAAACCATTTAGCATGTAGTAGAGAATCTATTCCTGCTTCACACCCAGGAAGGACTTTAGCAGCTAAGATTTTCCTGAGAACCTAGGTCTCAAGATTAAATCTTCACTCCATCTTTCATTTGTTAGAAAACTACCACAGCATGCAGTTATAGTTTCTACCCCTGGAAGGAGTACAATTTGTTCACTGAAAGCCAATTGGCTACAAATCATTTGCTTCACTTGGGCAATATCTCTAAAGGGAATTGCTATAGATTAGATTTACAAGACACTTTGCATTTCATTGATAGTTTTGTAAATGCCAGGAAAACAATTAGCTCATCTATTATCTTCGCTACAGAGGCTTCAATAAGGTGGTCTTTTTGACCCCTTACATCCTAGGCTTTTCAAGCGAATAGTCTAATAACTTGTTAACTAGACTCCTATCCCAGTGCATTTCATAGATCCTTTTGCAAACTGAATAGTTAAACTTCCATTACTGTTTTTTAACAATCTAGAACTATAGCCTGTAGGGCTTATCCTTGTACCTTAAAGTTTTGCCCCTTCTTCTTGATGTTCCTCATCTCCTCAACTAGGCGACAGGCTTTCATCAGATACTGGTGACTGTTGGCCCATATATCTAATATTTTTAATGGCCAAAGTCTATCACATCATCAAGTCCCCTCCTTCTTTCCCCCTCCCCAAATAATTGGTCTCTTTTAAGTCTTGCATAATTCCAAATTTTCCTTGTTTTTCAAAACCAAAATGTATCACTTGTTCTTAATTGTTCAAAAATGCCATGAACTAGACTCCTATTTGTAGTCAGACATAGTAGAGAGCAACACTTATTAGGCTCCTGACCATTAGCTTCCATCTTCCTCATTAGTAGCCATTTCTTCTTCCATTGCCCTGCTGCAAATTCAGTTCCATGGAAATTCCAAAGCTATGAAATAATTTTGGCCTCCTTTGACTTGCAGACGTAGATAAGCTAAAGTTCATCTTTAAAGAGCATCTGTAAATTGAGCCACTGTGACTTTATCCTCGAAGTCCTCCAGGCACCTGGGTATGCTAGGAACACAAATTTCTGCAGGGCCTCTGCCAGTTTATGAACTGTTCATAGACTCAGACTCTAAGGTCAAAAGGGACAAATATGATCATCTAGTTTAGGGGTCTCAAACACAGTGGCCCACAGAGCTACCTCCTGTGGCCTGCGATGAGACCTAGAATCCAGGGGCTCCCAACTCCTGGTCCGCCACAAAATGTAGCTGTGGCTCCAGTGATCATCTATGTCTACAAGTTCTCTTTCCGTTCGTTCTGGAAGCCTACAAATACTACTTTAATTCCTTTGGCAACACCCCCAGCTCCTTTTAAAAAAATTTTTTTGTTAACGCCTTTTATGAAGTTTCCAGCTCTTGTTCTACTTCCTCTGGCCATTGGGTTGCTCATACTGTTGCCATTATTTGTTCCATTTTGATTCAATAGGGATAAAAGATCACATATTTCTCTCCCAGGAAACTGGATCCCAACCGTGCATCAGTACTACCCCTTTTAAATGGAATAGTTAGCCAGTTTTTGGAGTTCTGTACATTGTTTCCATTAGAAGGAATAATTGACAGAACCAGGTATTTCTTTGTAAACAAAGAAGGCGGCATCATCCTGTTTCCCTAACCGCAACAGGAATTAAAACAGGAGACAATTACTTTGCTCACAGTTCCAAGCCTCTTTCTTGCCAGCACTTTACCCCAAAAAAGTGCTCTCAATGTTGTCTGGGTCACAGGACCAGGGATTCTCTGGCTGCATCTGAGGCTCTTTTTTCTATGTGCTTCTGTGGTTTTTTCTGACACAGAGGTGCAATCAAAATCAACTCTCAGAAAAACTCCACCACCCACATAACCTGACATCTGACCAGTCCTGCATGGCCTGTTTTGAGCAGTGTTCCATAAAAGAGCTTGATTACTTCTTTTATCATGAATGGTAGTGATTATGTCCATCAGCTTCAGCTAGATTTAACCCAATATAAGTGCACATTTAAGATTGTGAAGCACTCAGATACTGGGGGCCATAAATACAATCAACTGGTCAGATTGAGACCGTTTAGTTTAAAGGCAGAATGATAAGAGGAGATACAATAGTGGTATATAAAATTATGACAAAAGAAGAAAGTCTGGGTTCTCTTGTTATCAGTCTCAAAATATAAGAACACCATAAAAAGTTTAAACATTTAAAGAGTGGAACTCATTACCACAGGATATTGATGCTAATTACCTAGTCAAAAACAGATTAGACAAATACACAGACAATAAGAACATCCTGTCACATCAGTTGAGGATTCTACAAATTCTCTAAAGGTATCACCTGATACTTCAGCGCAAACCAACCACAGCTGGGGGCTGTGAGAAAAAGAACTTTCCCTATTGTTGGAAAGTTTCTCATTTACAATTATGGAGTGACTTGCTTGCCCCTTCCTCGACTATCTGTTATTGGTCATTGTTCAGATAGGATACTAGATACTAGCTGTGATCTGACTCAGCATGGCAATTTTGTATTCTTACGGATGAAACTAGAGAAGACATCTGAAAATCTGAACAGAACTGGTAATGGCTGCATGCATATTCTTGATCCCAGAAGCTTATGTAAATCTTCCGGAACCAGTCCACGGTCTTCCATGAGTTAAGGTTGGCACCAGAAATCCAAGTGTATATTTCCAACATGGAAAAGAGACCCAAAATGGTAACTGAGGAAGGGGGGAAGAAAGAGGGCTGTTCCAGATCAGTGGACAGACAGTCACTCTAGCAGGGGTGTCAAACTCATTTGCGATGATAAGCCAGATTCGACTTAAAAATGTATTTCAAGCAGGCCATACATGCCATAAATCGAAACACTACAGCATGCTCACAGTATCACTGAGTGCTGTGTATGCGAAACCTCTCTCCCTGTGTGTGTGTGGTCTCACAGAGCCGTTTCACATACCCAGCACTCCGTGATATCCTGAAACTTAATGTCATGGCATTGCGTACACAAGAGCGCGCTCTCTCCCCCCCCCCCCCCCAGTCAAAATAAAATTGGCCTTTATGAAATGACTCTTTGCCAATCCTGAGAGTGCTATAGGAATAGCAAACAGATGGAGGACAGTCAGGAAAGGCCATCAAAGCAATGAGGAATTATAAAATACCCAACACATTAAAGCATTTATGCCATGGACAGAGAGACTAAGAAAAAAATACCAAATACCAATATGGTTCTCTCTCTGTATATTCTAGAATCTGTGTGCTAAGAGATCAAAAAACAAACAAAAAACCCAATAGTGTAGGGTTTGGATTTTAAAATAGCCATCTTAAACCATGTGAAGTTTCTAGTCTTTGACATTCATGGGTAAGGTCAAAACAAATCTATGTTTTACTGTCTTATTTCACACATTCCCGCACCCACCCCTTACTCTGTCTATTTGCAATTATACCATGATTTTTGTTTTCAAACCATTTCTTATAAGGTTTGTAGTGGGGTAGTTTCCCTGTTCCGGCAGGGAGGGGTTAAAAGCCCTGTCAGGAGATGGTACCCAATAGGAGCAAAGGGTTGCAGGTCAATCAGGGCTGAAGAGCCAGGATAAAGGCAGGGCTGCAGCTCCTGCTCTAGGCAGTTTGCCTCAGACCTTGGAGGAGGAAGGTCAGGCTGTCACCGGGGCTGTGGGAGACAGGACCCTGGACAACTCACAGGGGCACTGCTAGGCTTCAGTGAGCCACAGCTCTGATACAAGGGCTACAGGTACTTGGAGGTGTGGCTATGGCCCAGGGGACCTGGGGAGCATAGGCTGAAGTGGAGTGAGGTGGTGCTCAGAGCGCATAGGGTCCCTGGGCTGGCGCCTGGAGAAGTGGAGAAGAATTCAGAAGTAAAAGTCGTTCCCCACAACCATACCAGCCCGCAGCCCCGGCCCCCTCCCCTCCCCTCCCTGCAGCCCACGGCCACCCCCCAGCAGCCAGCACACCTACAGCCTCACCAGCCCACCTCCCAGCTGTGCCATGCTGGCCCATGCCCCCCAAAGCATGCTCCCCAGCCGTGCCAAGCTGGCCCAAGCCCTCCCCCTCCACCGCACGCCTCCCAGCCATGCCGGCCCGCGGCCCCTGGCTGGGACCAGAGAGGAGGTGGACGGCCACAGCAGAGCTCCCACCTGCACGCCGTAACCAGCGCCCAGCCAGCGGCTGGTCAGCACCATTTTAAAAAGCCCTGCGGGCAGTGTTCCCTCTAAGGTTTGGTGGCTTGTGTGCAAAATTTTCAAGCCGTATGCAAAACTTTTTCTGAATAAAATGTGTGTGTAAACTCACATGACAAATTATAGGCATTATTGAAGTTAAAGTGATTGTAAATAGAATAATTAATTGTGTTTAATTGAATTTGAATGCATTTTTAATTGAAATTAATTTTTAGAAAGGTTTTTATTTAAAATTAATTTTTTTAAAGTTTTTTTTTTATTTTTAATTTTTTTTAAAGAGAAGAAAAGAAAAGGAAGAAAGGAAGGAAGAGAAAGAAAAAAGGAGGAAGAGGAAAAAGGAAAAAGAAAAGGAAAGGAGAAAGAGGAAGGAAGAGAGAGAAAGAAGGAAAGAAAAAGGAAGAGAAAGAAAGCAGCCGAGAAAAGAAAGAGATGCACAAGCCACTGGCGGGAGCCACTGCCCCGGGAGGCCGCCGGCGGGGTGGAGCAGATCTGAGCCCCGTGCCGGGAGGCGAGGCCGTTGGTGGAGCAGAGCCGACCCCAGCCCCTGGCTGGGAAGGCAGGTGGGAGCCTGCTGGAGGGGCAGGGTCCCCACCCCGGCCACAGCCACCCCGCTGCCCAGCCGTGTGGGCAGGCAGACCCGCACACTTGCCCCGGTCCTGAGCCTGCCTGTTCCGCCCTGGGGGTGGGGAGGGCCAGCCCAGAGGGCAGACGCAGGCCTGATCTGCAGCAGCAAAGCCCAGGGGATCTGGAGAGGGTGGCGGGGGCTGCTGGGCTGCACAGGTGTCCCTCAGTGCTGCACAGGAGGTGCGCAGCCGCACCCGCGCAGCTTAGAGGGAACACAGCCTGCGGGCCACTTTTGGCCCATGGGCCAGGGGTTGAGCATCCCTGATCTAGCTCCTCTCCCATACAAGTTAATATGTTTAAAAGGTTTAATATATTAAATCCTAAAACCAATTATAGAAGATTTCTTTCAAGTTACTCCTATGCGAACCGATACAAAAAGTGACTTTCACTCATTTCTCCTATATGCTTGCATCACTCAAAAAGTTTTCAAGTAGATTATAGTAGTTTAAAGATTTCAGCCATATCTACACTAGTTGCCATAGTGTAGATAGTTCCTACAATTGCCACATCAGCCCCATTGATGTTGTTAACCCACTTCGCTGAGAAGCAGTGGGAATTCTTCCATTGATCTAGCAGCATCTCCAGTAGGCGTTAGGTTGATCTAACTAAAGGGTTCAGGAAGCAAATTTTTTCAGATGAGCACAACATGAGCTTGATCTAGTAAGTATAGACCAGGCCTGAGTCACATGAAGCAAGAGTTCCATCAACAGATTTACAAGTATCAGAAATACATTACCTGACCCAGAGCCTGAAGTAGTCATATCATAAATTAAATCCTTTAATGTAGTTCCCTCTGATATAAAAGGGCGATCCAATGAGGGATCTTCCTCACTCGGTACACGATGATGAATGATAGCTCGATTATGGCAGATATATAGAATCAACATCAGTGAAATGCAAACAAAACAGACTGGTCCAGCAATGACAGCTGCCAATTCCACTGGTCCTAAATTAGAAAGGAGTTTTCCTGGAATAGGGCCTAAAAGTGGAAATAGAAAAAAAACCTGTTACTATTTTGTAAGAGCAAATTCATTTTTAATTAAAGTTTGTTTTTTTTTAAATGTCCAGGTCAGCATATTAAAACTGATACTGTCCTCTGAAGAATTCTTTTGATTAATTTTATTTCAGTAAGACAACACTGAGTCTTAACTTTCAGTAGTATACCTCATGCAGACTCCAGCTATCTATATTGTAATGCGGGACAGTTAAAGATTTTCCCCCATCCCCTCCACATACACGATCTTTCTAAGCCATGCAGCATTATGATAATAGAGACTTCTTGGGGACTACTCTGTACTTAGTGGGGTTTTTTCCCATCTACACCATTAAAATAGTTACATTACAAAGTCTCATCTCCCCTCATGTTTATATGTATTCAATTAGTTTCTTTAATCTTTATAATGAGCTTCATTTATTTTGTTGGAGAATTACTTTAAACAATACAAAAACAAAAAACCCAACAACCCTTTTTACCTGGAGTTGGAATCGGAAGTGTTATTTTATTGCAGTGATTTTTGTCACAACAAAAAGGTGAAGTAACAACTCCATCCCTTGCTGAAGGGGCACAAACAAACGGCCTATCTCGTGGAATCAGATCAGCTTCTGCTATGCACATGCTATTGTGTACGACTTTATCATCCTTCCATGTTACTGAGGTAAAGCACAGTCCATCCGTCACACATGTAAAGTTGTCTTTTGTACAGACATGGCAAAAGCACTCTAATGCTGTATTGAAGGAAAAGAAGTTTGCGTTAGTTATGTTAAGCAATTTTACAATTGTAAAACAAACAGTCAAAAACTAAAAAAGTGTCTACTGGGAAAATGTTTCAGCCTCTTTTCTAAGCTACATACTGAATCATAACACAATGCAAGTACACCTCATAATAGGCTAACAAAATAAGGGAGTAGGAAAGAGGATTAAAACAGAAGCTGGACTTCAACTTTATGGATGAGCAATCTCTCCATAAAAACCAAAACAGACATTCAGGTCATAAAAGTGTTAAAAGTCTATTAAAAATAGTAAGGTGAACTATTCTGAAGTTTACTGTAGCATATACTACTACTACTACTACTACTACTACTACAACAACAACAATGTACCACCTAAACCATTAAGGACCCAAACCTACTCCTTTTGAAGTCAAATGGCAAAATTCCCATTATTTCTAGGGGAACAAAAGCACGTCAGAGTGGAAGAGCCACCACATGATAGCCACAGGCCAAGCATTCACCACTCACTGTATTTCCCAACAGTTTATATATGCTACCCACCTAAGGGCTCCACTTCTATGACAGTTGTCTCAATACACCAGTTAGTAAAGAAATAGCAAGGGAATTCAGAAATAAGGTGGTCATTCTGGGTAGAGTGAAAGCTTAAAATATTCATGGACAAAATTCATAGGGCAGGAGACACCAAAATAGTAATGAACACCAGGGATAACCAGAAGTGTTGCAGGAGTAGACAAGAAAGACATGTTCACAATTCAACAGAAAAATCTTCACTGCTGTGTCCTGAAGCATTCCTCATTTCTCTTGAAATGGTATACTTACGTTTAGTTTTGAAGTATAAAATATGAAATTAAAATAAGTGCATTAAAAGTTAGAGACTGGAGGACTGGTCATTCAAAAAGATTGTGCACATGGATATTACCCCTCCTACACAGAGGGATTTTGGATGCCTCCATGGCAATGTTTTTATCTTCCCATGAACAGCACAGAGACTTTTGAGTGGTATGGGCAGACTAAGGGTGAAGCAGGGGGAGCATTGCTCTCTTTTCTCCCTGACTGAAATATTTTAAAAAAGGAATTGGTATTATCTTTTTCATCAAACCTCTTCCAAGAGGAATTCCCTTTTAAAAAGTACTCTCAAGTACAGCCATGGACAAGTGAGGCCCTTGGATCACAGCTGAGGAATAGGACAGGAAAGAGAGGAATCAGAGGATATCTTGAAATCCATAGGATTTCACCCTGCAGCTCAATCCAAAGGAAAGGGTTACAGTATGGCAAGAACTTTATACAGATTGCCATAGAATTTTCCTCTCCCTTTATCTCACACAAACACAAAATATTGGGTTGAATTCACTATTCATTCATCACCAACCATATTGACATTACACTCTGTGTTCAAATCTTCCATTCTGTCCTGATGACATAGCAGTCCCATTGCTGGTAATGCTTCACTTCACATAATGCTGACAGTTGAGTGAAGACACACATATGTAAAAGCTATGCAGAGGTTGAAAGAATCCAGAAATTGTTGTTGTAGATTTTAAGAATCAAGTCTTGAGTTTTTTCAGACAGCTTAACACATAGTTTCGCTGAAGAGGATAAGTAACAAGGAGCCCTGTGTGGCACTTTTAAAGACTAACAAGTTTATTTATCTCAAGAGTTTTTGTCTGATGAAGTGGGATTTTTCTCCCATGAAAGCTCATGACATAAATAAAATGGTTAGTCTTTAAAAGTGCCACAGAACTCCTTGTTTGTTTTGCTGAACTAGACAAACACAGCAACCTCTTTGGAACTTATCCTCTTCACTTAAGCATTCCGTACAAGTGCCTTCATTAGTCAACTTCTGGACTGAAGTCTCTACTTCTTTCAGTACTTCCCCCAATGGTGCTCTGTCAGATTATCCAGAAAAAAAAAAAAAAGCTACAGTTGGATCAAACATCTACTGCTGTTGTGGCAGATGCTTGGGTGGCATTGTTTAAATGACAAATATTTTTAAACAGGAAACTTTGAAGAAAGAGAATGCCGATAACCTCTGCACTTACTAGCAAAAGTAGTCCACCAGCCTCACTACTTAGATCCATCCTGTCTCAGTAGATGCTTTCCAAAGCCAATGACTAACTACAGTAGCAGCAATTTTAAGACAACAGCCAAGCATCACTCATGCGAAAGCCAATGGGTTTTCAAGTTGGACTAATTTGAAGGTCAGTTCCAATGCATATTTTTGTCAAGATATTCAGTTCTTTTGGATTCTTTTTCCAGCAAAAGAAAATAAGGAAGACAAATTTATGCATTTTTTAAGTGTCTTTTAAAGATTCTGCAGCTTTTACTAGTGCTAGTTGGAGTATATGGCCTCTGTACCATGCATAGAAGAGATTAAGGTTACACCTCTCTGAGCAGAAACTTGTAACTCTGCCATATCTTCCAGAGAAATCTGCAAGTCCATCAAATGCACAAGCAGCCATCCATTTGGGACTCAATTCAGAAGCATTCAACTCCAAGATGCAGGCTGTCACAAATGCAGCCAATATGTCTTCTATAATCTGAAGATACAGAAATGCATATATTCACCTACCATTGATATCAACATACACAGTGCCTTAATACTTGATGCCCATTCACATCACTGCATTCATCAGCCACGTGCATTTTTTGAATGTGGTGAGCTCTTTATTTTTTCAACTGATGAGGCTTTTGCTGTTGCACCACATACTTCTAAGCAGTCAGCTAAGTTTCCTGCAGAAAGATAGTGAGCATTTGCTGGTCTTGCTCGGAACCAGAGTCCAACTTTAGGATTAACAAGTGGGAATGCACATAACATTGGCTTCCAGTTTATAGTGTGTGTATTTACTGCTTAAATAGGAAGTATGATGCAATATCTATTTTGTTCACAAACTCTGTTGTCTTTCCATCATTCTTAAACAGCCTCATTGAGTACTTCTAAAATTGGCTTTGATAGTGATTGGTTTATAAGACTTTCTACATTCCAAGTGTAGAGGCTTAGCGTTTTACGGCCTTTTCATGTAGTTTGTTTGCATCTTCCACTTTTATTAAATAACTGCATGATACACATCTTGAATATTGCATGCAGTTCTGGTTGCCCCATCTCAGAAGTGGGACACTGGAATTAAAAAAGGTACAGAGACGAGCAACTACAATGATTAGGGTTATGGAACAGATTACATGAGGAGAGATTAAGATGAGTGATTTAAGAGGTAATATAACAGAGTTCTATATAATCCTGACTGGTGTGGAGAAAGTGAATAGGGAAAGGTCATTTACTCTTTCTGAACACGAGCTAGAGGTCACCTAATGAAATTAGTAGGCAGTAGAAGACAAAATGGAACTATTTCTTCATACAATACACAGTCAACCTGTGGAACAATTTGCCAGTAGATGTTGTGAAAGCCAAAGACTATAACAAAGTTAAAAAAAAAATCTAAAAAGTTTAGAGGATAGATCCATTAGTGGCTGTTGGCCAGATTTGGCAGGGATTTAACACCATGCACTGAGTGTCCATAGCCTCTCTTCACCAGAAGCTACGAGAAGACAACAGGGGATGGATCACTTGGGGAGTGCTGGTTCTGTTAATTTCCTTTGAAGCACTTGACATTGGCCATGGTCAGAATAATGGGCTAGATGGACAATTGGTCTGACCCAGTATTATTGTTCTTATGTTAAAATTAAATTATAATGAAAATGTTTAGTATAGAAACTCCACAAGTTAACCTCTCCAGAAAGTTATGATCTGAGATAACTTGGGCAAATAATGCAGTTTTAAAATCTTGCCCGCTAGTAAGTATATATTTATATTTGTTTCCCAGTTGGATCTAACATTCTGGAGTTAAGTTACTAAAGCAACGGTTCTCAACCACTGTGTCAGGACACAGTAATGGCTGGATTTTGCAAGGGGGGGGGGGTGGCAGCAGGAGATGAAAGAGGAGGGGCTGGTGTGTCCTGCAGGGTCGTGACACGCCACCAAGTGTGTCGCGACACACAAAAGGCTGAGAACCACTGCACTAAAACAGTCCAAACAAACAGATATTCTTTAACGTGCACCTCCTTTCTTCCTCCACTGCACCCTACTCATGGTGTTGTCCTTGGCCAGTGGAGATCCAGAGTTCAGAGGTGCTTTTGCACGAGTTCACCTCCCATTTTGAGAGGTGGGGAAGAGAAGGCATTCTGCTCATTCCTTCAAGCTGCTTGCTCTGGTTGCTGTTGTTCATCATGTCACTGTTTACTCCACTGCTCCATTCCTGATGGCCCTGCACCATCACCTTTTGCTGCCATTGTAATCTCCGTGAGTTGATCTTTTAAGACTCTCCCAGTTTTCAGTGATTTCAGATCAGTGGAGGAACCTCATTGCTAGTGCAGCTTGGGCAGTATCTTCCACAGAAACATTGTCCCACAGCAGTTCAAAGCACTTAAATCTGATAATCAGTCAATCCAGGTCTGGTAGTCACTTAAGACTTTCTAGGTAAGGGGTTTTCAACTTTTTCAGGGTTGCAACACAGCTGGGAGCCTGACCCCAGGTTAACAGAAGTAGGGTGCCCATTGTTCCCTGCTGCAGCAGCTCAGTGGGAGTTGGGCAGGCTTAACTCGCGACACTCACCAGTGTGCAGTGACATACTTTTGTTTTGCGACACAGTGGTTGAGAACCACTGTTCTAGGGAATCTAATCAATGCTATCTTTAAACAGGGGAGAGGGGCAGGTCAAATAGTGTCTGTGGCTATGTCTACACTTGCTAAAATTAGTTAGTTTGAATTAACTAATTTGAACTAGAAAAAGTTAGTTCGAATTAGCGATTCCCATTCATTTCAATGGCCGGTTACTTCAAACTAAGAAATTAGTTTGAATTAACATGGCCACATTGGCTAATTTGAACTAATTAGTTCAAACTAAAGCCTTACTTCTAAAGCCCTATTTTAAACTTATTAGTTCGAATTAAGGAAGCCCTTAATTTGAACTAACTAAAACCTAGTTTAGCCATAGCCTGTGATTCTTAGGCAGCAGAGCCAATACCAGCACCTGTCTCTACACTCCTCCTCCACCACTGGAATCTGGAATCCAACCCCCCTGCTTAGCAAATACAGTTCATTTGATGGTGATTAGTATTTGCTTTATAATGAAAGAAGTGCTGGGGCACAAGCAAGTTTAAAAACAAACAAAAAAAACCCCAATACAACCTTCCATAAATGCAGGTTAAAAGCCAGCTATTTCAAAACTGATCTTAATAAACTCATGGAGGGATGGTATAATGGGACAGCCTAGTCTGATGATTGATCTTTGGCCCCTGATGGTAGATATGCCAATGGGATGGGTTCTGAGTTATTACAGAATTCTTTCTTGAGTATCTGACTGATGAGTCTTGCCCCATTCTCAGGGTTAAACTGATTGCCGTATTGGGGTCGGGAAGGAATTTTTCCCCAGGGCAGATTGACAAAAGCTCTTGGAGTTTTTTGCCTGCCTCTAGAGCTAGGATAGATTGGTGAGGGCTCTGGGTGGTTTTCACCTTCTTCTGTAGCATTGGGAATGGCTCAATTGCTGGTGGACTCTCTGTATCTTAAAGTTTTTAAACCATGATTTGAGGACTTTAAAGCTTAGTCATAGGTTAGAGATTTATTGCAGAGGTGGGTAAGATTCTGTGGCCTGCATTGTGCAGGAGGTTAGACTAGATGATCATACTAGTCCCTTCTGATGCATGAGTACAAAAGATATGACAAGCTCAGAGAACTCCTGGGACTATGAACTGCAAAGGTTAAAAGGTGCCAGGACTTAGCTCCGGCATAAATTAAGTACCGAGGGGGACCTTCCCTTCCCTCCCCCCCACCCCCAATCAGGAGAGGTTAAATACAGTTGCTGCCCTTTACTCATGCAGAACTGTGCCTAGATATTTCTTTACCCCTTCATTCAATAACAAAAGTGATTTATAACCCACCACCAGCCAAAAATTCACCACTTAAGTATCCAGCATTCACAGCTATGCTGCCCAGGCAGAGCCTGACGCTAAAGCTTCTCTTCCCCTCACCATTACTAGCTGTCAAGGAAGAGCTCATTTCATACCTTGTTTACAAATCATAATTGGAAATTATGAGGTTAGCCAATATCAAAATGAATCTGCCAACATGGTCATAAAAACCAAACAGCAGTGTGAGGAAGCTAGTCTTTGTCCATACTTCTCAAACTTACGCTTTTTCAGGTACGAGTATTTTATCATATGCTGTATATGCTTTTAAAGTGTGCATTAATGTTTCAATTCAGATTTCCAACCAATGACTAACTTGGCAACACTGCATATAACTAGTTGATCACTGCAGGGGTGCTGGTGAAATTCAGGTGTGGGTATAAGGAAATCGATGGTTACCTGCATCTATTCCACTGCAGGTTTATACTTGCTTCTGCACACAGTTGAAAAATTTTTCCCATCCATATTGATAACTACTGGGGCAGCACAAGCACCGTTGACTGCCTCATGCATTTCATCCCTTTCAGTTCCTTCCAGAAAGATGCTGATACATAGAGGAAAAAGATCTAGTTGTGAATGGACATGTGCAACACGTTTTGAAGAGCAACTGCTACAAAAACTTCCAGGGGATAGCTGTGTTAGTCTAGTTCAGCAAAACAAACGAGTCCCGTGGCACTTTTAAAGATTAACAAAAGCCTGGCTGGGTTAGACCCTGCTACTGAGCCCTAATCAAAGGAAAACGGGAGCCAGTTGAGTAAGCTGGCAGACAGTCTGGGACCAAGAAGCAGCTAGAAGACTTGCACCCCGCTGAACAAGAGCAAAATCTGTAAGATCCCCGGAACTGTGTGAAGTAGTGCATATTGAGAGTGGTGGGCTGTGCCTTGTAAATAAAGGTGAAGCACAACAGTAAGGTCTGGATGTGGTCTATGGGGACCAAAGGCCTGGGCGTGTGGGGTCCTGGAGCAAAAATGCTACAGTTAGGAGTTGTTTCTTCCTCAAGCCATAGCACATGTCCATTCTACCGCAGATATGCAAAAGCAATCCAAGCTGGGAGTGGGCTTGGAATTTACAGGGACTGGAAAAACACTCATCCAAACCCAACAGTCTTTAGACCAATAAGAGATTGTGTACCGAGAGGAAAAATGTACAACTGCTGACCAGGTTATCATTTTACAAGTATTTAATGTGGGAAAGTGATCCATAAATGCCATGAAATGCACTTGGGACCTAGTTAAATGACCCAATGCTCTATCCAGATGCATCATGTTAGCCAGCTGGTAACATAAGCAAACAACTGGATAGTCAATATGAAATCCTTAGAGCAGATATTAGACAGCTTTTTATTCTGTCGGCAAACATGATGAAGACAGCTGCACTGAACACTTAGAAGATATTTTTCTTTGAACAAAGTCTTTTTAATATCTAGAACATGAAGCTTCTTTTCCACTGACTTTCTTCCTAAAGCCTTATGATCATGAGAAGATCACTTAATGTGAAAATTGGAGTCTCAGATGAAGACAAAGGTAAACATATAGAAAACTGTATATGGAGGATCAGATCCTAACACCCGCAATTCCCCCACTTTTCTGGCTGACATAACGACCACCAAAAATGCCACCTTTTTAGAAAGATGCGATAGGGAACATAACACTAGATGCTAAAGGGGGAATCCACCAGCTTGGCTAAGGCTAGATTTAAGCTCCATAGCGGAACAGAATCCTGAACCTGTAGAAATAGTCTCTCCATGCCCTTTAAAGAAACACAGATATTAGGATGGAAAAATTGGTTATCAAGGGCGGAAGGTGAGATAGCCACTATGTGCACTCTGACTGAACTAACTGCCAACGATTGATGCTTTAAAGACAGAAGATAGTCCAATATGTGCTGAATAGAAGTGAGGATTGTGGAATTAGATGGGGATTAATATGAATATAGTAAGGTGGATAAGGAACTGGTTAAAAAGGGAGACTACAGCGGGTCATACTGAAGGGTGAACTGTCAAGCTGGAAGACAAGAGTCCAGTGGCACTTTTAAAGACTAACAGATTTATTTATCGCATGAGCTTTTGTGGGATTTTCCCCCAGGAAAGCTCATGCGATAAATAAATCTGTTAGTCTTTAAAAGTGCCACTGGACTCTGTTGTCTTTCTACAATAGACTAACACGGCTACCCCTTTAGAATTTGTCAAGCTGGAGGGAGGTTACTAGTGGAGTCCCTCAGGGATTTGTCTTGGGATCGATCTTGTTCAACCTTTTTGTTACTGACCTTGGCACAAAAAGTGGGAATGTGCTAATAAAGTTTGTGAATGACACCAAGTTGGGAGGTATTGCTGATACGGAGAAGGATCGGGATACCATACAGAAAGATCTGGATGACCTTGTAAACTGGAGTATCAGGGGAACAGGATGAAATTTAATAATGGGAAGTGCAAGGTCATGCATTTAGGGACAAACAACAAGCATGTTTCCTATAAGTTGGGGACGCATCAGTTGGAATGGACTGAGGAGGAGAAGGATCTGGGAGTAATGGTTGACCATAGAATGACTATGAGCTGCCAATGTGATGTGGCTGTGAAAAAAGCTAATGCAGTTCTAGGATGTATCAGGAGAGGTATTCCAAGTAGAGACAGGGAGGTGATAGTGCCGCTGTACAAGGCACTGGTGAGACCCCATCTGGAATACTGGGTGCAGTTCTGGTCCCTGATGTTTAAAAAGGATGAATTCAAATTGGAACTGGTGCAGAGAAGGGCTATAAGGATGGTCTGTGGAGTGGGAAACCTGCCTTATGAGTGGAGACTCAAGAAGCTTGGCTTGTTTAGCTTAACCAAAAGAAGGCTGAGGGGGGATATGATTGCTCTCTATAAATACATCAGAGGGATTAACATCAGGGAGGGAGAGGCTTGCGAACAGGGACTGCAAACAGGGGAGTTTGCGAGGGAAGGAGAAGGAGAAGCCCTGAGAAGGAGGCGAAGGAGATCCCCTTGCTGAAGAAGCAAGGGAGAGAGTGAATTGCTGACTGTGTGTGCTTGTGCTTGTGTCTTTTTTTCCCCACAGGTGATTTCTGTGAATTGTCAGTTACTGTGTGAGTTGGGATTGTGATTGTGTGATTGTCTGGGGGCTGTTTGTACTATTGTTCTCTGCTCAGCCCTGCTCAGCCCAATCAGCCTTGTGATCACCCTTCCCCTGTGTGCTTAACGAGGGGCAAGGGCTGACCCAGGCAGAGAAGGCCTTAAAAGCCAGTGGCTGAGCGACCAGGGGGAGCTTGCGAACAGGGACTGCAAACAGGGGAGTTTGCGAGGGAGATTGGGGGAAGTCCGTGTTTTGTGTAGCTACTATGGTGAAGAGGACCCGCGCCGCTTGTGCCAGCACTGCTACTGTCTCCTCCACCTGCGCCTGTATCCAGACAGACATACTGACCATGGATATCTCTACCCAGATCCTGGCGTGGACTTGCAAGGACTGTGGCCTGCATTTCCCACTCTCAGACAGTCAGGCTGGGGAGACCATTCAATGTGACAGGTGTCTCCTGGTGGAATCTCTCAGGAAGCAGGTGGGGGAGTTACAGGAGGAGGTGGCCAGGCTCAGGAGTATCCATGCCCTGGAGAAGTTCCTGGATAGCATCCATGAGGAAACATGCAAGGAGGAAGAAACTATCCAGAGGCAAAGGACTGCTGCCACATCCTCGGAGAAGGATGAGATGGCTCAAGCAGAGGGTGGACACTGGCAGCTGGTTACTTCTGGCAGCAGACAGTGCTCCACCCCTGCTCCCACCCCACCCTCCGTTGTGGTAAAGAACCGCTACGCAGCACTACAGACGGGAGATGAGATGGAAGAGGAGAAGCCATGCACCCCCGAGGTTGGGAGGATCACAACCATCACACCCAGGAGAAAACGTCGGGTTGTGGTGGTTGGTGACTCTCTTCTGAGGCGGACGGAGGCACCCATCTGTCGCCCAGATAAGGCCTCTCGGGAGGTATGCTGCCTGCCAGGCGCCCGTATCCGAGACGTTACGGAGGGATTGTCGAGAATCATCCGTCCCTCTGACTACTACCCCATGCTACTCATCCATGTGGGAACCAATGATACTGCGAGAGGTGACCGTCTGCAGATCAAAGGGGACTACAGGGCTCTGGGAGCACGGGTGAAGGAGTTCGGTGCACAGGTGGTATTCTCCTTGATCCTTCTGGTCAAGGGTAGGGGCCCGAGCAGAGACAGATGCATCCTGGAGGTGAATGCCTGGCTGCAGAGATGGTGTTACCAGGAGGGCTTTGGCTTCCTTGACCATGGGGTGCTGTTTCAGGAAGAAGGACTGCTAGGCACAGATGGACTCCACCTATCCAGGAAGGGAAAGAGCATATTTGGAAGCAGACTGGCTAAGCTGGTAAGGAGGGCTTTAAACTAGGTTCGAAGGGGGAAGGTGACCAAGGCCCACAGGTAAGTGAAACTGAGGGAAACCTGGGGGAAGGGAGGGAACTTGGGGGATGCTGGGGCTGTAACAGCAGGAATAAAAGACGGGGTAGTTGGAACTGGGGGGCGGGGTCAAATAATTGCTTTTTATTTCCTGATGAAGTCATAATACCTCAGGCGAGTGGGGAAGGAGGACACCGGGAGACATTGCAAGGAGGAAGATGCAACAGGAGGGAGAATCGACAGGGCAAAGTAGGGCAATGGGCCCGGTATCTTAGGTGCCTGTACACAAATGCGAGGAGCCTGGGAAACAAGCAGGAAGAATTGGTAGTACTGGCACAGACAAGGAACTATGATATAATTGGAACAACAGAAACGTGGTGGGATAACTTGCATGACTGGAGCATTGCCATGGATGGATATAAATTGTTCAGGAAGGACAGGCAGGGAAAAAGGGGGGGAGGAGTAGCATTATATGTAAAAGAGCTGTATGACTGCTCGGAGCTCCACTATGAAAGTGGAAACAAGATGGTTGAAAGTTTGTGGGTTAAGTTTAGGGGAGAATGCAACAAGGGGGATGTTGTGGTGGGTGTCTGCTACAGACCACTGGACCAGAAAGAGGAGGTGGATGAGGCGTTCTATGGACAACTAACAGAAGTTTCCAGATCGTCGCAGGCCCTGGTTCTTATGGGGGACTTCAATTATCCTGATGTCTGCTGGGAAGATAATACAGCAGTGCACAGGCAATCCAGGAAGTTTTTGGAGAATATTGAGGACAACTTCCTAGTACAAATGCTGGAGGAACCAACTAGGGGCCTTGCACCTCTAGACCTATTGCTCACAAACAGAGAAGAATTGATCGGGGAAGTAGAAGTAAATGGCAACCTGGGCAGCAGCGACCATGAGATGGTAGAGTTCAGGATCCTGATCAATGGAAGGAAGGAAAGAAGCAGAACACACACCCTGGACTTCAGAAAAGCAGATTTTGGCTCCCTTAGGGAGCTGATGGGCAGGGACCCATGGGAAGCTGATCTGAAGCGGAAAGGTGTCCAAGACAGCTGGCTGTATTTTAAAGAAACCCTGTTAAAGGCACAGGAAGATACCATTCCGATGTGCAAAAAGAACAGCAAATGTGGACGGCGACCAGCGTGGCTTAGCAGGGAACTCTGCGGGGAGCTGAAACATAAAAGGGAAGCTTACAAGAAGTGGAAGCTTGGACAGATGACGCATATAAAGATATTGCTCGGGACTGCAGGGATCAAATCAGAAAGGCCAAAGGACAATTGGAGTTGCAGCTAGCAAGAGATGTGAAGGATAACAGAAAGGGGTTCTATAAGTATATCAGCAACAAGAAAAGGATCAGAGGTGGTGTAGGTCCCTTACTGAATGGGGCAGGCATCCTCGTGGAGGATGATGCAGAAAAGGCTGAAGTACTCAATGCTTTTTTTACTTCCGCGTTCACAGGGTGGGCCAGCTCCCAGGCTACTACATGGGGTAACACGGACTGGGGAGAAGAGTGGCCCTTGGTGATGGAAAGTCAGGTTAGGGAACACAATGAAATTGGATGTGCACAAGTCCATGGGGCCGGATGAACTGCATCCGAGAGTGCTGAGGGAGTTGGGGGAAGTGATTGCAGAGCCGCTGGCCATTATCTTTGAGAACTCGTGGTGAATGGGGGTGGTCCCGGAGGATTGGAAAAAGGCAAATATAGTACCTATCTTTAAGAAAGGGAAAAAGGAAGATCCGGGGAACTACAGACCTGTCAGCCTCACCTCAATCCCTGGGAAAATCATGGAGCAGGTCCTCAAGGAATCCATCCTGAAACACTTGGAGGAAAATAGAGTGATCAGGAACAGTCAACATGGATTCACCAAGGGCAAATCGTGCCTGACCAACCTGATTTCCTTCTATGATGAGATGACTGGATTTGTGGATGCGGGAAGAGCCGTTGACGTGATATACCTTGACTTTAGCAAGGCTTTTGATACGGTTTCCCACAGCATTCTCGTTGGCAAGTTAAGGAAGTATGGGTTGGACGAGTGGACCGTAAGGTGGATCGAAAACTGGTTAGATCAACGGGCTCAGCGGGTAGGAATCAATGGCTCGATGTCTGGTTGGCAACCGGTAACGAGTGGAGTACCCCAGGGGTCGGTCCTGGGGCCGGTTCTATTCAACATCTCCATTAATGATCTTGATGATGGAATAGACTGCGTGCTTAGTAAGTTTGCGGATGACACCAAGTTGGGGGGGAATGGTAGATACTCTGGAGGGCAGGGACAGGATCCAGAGAGACTTGGACAAATTGGAAAACTGGGCTGAAAGAAACCTCATGAGGTTCAACAAAGACAAGTGCAAAGTCCTGCACTTAGGACGGAAAAATCCCATGCACTGCTACAGGCTGGGGACCGATCAGCTAAGTAGCAGCGCTGTAGAAAAGGACCTGGGAGTTATGGTGGACGGGAAGATGAATATGAGCCAACAGTGTGCCCTTGTTGCCAAAAAGGCCAATGGCATATTAGGCTGCATCAGTAGGAGTATTGCCAGCAGATCGAGGGATGTGATAATTCCCCTCTATTCGACACTGGTCAGGCCGCATCTGGAGTACTGTGTCCAGTTTTGGGCTCCCCACTACAGAAAGGATGTGGACTAATTAGAAAGTCCAGCGGAGGGCAACAAAAATGATTAGGGGGCTGGGGCACATGACTTATGAGGAGAGACTGAAGGAACTCGGCTTATTTAGTCTATAGAAGAGAAGACTGAGGGGAGATTTGATAGCAACCTTCAACTACTTGAAGGGTTGCTCCAAAGAGGAGGGAGCTAGGCTGTTCTCGAGGGTAACAAAGGACAGAACAAGGAGCAATGGTTTCAAATTACAGCTGGGGAGGTCAAGGTTGGATATTAGGAAAAACTTTCTCACTAGGAGGGTGGTGAAGCATTGGAATGGGCTATCTAGGGAAGTGGTAGAATCTTCATCTTTGGAGATTTTTAAGGCTCGATTAGACAAAACCCTGGCTGGGATAATTTAGGGGGAGTGGTCCTGCTTTTTAGCAGGGGGTTGGACTAGATGACCTCGTGAGGTCCCTTCCAACCCTATTATTCTATGATTCTATGAATTATTTGAGTACAGCACCAATGTGGACACCAGAACAAATGGTTATAAACTGTCCATCAAGAAATTTAGGCTTGAAATTGGATGCAGGTTTCTAACCATTAGAGGTATAAAGTTCTGGAATAACCTTCCAAGGGGAGTTGTGGGGGCAAAAACCATAACTGCTTTCAAATCTGAGCTTGATAAATTTATGGAGGGGATGGTATGATTAGCCTATTTTGGAAATTGACTGGTATTTGGCTACGTGTGATGGATTTACAAATGGCCTAAGAGGGGAGAGTACATGGGGTGGGTTCTGAGTTATTACAGAGAATTGTTTCTTGGATAACTGGCTGTTGAGACTTGCCCACGTGCTCAGGGTTTAACTGATTGCCATATTTGGGGTCGGGAAGGAATTTTCACCCAGGACTGATTGGTCTGGGCTCTGGGGGTTTTTTGCCTTCCTCTGTAGCACAGGGCATGGTTCACCTTCCAGTGAATTCTCTGTATCTTAAAGTCCCTTAAATCATGATTTAAGGATGTAAATAACTCAGTCATAGGTTAGTGGCCTATTGCAGGAGTGGGTGGGTGAGGTCTTGAGGCCTGCATTTTGCAGGAGGTCAGACTAGATGATCGTACTGGTCCCTTCTGACTTTAAAGTCTATGAGTCTATGAACACACCTTTCAGTCTGGACCAGACTAAAACACCTCTTCCACTTCTAGTTTCATATTACTAATTGATGATTTTCTACTATGTAGCACCATTTCCTGGCTTCCCTAGAGCAGGACTCTTCTGCAGACATCAGTCATGAAGCCTCCACACAGCCAGGTGAAAGGACTGTCAAGCTGTGCATAGTGAAGTGAGAGGGCAACTGATAGAGCTAACACCTCCAAAAACAGTAGTGACAGAGCCATTCTTGGGCAACGAGTACAAGAGGAGTCTTGTCCTACTTGATTCTACACAGAGCTCTGGGCAGGAGATGAATAGAAGGAAAAGCACACAGACCATGGCAATAGACAAGCACCCATCAATGAGCCCAGACCATGGCCCCCTGGAAGCAAAACTGGTGACATTTTCTGTTATCTTTTGTTGCAAATGAATTGGAGAGGTCCATTTTCCAGTTCTACAGAATTCATTATGTCCAAGCAAAGAGACCACTCATGGTGAATGATTAACAGTTTGCTTAGGCAGTCTGCTGAAGTATTTCAGATCCCTGGAAGGCAAGTTGCTTTCAGGAATGTAGAGGTGGCAATGCAGAAGCAGAACACTTCCTGACACAGCAACTAAGATAAATCCCCTCCTTATTTGCTTTCATAAACATGGCCATTGTATTGTCAGTCAGAATCAAATAAACCTCTTCCCTTGATATGTGGAAGAAACCCCACGCAAGCTAACTAGATAGCCTGCAACTCCCTGGCATTGTTATATGGCACCTCAGATCTTAGGGAGATGAGAAAAACTTGGGTCTCATTCAGACATAAGTGAGGTCCACAACACAAATCCAACACATCCATTACTAAGATAAAAGACTGCTGAGGTGGAATGAAGGGAACTCCCTTACAAACACTGGAAGGTTCGGTCCACCAATCTAAGGAAGCGATCAGATTTAGAATCTGAACTATCATATCCACATGATGCTTCCTTGGTGAATACATCTTGGCCAACCAGCACTGTAGCGCTCTGAAACGCAGTCCAACATATAGGACTTCTAAAGTGCACACTACCATGTACCCTTCCAGCCTCAAACAGGTTCTTACTGTGATGAGGGGATATGTCTAAGACAGAGTCTAGAATGACCCCTTGTATCATCTGAAACCTTGGCAGTGGAACGCAGATTTGGGACACCATAGAATTTGGGATTAAAGCAATACATTCTTTTTGCCGTCACAGATTTCTATCTTGATTAGCAGGCCAAGCACATCAAACATGGACCAGATAATGTTTACACTAGACAACATTTGCAACTTGGCTCAACCTCTTACTAGCCAGCTTTCCAGGTAAGGGAAGATGGACTCCTTATCTCTAGAGGAAGGAGTACACACCACACACAGGGGTATGCATGGAGAAGAAGAAGAAGAGGACTTCCCCCCTCTCCCTCCAATAACTCATTAGGCGCACCAAATGTCTCCCAACCCCAGGGCTGTGGCCAGAGCAAGCTCAGGTCAGGGGCATACACAGAACATACCCCTCTAAAAAGGGATAAAATTTAAATTGTTGCAAACACTCCTGATCACATATTTTGTTACACAAAAAGGACAGCCAATAGACCAAAAGGCACTACCGTGACTTGATAATGGAACCACTGATGGCGACTCTTTGAAGCTTCCTGTGACACTAATGAATTGACGTACGAAGATAAGTGTACTCAGCATATCAGTACCCTGGCCCCAGGGAAAGAATAATGAAAACTAAAGTGATCATTCAGAATTTCAGCTTTTTTAGGAACCTGTTTAACTCAAAAGTGAGGCCCTGAATTATCTGTGGAACCTCTGGGGGAAGACCAGACAACTGCAGCCATGAAGACAGTTGCATAATGAAGGTGAGGCCATGCAGCGAGCTGTCGAGTTAGTTATGGCTAGATCAGTCTTCTGCTGTCCTAGAAACCAAGTTGCCCTCCTCCACTGTTGCCTGAACTTCTTACTTTGTGTCATCTGGGAGCTTATTCTTAAGCTTCAAAATTGCATAGCACGGTGTAAAGTTGTAGTGCTTCAGCAAAGCTTGCTAATTCACAGTAAAAACTATAACCCTCCTGTGGAATAAAAGCTTCCTTCCGAAGAAGTCTACTTTCTTAGGCTAAGTACACACGACAAACTTAGCTTGTTGCGGGAGAAGGAAAGCTCTATAAATATAGCGCTTTTATGTGTACATACGTGCTTCTTGTATCGCAAAGGAGCATTCACCCGTGTGAACGCTCCTTTGCGATAAAAGGAGCAGTGCATGGTGGGCCCCTGTCCCACCACACACTGCGCACAGCCAGCGTAGGCTAGGGGGCTGGCTGCAGCCCCCCGCTGCCTCCCGAAGCCCCGGAGCTGAGCTAGGGGGCTGACCCGAACCGGCTGCCCTGCCGGTTAGGGCCAGCCCCGTAGTCTAGCTGCAGGGGTTTGGGTGGCAGCAGGGGCTGCGCTAGAGGGCTGACCTGAACTGGCCGCCCTCGCTGGTTCAGGCCAGCCCCCTAATCCAGCTCCAGGGGTTTGGGTGGTGGCAGGGACCACGGCGCTTAAGTGCGCAGCCCCCGCTGCCACCCGAAGCCCTGGGGCTGAGCTAGGGGGCTGATCTGAACCAGCTGCCCTCGCCCATTTGGGCCAGCCCCCAGCCCAGCTCCAGGGGTTTGGGTGGTGGCAGGGCCTGCAGCGCTGTGGGAGCTGACACCCAAGCCCCAGGGCTGAGCTAGACGGCTGACCCAAACTGGCTGCCCTCGCTGGTTCCGATCAGCCCCCTAGCTCAGCCCCGGGGCTTCTGGTGGCAGCAGGGGCTGCGCACTTAAGCGCCACAGCCTCTGACGCCACCCGAACCCCCCTGCATCTGGACTAGCGAGGGCAGCCTGTTCGGGTCAGCCCCCTAGCTCAGCCCCGGGGCTTGAGTGGCAGCTCCAATAGTCAATTTCACTGCTCAACTAGAGCAGTGAAATGGCCATATCTGACATCTCTAATGTCCCAGAGTGGCCTGGATTGGCACTCTGGGACATTTCCGGAGGCTGTCTAATGCGGAAAAATCCATACACATGAGCACTACCGTGGAACAGCTGTTCTGCAGTAAGCCTAACCACTCTCAACTTGAGTGGTTTAACTGTTGCGGGGCAAGAGGGTGTTGCCGCGCAACAGGGAGAACACTTGTGTGTACGCTCCAAGCTTTATTGCGCAATAAAGTGATGGTGTGTACGTGGCCTTAGCCTTTGGAGGGAGGGCAGGGGGGGAGATATCAATACCTGGGTGACCTTCCATCTCTCATTAGCTGCAGGTACTACCAGGAAGCCTGGAGGTCTGGGGGAGGGGTGTTCAAACTGCTGAGAGGCAACGTAGTACTTTTTTTCTGCCTTTTGAAGTAACTGTCAGGGATGATGGAGTCTACCATAAAACCTTAGTAGGCTGTGGAATTGCCTTAATAGGCAGAGCCGTCTTTGATGAGGCCACTGATATTTAAAAGTCCTAAAGCTTGCTGGACTTTTCCTGGATCTTCTCTTGGTGGAGGTACAAGCCAAAACCATCTTTCACAACTCCTAGTGGACTCAAGGAGGTGGAAGGGATGTTATTTGGTGGCAGGGAAATAAGCGCCACCATGACAGCCTCATCAGGGAATGAGGAAGAGGATGATCCACCTCCATCTCTTCTCAGGATAGCTTGTGAGAAGGGCCATGAACAGGCCCACTACTAATGGCGGATTCTTTAGGACACCGATGATCTTAACCAGCCAAGGAAGGAGGTTGGGAAGGATGCAGGGATGCTCTTGGTTGATGGGACTCCCCCCAAGTTTCCAAAAGAAACCAATGATGAGACCCTGGCCAAACCAAGGGTCTTCATGGTCCTGGACTGAGGCTGAAATCAGGTAGGCAGGAATTGAATGCAGGTTGCATCCAGGCTGAGACATACAAACATGTCAATCTGAAGAATCCACGTCTTCAGATCCTGGTTGAGCTCTCTCTGTCAATACCAGAGAAATAGGCTCAGATTCCAGAGAAGTGGATACCAATGAGATATGTGGTTTCCCCTAGATAGTACCATTTTAATTGGTTATACTAGCTGTCAAATCTAATAGTCCCACATAGTGCAGAGATGAAGCTGTGATAATTGGTATCCTCACTGCTGAAGCCAGGTAAGGATTTTGATTTGTCAGGAATGGCAGCATCAAGAGACTCAACAATTCTCTCACAGGTGCAAATGCCTTAGGAGAAAGCATTCACATCTTGCAGCACCAGTACCTGAGTCAGTGACAACAAAGCAACTCCTGAAATGCCCAGTCTCAACAGGCCTTAACTGGGCCCTCCAGTCAATGGACTTACCTGTTTTAAAGCCTGTTCTGGGGAGTGCCTCCTTTCCGAGCACAGCTCCAAGTCCTTAGTAGAGCTTGACCTCTTACCTCCAATGTTGGGTGACTGGCACCGAATCCTTAGATCAGTGGTTACTGTGTCACCACAGAGTGGCAAGTGTGTTGCGGAGAGCTGGGGAAATGACTGAATTTGGTCTGGGGTGGGTGGGCTGGTGTGTCCTACAGGGTTGCAATACACCACCAAGCGGGTCACACCCTGCAAAAAGGTTGAGAACCACTGCCTTAGATGACTTGCAGTACCTCTTTGGCATGGGTGAAATCCATCTGTCTCAATACAGCCAAGGTCAAAGGGGTACTGCTATGATGTAAAGACACTAGGTACCCAGAGTGAAAAGGTTCTGCTGGAAAATACAGCACGATTCCAATAACCCATACTTCATTCCCTGTTCTTTTCAGATTGGCACTTACACCTTTTACAGATAACTGCACCTGTCACTAATGTGAGCCTCTCTCAAAAAACAGAAAGCAGCTGGGGTGTTGGTAACTAACCAGCACTGGCTTGCCACAAGAGTTGCAGGGCCTAAAGCGCAGAGACTGAAGCATACCTCCAGCAGCAAACAGTACTGGAAGGCATGAAACAAAAAAAAACAAAAACCAACCCTCTAAACAATACATATACTAACTACAATATCTATAATAAGATACAGAAGGGACTTGCACAGGCAATAATGGGTTCCAAAAACTATCATGGACAGCAGAAAGGAACTACGGGGAGGTTTGAAGCAGCTCCAATCTTTATGCCTGTATACAGTGCACAAGATAGCAGAAAATGCTCATGTCACCCAAATAGGTACTGCGCAGGGAAAATCTCTGACAACTGCGCATTGGCACACACATACACCTATAGCAGAATGGACATGTGTAATCACTTGAAGTGAGATTAACAGACTACTTAATTTTAAAAAGTTATAACTGAAAGGTGGAGGATGAGAGTGGGTGGATTAAGGTTTATTAACAATTAGCTGTAATACAGGATATTGAAACATTCTCCCCCAAAGAAGTAGCTGAATCCCAAGTCACTCAAAACACATTGCTGCTAGAATAGAAAATTTCACTAAACTAGGGATATGTCTACACTTGTTCAGCTAAGTCAACTCTGTTAAGACTTAACAAGATCGACGTAGGCTATGTACACACAGCAAACTTGTCCCGCAATAAATTGTTGCGGGACAAGCAAAGCCTTATAACTGTAACACTTTCTCCCGTACACACAGAAATCCTTCTAACACAAAGGAGCGCTCACACGCTCTTTGCATTTTTGTTAGAAGGAGCAGTGCATGGTGGGCACCTATCCCACCATGCACTGCCCAGCCAGCCTTTAGGCTGGCAGCGGGGCTCTCTAGTCAACGAGATCACTGGCTTCTCAGTGGCAGGGGAGCCCCAGTGGCAGCAGGGCTCTAGCCGCCAGAAGTGCCGGAGGCTGGATCCCCGCTGCAGGGATTCCCTCAAGCCACTCAGTTTCCCAGGCGACTTGAGGGACTTCTGGTGGCAGCAGGGCTCCAGCCACCAGGAGCCCTAGTGTCTGGAATCCCACTGCGGGGATTCCCTCAACCTACTTGGTTTCCCAGGAAACCAAGCGGCTTGAGGGAATCCCCGCAGCGGGGCTCCAGCTGCCAAGGCCCCTGGTAGCTAGTGCCCCGCTGCCACGGGGATTCCCTGAACCCACCTGGCTTAACGGCTCCTGGGTAGCAGCAGCTACTGCCCCGAAGCTGGCAATCCGGACAGCTGGTTGCTAGGGTTCCGGCTTCAGGGCTGCAGCCATCCCCTGCCCCAGGAGCCAGGAGGCTTCAGGGAAACCCCCTGGGGATTCTGAGGCTCAGCGGAGCTCCTGCACTGGGGTCCAGGAACCCCCGTGCAAGCCACCAATTGTCAATTTCACTGCTCTGCTACAGCAGTGAAATGGACAACTTTGACAGCTCCGATGTCCCAGAGTGGCCTTGATTGGCACTCTGGGACATTTCTGGAGGCTGTCGAATGCAGAAGGGGCATACATTCAGGCTCTACTGCAGAACAACTGTTCCACGGTAAGCATAACCGCCCTCGTTTGGGTGGTTTACCTGTTGTGCGGCAAGAGGGCTGTTGCCACGCAAAAAGCAACATTTGTGTGTTTACGCTCACCACCTTATCACACGGTAAGACTGTAGTGTGTACAAGGCCTTAAAGTTGACCTTATTAAGTCAGCTCAACAGAGCATCTACACTAAGTCGACTTAACAGAGCCTGTAGTGTAGACTAGCCATACACACTGGCTTTAAGTCGACTTAATAAATTGACTTAAGCCTTAAGTCGACCTAAAGAGGGGAAGTCAATTTAAGGAAGCGTCCTTAAGTCAACCTAAGTTGCTAGTGTAGACATACCCTAGAAGAGTAAAGAACTAGATATAGGATTGTCTGCCATCTCTGATTTAGAAGAATAAAGAAGTAGATATGAATCAGAGATGGCAGATGATTGTATATTTCCCATTTTCTGCAAAGTGCTTTAAGAGCTTCATTACATCAATGCAAAATATTTTTCTAGGATACCTATGAACTTATTTCCACTCTGACAAGAAAAAAACTAAAGCGCATTTCCCCTCCCCTAACGTTTGCAAAATCTGTTTTTGACACTGTGCACTGTTTTTAACTCTTCCATAGGCTCTTACTTCACACATTCTATACCACTCAGGTTAAACAAAAAATAGTAATATAATCTTCCTAGCCCATCATTATAATCATTTCTCACACAACCATTTTTAAGTGTCTAAAATAAAATGTGAAATTCGTAAATTCCCAACATATTATTGTACAAACATTAAATCTGATAAACTGTCTACACTACACTGCAGTGTGGACTATCACACCAAAAAGTGTTGCAATCTAACTGTCTCATGTAGCTGCTGCTGGCATGAACTAAACAGTGGCTGATTTGTGTTAAATGTAGTCTTCTCATCACTATGAAAAGAGCAGATTGCTGCTTTGTTAAGCAAGTGTCTGTCTTTTTGCTGAAGGAGGCTGTGGGGTATATGTTTATACTGCCTTTCATAGTTCTAATTTATGCAGGATTTGCTATCAGATTAAAAAACTTCACAATTTGTCACACACCACCTTCAAAGTGAATTTCAGGTTGTGACTGAAGTACCTCAAAGCTGTCTAAGAATATTACAATGCACCTTTCCCTGGCATTCTACAAACTCTAAGTATCAACATCCTTATGAGAAGGGTAATTCTCTCTGTTTTACAAATAACACCACACAAAACAGACCTAAGTCAAGTGATCATGGACACCACAGGCAGCAGTAATAAGTGGGCCTCTCTGCATTCTGATTCTAATAATACAGGGCAGGAAACGCCAAAGTTTCCTCCAGGGGTTAAGCTTTTGAAAGTCTATTAGAACAGAAAGAGAACTTCACAAAACAAACTTATATCACCAGGCCACTAATCTCGATTTTTAGTTCTGCCAGAAATTGGGAGCATGGGGGGGGGGGGGGGGGGAAAGGAACAACCAAAAGGAAAGAAGGGATTCCAGTGTGCAAGGAGAGGAAAATATAACAAAGCTATGCTAAAAAAAAATTCTTGCTTGGAAAAAAGTTGTCAAAAAGGTATTAAAGTTTTCTAAATAAGATATGCAAGAGAAAAACATGAGGCAATAATGACAGACTATACAAGATGCCCCGAAGAGTTCACCATTTAAAACACTTTGTTTGTTTTAAAAAGACCAATCCTTACAAAAGAGAAACAAACAAACCCCAAAACAAACAAAAACCCACACACCCCACCCAAACACCTCACCACCACCCAAACAATAAAAAGCAGCTCCTGATCAGGATCTTTATAAAATGATGAAAAATGACTTGCTGAAGAGCACAAAACTAATTCACAAGCCCTCGGAATACACACACACACACACACAAAGGACAACTTTCATAATGCATCCCATTTTATACTCTTTTCTCAGGCAAGCCTTTCACTGAAAGAGCTTTTTTTTTTTTAAAAAGCAAAAAGACAAAGAATAGAAACAGTACTGGATTGGTTTACTGAGCTATGAATTGTAAATTTGAAGAGTTATAAGAAGTCAGTAAGAGAGTTCCAACTTATGAGAAAGGACTCTGGTTCTCTTTGCAATGCACATGCCAAGAAATGGTCATGCACCTTTGCAATTCACACCTAACTAATCCCAAGATAGCATTCATGCAACATGAGACACAAGACCTCAGTTTTTCGGGTTTTTTTTTTTTTTTTTTAAATTCAGTACCTTACATATGAAATTATTCTGCTTTAATTAGCCAGAAAAAGTTAAACTTTAGAAACAGACCCTCTTTGTTCTATTAAACTGCTTGGCCATCTTTATGAAAGTGACAGCAAGGGGTCTTTAAGAACATAAAAAAATAAATTAAAAAAAAAAAAAATACCCCATACTCTTATCTTGCTTCCTCACACAAAGACAGGTTCTCTACCCCCACCACAATAAGCAAATACTTATCTGATCACCAAGGCTCTCAAGGGAGAGGTTAGCATTTTAGAAATATTAATGTATTTGTTCTGCTCTCACATCTTAAGTTCTTCCCCCCTCCTTTATCTATATCCATTTTATTTCAAAGAAGAAAATGATAATTCACTTAACTGGTATTTGTGGTTTCTAGATTAGATCTAGCAACACTAAAAAGAAGAGAGTTGGAAAGCAACATCTTTTACAGGAATATTTCTATAGATACAAAATTATCTCATTCTCAACTAAGTGATGGTTCAAAGTCTGGAAACTCAGATCTAATTCAATATAGGGTTCAACTCATATGCTTAGTACTTGTGTAGGAATAGTGTGTCATTACAGTTGACTTCCACAAAAATTACACCATAGGCAGATTTATCCTTTTAATATTCCTATCTCTGCAAGTGAACACCACACGCACACAGACACAAGTGCTTCCTACCATCACTATTTTCCTGATCATTCAGCACATGTTAAGGAAGCCAGTGACTTAAATGATAGCCATTAAAAAAGATCCAACTTTCTAAACTCAGGTGCAACAGAACACCTAGTCACCTAAGCATTTAGCAATCTGTATGCCAAAGGGGAAAAAAGCCAACTCTGAATCTTCCTGTAAATATCCTCTTAGCTAGCAGATAAGAATTATTTTCTACATAATGTAAACTTGAGGAACTTAATTTTTATTACAGTGCATGTTTCAAGAGCAGCTACATCTATCCAAGAAAGCAAGAAGCAACAAGATATTTAATGGCAAGCCCACTTCACTGTTTCCAGATCACAAAACCTTCATTTTCTCAAAAATGAGTTGCCTTCATTGCACAAGACAACTTTAGGCATAATACAAGTTCCAATGATTGTTGTTCAATGTTTAGTTTAAGATATTACTCATCTTCCGCAAAGAAACCATAAACAACCTAAGCAAATCCCAGACCATGAGGCAGGTCTCACGGTCACATACCACCTAACACTGATTACAAGAGAAAAGTCTGAAGCTTTTCAAGCAATAACTTAGGAAAAAAGTGTAACACAGGAAGTTACAAAATGCATTCAATAAGCTAGAAGTGTTATTTTTATTAAAAAAAGTAATTCAGTGCATCCTGTATTCATTATTGTAATTTGGTGGGTACAGATGTGGGTATATGAAGACTGTATAACTAAACAGGGCTATGGATGTTTGTTTTAACATGAATAAAAAGAGATATTTACTATATCCCATCACCAAACATGCCACATTCGCTGTTTGGAGAATTCAAGCCACAGTTTTGCTTTTGTCTTTAATTCCCTAAAGTCACAAACAGCTCAGGCTTCATGCAATAGCCTTCATGCCTATTGTTCTGATGACATCAGATCTACCACAGGATTCTGCTGGCCTGAAGAGACAGCCCAAAGAGCCAAGTAAACATTTGAGTACAGCATACTAATTTACAAAATGTACATTTTTTTTTTTTTTTACAGCTGGGGACACATAAATAAGGTGATTAAGGTACAATGCGTTGATCTGAAACTTAAACAGCATTTAACCTATCTAATCACCAAGGCCAGCTCCAATCACATATCATCTGGTGTCCGTGAGCACACAATTCCAGCATATTGCAAGCCGATGCCTAGCTGAGCTGCTAGAGCAAGTGACTCCTTACTTCAGGAGTCTCAAAGAAAATTTTTTACTTCATCGAGGCGGAACATTCAACCTGTAAATACCACGTCTGATGCTGCCGCCTCCTTTGCATTTGCAAGCCACCTTGGAACAGACCCGCCGCCCGTAATGACCTGCCCCATTTCGGTCACACAGCGGGACAACGTATTCAGGACAGCTCTTTGAGCCAAGTCTCTCCATCTAGTGACCGTCCCCGCAGCCCCCAGACCGCCAGCAGGGTAGGGAGGAGAAGAGCCGGCGGGGGGCGGATGTTATCAGTGCCAGACAAGTTCCCAGCGCGGATCCGGGCTGCGGAGAAAAGGAAGCCGAGCCCCGACACCCCGGCCGGCCGGGAGCGGAGAGGCGGGAGCAGCCGGCTCCTCTCCGCAGAGGGGGGCGATACAGGGTGATGGGAGGCGCGGCGCTGCCCGCGAGCGGAGGAGCCGGAAGGGGGCGGGCGGGCCGGCGCTCGGTGCCCTTTTCACCCGCTCGCGGACAGCGGAGAGAGGAGGAGCCGCTCCCCCACTCGCCCCGGCGGTGGGCAGCCAGGGCCGGACCCCCAAAAGCATCGCGGCCGCTATGCGCGGAGCCGCCCCCCGGCGAGGAGCCGGCCAACAAAGGGACGCGGGCCCCGGCTCCGCCCGACCGGCCCCTGCGCCATGTTGCTGAAAGGAGCCGGCGGGGACCCGCCTCCGCCTGGCCCGTTACTCACCCGCCGCCCCCGGGAGCAGCAGCGCCGCGACCGCCAGCGCCAGCGCGAGGAAGGCCCAGGGCCGCGCAGGGGCCGTTAGCTCCATGGCGCCGACTGAGCCCCGCGTCGCCACCGCCTCAGCCTCGCGCCCTACCGCTCCACACACACTCGCCCTTACGGCCACTATATAATGGCACTGACACAGGCGCCTGCTGATTGGCCGAAGCGGCCCGCTCCCGCCCCTCGCCCCGCCCCTCAAACAGCAGCAGACATTCCGAACAACAACAAGAGTCTGGAGAATACAACCGGCGCGGCGCGCGGCCAAGGGAGGGAGGCGGGGGCTAGAGCGGGGCGGTGAGTGACAGCCAGAGGAGGTGACTGAGACGTGAGCGGCAACTTGCGCCCCCCGCCGTCCGTCCCACTCCCTGCCCCTGACGTGCGCGCGCGGACTGGCGCCAGGCCTGTCCCCAGTCACGCAGTGGGCAGCAGGGGCGCGTGCGCGGGCTGGGGCAGCTCGCTTGCAACGCTCGAGGCGTTCGCTCAGGCGGAATGTAGCCCTGGTACAGGGCGAGCCGCCTGTGGCTTGTCAGCCCTCCTAATGACACTGGGAGGCGGCGAGGAGCTCGCGCCACCTGAAGCGTGAGACGAGGGAGCCAGAGCTGAGCCTGGCACTGGCCAGTGGAGCAGGGCCGGAGTTGAGTCAGGGCGGGGCAGAGTGACCACTGGCAAAACTACAGACCAGGAAAATTATTGTGCACAGAAATGAGGGAAAGATGATCACTCCCAAGATCAAAGCGTTCAAAGATCAAAGATCAGAGCACTTCAAAGCGTCTGACAAGTGGGATTTTCTCCCACGAAAGCTCATGCGATAAATCTGTTAGTCTTTAAAAGTGCCACAGGACTCTGTTGACTCCCAAGATAGTTTGTGAATAGAAAGAAGCAAACTTCAGCTACTAAAATCTCTGTGTCTGTAAGGTATGATGCCCCATTCTGGTCAGGGGGTGACTGAGGAATGGTGCCTAGCAGCTGAGAGCGGCTAAAAAAGCAGTGCTAGAGGAGGCTGACTTGGCGTGGGAACATGGTGAACCCTGTCGGGGAGTGGGATTGTGCAATCCCAGCAAATAAAGCTTTCACCACTGCCACGCTGCTTCTGGACAGGACAGCACCCAGAGCGTCTTTCCCATAAAGGAGGAAAGAGTGGGCCTCAGCAAACCAGATTTACAGAAAGCCAGGAAAAGCCTGAATAAAGCCTTGACTTATCAGGAAAGTTGCTGAGTGCAGTGGCAGTGATGTAATACTTTAAGATTTATAAAATACTTAGCATTGAAGTCACCAGCTACAGTTACGAGGACACTCCAAATTCACTTTTACCATTTGACAAAAACAGTGATCAGCTCTCAGGCACACTTAAATTTCTCTTGAAAATGCTTCAACACCTATAGGCTGATCACCAGTACAGTCTTAAACAGAGTATTGCTCCCAGCTAAGGCCTTGTCTACACTACAAGGTTAAGTCAACCTATATTAGGCCGGCTTTCAGCCACTGCAGTAATTAATGTGGCGGATGATGGCTACATTGCCCTTTTTGGTAGTGTGTATGCTATTACCCAGCACACTTCCACAGACCTAAGGCTGCATCTACACTTACAAATTAAGTCGATGTAAACTTGCTTAAATCGATTTAATTTAATCTGCATCTACACTACATTTTCCTTAAGTCGATTTAAGCAGCAGCTTAAGTCAATTTAAGGAGAATTAAAGTTGGCTTTATAGAACCTCATTTAAAGGCGACTTTACTGGCTAAGTCGACAGGCAGTATAGATGCAGTTTAGCCCTAAGTCGACTTTAAATCGATTTAAAGGGCTTCAGGGCTCCCCCACTGCCCTCCCTGCCAGGGTGGCTGGCACAGGCAGAGCCTGGTGTGCCCCTCCACAGGGCAGGACAGAGCCCTGCCCACCCAGCTCCTATGCCCTGCCAGTGTCCCTGTCCTGCTCAGCCCCCATTGTACCCAGGTACAGTGAGGCAAATGCTAAGCCCCCTGGCACTTGGCAAGGGATGCCCCCCTGCCATCCTGGACCAGTCCCAGGTCCACCTACCCCCTACAAGTCAACTTAGGCATCCAGTGTGGACGCTCTAAGTCGATTTGGCAGGGTCCCCTTTAAGTCAACTTAATTTTTGAGTGTAGACATGCTAAGTCAACTTACATTAACAAGTGTAGACATAGCCTAAGAGGCAGTATGGGGAGCCAAGAAAGAGGTCTCAACTCCACAGGCAGCTTCTTACTAGGAGCCCAACTGTCCCACAGGCTCCTGGCAGGGTTCCATTCCTTCACTTCCCATTCCCTTCTGGGAGCTGAGGAAGCTGCCTAGGGCCTCTCACCCCTAGAAGGCAGGGTCCATTTGCCCTGGCTTCTCACCCTACCCCACCCACTGGAAACCAGAGCAGCTGTCGGGTCTCCTCCCGAAGAAGCTAGCCAGAGCTTCTTCCCTCTCCTCCCCACTAGAAGCTGGGAGAAGCTGAGGCTTTCCTCCCCCCACCAGGAGCTAGGGGCAAAGTCACCTTGGGGCTTCTCCTCACCAGAAGTGGGATCCAGCCATTCAGCTTTCCAAGGGAGCACTGCGTAGTTGGGCTCTATTGTTTATTGACCAGAATAACAGCTGATGTAAAGAACAGTGTCTACGGTGACACTGCATCATCCTAACAACACTGACTTAAGTCTTACATACATCTCTCATTGAGGTGATTTTATTATGGCAGCATAGCAGGGGAGTTACACTGGTGGGAGGCGCATTTCATTGTGCACCCCTCCACAGTTTTGTCAACAAATCTGGCTTTTTTTCAAATAAAATTCTAGTGTGGACCAGCCCTGAAGTTCAGTCATCCATAGACAAAACCCCTTAATTTGAACATGGTGCAGCTTTTAACTCAAGTTGGCTGGCACATCTGTGCTATATGCTAGCTCAGTGTTTCTCAACCAGTGTTCCACAGAACTCTGGTGCTCCTCAGACATAGTGCAGATATTCCATGATCCACCCCAACCCCTCCCCTTTGGGGGGGGGGGCTTAATGGGGAGTGGGAAGGAGCAATTTAATTTCCCAGCCACAGCAAAGTTTCCAGGCACACAGCAGCAGATGCTGATAACATTTATGTATTAATACTTTCAAAGGTCTTTGCATTACTCTTCATGCTTCCCCTTTCACTTCCCCTTCATGATTTTTTTGGAGATAAGAGGTCTATAAAGATTGAAATGGGATGGGGGAATGGAAACTAGAACATGGTAAAACAGTCTCCATAACTGATCTCTCCCCCGCCATCCCTCACCAAAGGTTGTTTCCATTCTATCTTGATCATGTGCTTCCCTTTTGTAATAGCCTCTAATTTTTGGTTATCAGCAAAAAATGAACAACATGGTGCTGTAAGATACATCTCACCAACTACGAACATTCCAGATGTCTTCCTAAAAACCAAATGCTGCCTGCAGATGAAGTAATAGTTTTACCAAACATCACCATTCTCACCAGAACATTGACCCTTAAGCTAGTCCCTTATCTCAGGTAATCGCTGCCAACAGGAAAATTTCTCATACTTTGAAGCCTGTGGTCTCTGTTAAAGGCTGAGGAGGTGGAAGGAAGAGATTGACAGTGATAGGGTCTTGACCCTTAATGTCTTTGGCTGCAACAGGTACTGCAACATTACAGTCGTTCTTACTGCGAGGTTTACAACCATTGCTTCAGGATTTAGTCAGGACAACACCATATCCTCCTCCTCTCTAGGACTACTTCAGCACTCAATATCTCTATTTCTCCATTTTCTTTCCTTCACCATTATTTCAGCACTCACTAAGTTTTCCCTTTCCACATTACTGTGACATACATTTTCTCATTTCTGTTCCTTTTACCTAATTTACCTCCAGTGCTCTAATTCCTTCACACCACCCACCTCCGGCCTAAATAGTAGTTAGTCTTCCCCATCTACACTAAAGGTTGCTGCAATGAAGCTACACCAATAGCTGTAATCTGGGAAAATCCCCAATCTAAAAAGGCCTAAGTGGTTGGTGGATAGTGGAAGGGCTCTTAACTCAGTGGGAGGGAAGCTACCAGGCACTTCCCGTACTACTGGGGACTCACACTGAGGAAGAGGTGTACCATCAGCAATTCTATTTACAGTTGTTATGCCTTGCTACACACAGGCTCCCCACAGTGAATTATCTTGCTCCCCCATAGAACCCAAAATATTATGCCCATCCCAAACACAATCTTTGAGATCTTAGGCTTCTGATTCTTGCTCAGCTGCCCTGCTCCCTCATTCCCCATTTGGTGATTTGGGAGGCTCATTCCCATCAGGTGTGATTCAGGAGCAGGAAGGAGGGGCAACAATAAAGCCAGAGAGGCAGAGCTTCAAATCCAATAATTGAACCTACAACATGACTACTAAAGCAAGACAGCAAAAGCAAAATATGCTACACAAGAAAACTGATCAGTCATTCATGCCAATATCTTGCTATGGGGGTTCTGAAGTGATTCTAAGAAAGAGGAGATCCTTTCCAAGATTCAGGGCCAAATACTTCAATCACACAATGTAATCAGAGATTTCAGTATTTAGTGAATTTTCACTGACTGCTAGAAGCTTCCCTATTTTTCCACCCATTTTCTCTCCCTATTTTTACTCATTCATGAGTTAACAGAGATGTCATGGTACTTTTGAATTCACTGCCATTGAATTTTATTTACTACTAATGTGATTTCTCCTAGTCCCTATTGTCAATTGTTTATATTGGGTACTATGACCTCCTCCAGGAGATAAAGGGGAGAGAATTTGTTACTTCAATTCCTCATAAAAGATCCAGTTTTGCTTGAAGAAATCAGTTCAAGAAAAGAGTACAGTAAGGAACTTCACAGGAGTTTAAATTATAATCAATTGTGGAAAGAATCAAAGTGAAAAGATAGGGGGAAAAAGATAAGGAACACAGTTCAGGCTGCCTGGTAGTCATGAACTCAGATCAAAGATATTATTAAATCTTTTATGTATTACTTTCTTTAAAATACAAACACTAAACATTTGTATTTGTTGGCTTTAAAAGTGTGGGACCAAGGAAAGTGAAGATAGCAGATAGTTTTACTAACTCTGTACACTGAAAACTACAAATACTTGTGTGTGTATATATATTAGATATCAGGGCATGTGTTGAGTCAGAGAATTTTGAAAAGTCAACTTGACTGCAAGATGCAAAACTCACCTTCCAAAGATAAGGTCTGCATATTTAGCACTGGAGCGAGAGGAGATAAAAGACAGGGCATTAGTGTAATAAAATCAAGCACTCTAAATTAAGGAGGGCTCAAGTAAAATTTCTCCTGCAATGTCAATTGGGTCTATAGCACATCCTATTTTATATGATGCATTGATCATACATTAATGCATTTAAGTTATATTTAACAAAGAATATTGGAAGAGAAAAATACTCCATGGCCAATGTTGCAAATTAACAGGAGAACCAAGTTTCTGAGTTTTGGTGCTGGATTTTGCCAAATTAATTTTACGTTAATGCTTTTTTTTGTATTAATTTCCTTGTTATATAAAAGTACAAAATTATTCAACTTGACAAAGTTTATGAACACTGCCTGATTTCTCTCATCCAAAACCTGCTTAATCAAAGCTTTCAGTTACTGTAAGGTTAGTTATGTCCCCCAGGGTGACTGAAACTCAGGTCCTGCAGAGAACATTGGTCTGTGAATCTTCTCAAGTTCTTAATTCAGAACTGCTACTGGACTGCTCAGATAATTATCTCCATCCCTTTTCCCAAGCAAAACTATTGACTCTTTCATATAGAGCTGCCCAGAGCTTTCAAGGTTTCACCTGACTGCACAGCTCTTTGGCCTTTACAACTAACCATCTCCTTACACTCCAAAGCTAATGGATTTATGAAGCTATTAAGATGCTGTAAGTTCCTTAGTCTGCAGCTAAGCAGCTTGCTGTATTTACAACCTACAATGACTCTTTCTCTGTAGCCATTAAGCCCCTCAAGCTTACAGTATTTTGTTTCAGCTTTTGAGCTTGTAAATTCCTATAACTAAACTACTGTCAAGATTGATACCTGCATGTGCATATACACTGTATTCAAGTTTAATGCTTTTATACCACTGAAAGCAGGGATTACAAGCTTTTAAGAGCACTACTGGTTATAATTCTCCTGGTAATAGCAAGCTTGAAACCTTTAGCATAACCAGGGCCCAAGTGCTTTACTTCTACTGTTGTTACTGGCAGTGGAAAATTAAAGTTCCCGTTTATTCCAGTGTGGGTGCAGCATCGGCTCTGGGTGGATTTCACATTGCAGGGATGATCAAAAAGGCCAGTTGAAGTAGTGGAGACAGAGACTAGTAGGCTAATCTCAAAAAGGCTTGGAAGCCTGATTCTAGCTATCCATTTGTAGGGTTCATGGACCTATGGTAAACCTGAGATTACATTAATAGCTCAATTCTGATCAATGTGAAGGGGAACCTTCTTAGAGTAAGTGGCTTCTGTCCAAGAGTGGACACTTTCTGTGCTGAGGGATATAAACAGTCTGATTCAGCAACCAGGCAAAAGCAATCTCAGTAACAGGTTACTAGACTGCCTGGGCTTGATGCCTGTCAATGCTAGAGGCACAGCTTTCAAAGCCAGCCAGCCAGTTTTCCCACACTCTTGTAATAACTTCTGATTAGACCTGACTTTGATTTTAGACTTTCTGAGGATCCAATGTAATGGGTACATCCTACAGGAATTTAAGATCTCCTTTTGGGTCCAATTCTTTCAGCTGGAGAGTTCCTACATTCCCCACTAAGATTAACGAGGCCAACAACAACCAGAGAACAGAATACCTATCTTGGATTTGGCTAGCTTATTGAATTTTAAGTTCCCCTTCCATGGCAGTAGGATTCACTAAATCAAGTACAGAAGGCAGGAAAGTCCCTGACTGACAGGGAGCAGAGCCAGAGCAGTTCCTAGGAAAGAGGAAGCAGAAGTTCTCACAGCTCCAATTACATTTAATCACTAAATCCTGGACTGGACATTATCCAGAAGCCTTAACTGTGTCTCTGACAAGCTATAGTCAAGTTTGGAACTCATACTGCAGGATCCTGAAGTCTGATTGGTGCATCTAAGCCTTTTAGAACTAGAGCATAATCAGCAATGAATTCTTATCAAAGTCAGGGGGGTTTACATTGAGATTTAAAAAAAAAAAAAAAAAAAGTTCCTTCAACCTGGTTTCTAAATGACTTCAAAAACAACATCTCGCACAGCTACGTGTGAGCCCATGCTGGAGGGAACAAGGCTGCTGTGCTCACTACCATCAGCTCTGATTCCTAATAGCAGCTAATTAGTCCCCTTACTTGGGGAAAGAGAGGAGACCCCTCCCCTCTTACTGGCAGAAATAGCTAATTCACCACAGCTGTCCTAGACCTCCCACCTTGCAATATCTGTACTCAGGGCATGC
This sequence comes from Pelusios castaneus, assembly GCA_007922175.1. Taxonomy (NCBI): domain Eukaryota; kingdom Metazoa; phylum Chordata; order Testudines; family Pelomedusidae; genus Pelusios; species Pelusios castaneus. Next base: position 27,024,863 of record ML685756.1, on the reverse strand, counting down.
AGCTATGCTTATTCTGCTACCCAGTGAGACCATTAACCCTCCCCCAGCCAACTTTAGGGCAGGCCTAGATCCTCAAATGTATTTAGGCACTTTCCTATTCATTTCAATAGAAGTTGTTAGGTGCCTAAGTACATTTAGGGATCTGATCCAAAATGCCTTTCCGAAATGTTTACATATGTCAGCAACCTTTGTAACTGCTGTCCATAAAGTTTTGATAACTTGTCTTCAAACCCAGATAGGGTTGGCAGTATTGCTCTGCAGTGATTCTATGCTTTCAGAGATCATAGATGACTTCTGGACAATTGCTTGTGATGGATTTCTAGTGTGCGGCTCTGGAAGGGTCTCTTTTTGTCACCCCTTCTGTTTTGTGCATATATGACACCTCTGTGAAAGCACAAGTTGATTTGAGTTTGGTTGCTGTTGATACTCGGTTTCTCATTTTCATCCAACCCAAATACATGATGTGCTTATGCTTTCCCAATACCTAGTCAAGAATGTAATTTAAATAAAAGCAAGCTGATTAAAGCTCTTTTTGGAGAAAATGGGGTGAAGTTAATTGGTAAGGGGAAGGATATTAAAATGATGGCTGAGGTAATTTGTTCTGCCCTAATTTTTAAAGTACTCTACCTTTTGCTCAACTACGTAATTCAAGGGTTACGCTCAGATCCTTGTTGATTCTAGGCATCTTTAGTGATGTCAGGGGCAAAAAGCATTTTTTTAATCACTGAATTTCATGACAGCAGTCCAAACTGTTGTCATATTTCGATTAGATTGCTGTTCTAGCTGGAGCATTTTTTCAAGACCTCACCTTTCAGAACCTACAGCTGGTTCAGAAGGAAGCTGCCTACCTCCCGTGTAATTTACCAATGAGAACATGTTGCCCCAGTACTTCAACACCAACATTTGTTTGGCTTCTGAGTACAATTCAAGCTGCTACTTTAGTATATAAAGCCCTATAGGAGTTTAGTTCTGGCTGCCTAACAGATCTATTCTCTGTGATTTACTACAGTAATTAATGATCCTACAGTGCTGATGCTAACAAGTGGCCAAGCAAATGTATGAAATTACAGCTTGAAGAGTCAAATTAGTGACAGAATATTTGTGAAGGGATGTATCAAAATTAGAAGTTGCTTCTAATAGGGAAGTTTGATGGATCCCAGATTTATTGGTCTTTATAAGGGAGAGCAAGGGTTTCTGTTAGGGATTGTCTCTGTTTTTCTATAAAAAAAAGGCATATTTATATATGCCCATTATATAATTTTACCATCTGCCATAGGGAATATTTTTTTTAAATCATGACCCCAAAAATAAATGAATATATTAAATACAGAAAGGAGTCTCAAAATGAGTGCCAGCTACTGTAATACACACCTGCAAGAAATCTGACTTGCATTTTTATTATAAGGGCTAGAGTATTTTGAGCTTAGAGTGAGATTGTTCCTATCTATCAGTATGGCTTGGAGTCCTAGTTTCCTAAGAGTATAAGTTTTTTTTTTTTTTTTAAAATGCAGAGAAGATACAACAAAGCAAGCCAGGCTTAAGGCAGATGGAAGTTTCCGATGGCAAACATGCTCATCTGCGGAGGCCTCTTATGTTGTGCTGCTGTAACCTTCTGGTGGGCTGGAATTCACTCAATTGCCCTTATCCTGTGCCTAACAGAAATAAACCTCAACTCCTTAGAGAAGCAGCTGGAGACCCAGGATTCAGTCTTTAAAAGGATTCACAGCAAAGATTGCTCAGAGTTACTCTCCCACATTAAAATACTACTTAAGAACAAACAAAATGAACATTATTAACTACTAACTTGATAAACTTATCATAAGAAAACAAAATGAATTTAAACAAAACAGTCCCCACAGAAACACTATGAGAAAGATACCCAAGAGTCCCAAAATTTAGGTGGGGTTCACCCAAATCTCAGTTACAGCCTTTGTTCAAGTCTAAAGGCAGGCTTGAGCTGAAAGAAGCAGCTCCTTCTTCTTCCCTGGTTGCGGGAATCTTTAGTAGAAATCCATGCAGGCTTTTCTTTCTCTTCTGGAACCAGCACTGTCCAGTCAGCTCACTGGTCAACCAGCCCTCAGTCACATATACACGTGCACAAATTCTGCTACAAAATGCTCCAGAGTGGGGCAAAAAACATCTTGCTGTCCACACCTGGCTCAGCTTCTCCCAATCACACACTGAGCATGTGGCCTCTTCTCATGCAACTCCAGGCTGTTGCTCTCATGGCATCTGGCCACACCGGCAGAAGAAAACTTTGTAGAGCATGCTCACAGCTACCATACCCAATTTCCACAAATTTCTGGCTCTGGCCAGATTTAGCTGCTCAGAAACAGCAATCCAGCTGCAAGAGATCCCTTAAAGAGATATTCTCAGCTAGGCATATGGGTTAGAAGCCCCATACAATAGGTGAGAAGCTCGTTCTGCCAGTGTGCAAAGATATTGTCACTTATGCTTGACAGTGAAACTGCCAGAAAACTCGATATGCTTTCTATGTTAAATGATACTGTGAAATGCAGGATATGCAAGATGTCTGCAGATATCAGAGAACAGGTTGTGCACAAAATTAAACATTCTGCTGTCAAAATGTTCATCCTGCAACTTGATGAAACTACTGATGTTACTAACTGTGTATAATTGATACTCTTTGTACCCTGTGTTAACACCAGAGGTGTTAAAGATGAGTTTTTGTTCTGTGAACAACTTGTAACAACCACAACAATCCAGGATTTTGCAATAAAGCGAATACCTTTTTGAAAGCAAAGGCATAGAGCGGAAAAATCTTTGTGGTCTATGTACCAGCAGTGCTCCAGACATGATGACTGGTCTGGTGTTCAGCAGAAGGTAAAGTGCATGTCATCTAATGGGATTGTCACTCATTGTGGAATCCATCATCAAGTACTAGCTGCAAAGACAGAGCCAATGTGTCTTAATGCTATGGTGGATGTCCTCATACAAGCAGTAATTAAAGTGTCTGCTCTGAATAGTTCCAGAGGGGTAGCTGTGTTAGTCTAGTTCAGCAAAACAAACAAGGAGTCTTGTGACACTTTTAAAGACTAACTAATTTATTTATTGCTTGAGCTTTCATGGGTAAAATCCCACTTCAGACAGGAGCTCTACAATGAATTGGGTGATGAATACAAAGTTCAACTTTTCCATGCTTAAGTTCAATAGCTTTCTAGGGGGATGCATTTTTATACTTCATGAAGAAATGGCAGTTTTTCCTGCACAAGGAGAAGCAAGAGTTGAACAAAAAGTTCAGTGACAAGAAATGGCTTTTCTGCTTGGCATATCTAGTTGATACCTTTGATAGCCTTAATGATCTGTCACTTCAGAGAAAACATTCAACATTAATAGACCTAGCTAATAAAATCAGAGCCTTCCAGATGGTGTTGGATCTATAGTTCAGGAAGCTGGACACAGACAGATAAGGCATGTTTCCAACACGTTCCTCATTAAGCAAGGAGGAGGAAGTCAACATCGATAGTGCTCTCAAGTCAGTTTTCACTGAAGATCTGAGAGGCTGTCACAAAAAGTTCTTGCACTAGTTTCCAATGCTACCAAAAGCACTTCATTTACTGGTGAAGAATCTTTTCAGTGTGATGGCTGAGCAGTTGCCTACTGAGGATAATCATACCCAAGAACAGTTTATCAACATGATTGATGATGATGATGATGATGATGATGATGATGATGATGATGATGATGATGGACAGTGAAAGCAAAATTCCCACAGCTGCCTCCAACCCCATTCTGGTGTTCAGTTGCAAGTGAATACTCACTGGTGTCTGAGAATCCTTCTGCCATTTCCCACTACCTATGAATGCGAGAGTGAATTCTCCAGCTATGAACAAACCCCAAGAATCTGAATACTCAACATCCCTCTGCTGTCTCACAAATAGTTTTGTAACCCAGGGAGAAAGCATGTGGTGTGTTACCTTTAACAGCTGGTCCACATAGACTCAAAGGCCAGAAAGGAGCCAGCAATATTATATCTTTTAGAAAAACAACTATTCTTAATTTTAAAATTGCTAGCGATGGAGAATGCACCACAACCCTTGGTAATTTGTTCCAATGGTTCATTTCCCTCACTGTTAAAAATGTATACTTTATTTCTCATCTGAATTTGTCTAGCTTCATCTTCCAGACAAAGGATCATGTTAAACCTTTCTCTGCGAGATTGAAGAGTCCATTATCGAGTATTTGTTCTCCATGTAGGTACCTATAAACTGTGACCAACTTGCCCCTTACTCGTCTCTTAAAATAAAGCTAGAGCTCCTTGAGTCTATCACTAGAAGGCATGCTTTCTAATCTGGTAATCATTCTCCTGGTCTTCACTGAATCCTGTCCAATTTATGAATATCCTTCTTGAGTTGCAGACACCACAGCTGGACACAGTAGTCCAGCAGCAGATGCACCAGTGCCTAATATAGGTAAAACAATCTCTCTATTCCTATGCAAAGATTAACAGCCTACTTTCCCTGCAAATTGTTTATTCAGCTCAAGTGGACAAGATAAGTGCAGTACCTCTGAATTTCCTCGGTTCAAACTCTGCTGACTACCCAAGTAGGGAAAAAATTATGTGCTCAGGTAAATGAGTGGTACCACGGTTTCATTTGAGCTCCACATGCATCTAGTGTCTGCCAACACAGAACTTTGTGTAGGATTGGGGTCTTGGAATTTTAAAATTCTTTCCATTTTAATAATCTATGTTCTTGTGACTATTTATGTTTTTTGTTTCCTTTTCTCATTTCTCAGAGCTTGAGCAATGAAAATCTTTGAAGGCAAACACTAGATGCATGTGGAGCCTGAATGAAAATCTTTGAAAATTGTTTTCTTTTTGTTAGCCTTCCTGATGAGAAATGCCTTTGAGTATATTGGAGAAAGTTATTCTGAAATGGGAATAGATAAGACCCAAGAAGGTTTTTAGATGTATAAAGAGCAATATAGAGAGTTAAAATACTTATAAATTACAAATACAAAAACATTAAAAACATGAAGGTTGGAAAGTCAAGCACTCAGGGTGCATCTACACTTACAAACAGGGCAGTCCCGTAGGGGGAGCGGGGCCCAGGGCCAATTGTCCCCATTGTGGAGGGGAGCGTAGAGGGCTGGCCCTGGGCCGGGAGGCCGAGGCTACCGGCATGGGGAGCTGGCTCCTGCCCAGGCCCCGGCCTTGGATGTCACCTGTTGTGGGGGGGCAGGGGCCACCTGCGGGCAGGAGCTGGGCCTGGGCCGAGAGGCCGAGGTTGCCTGCGGAGGGTTGGGGGTGGAGTGGAGCCGGCCGTTTGGGGCAGGCTGGCCCTAAGGCCGGGCCCCATGTGTGCCGCTCCTGGGCCTGCCTGCTCCGCCCTGGGAGTGGGGAGGGCTGGCCCAGGGGCTGGGCATAGTCCTCCCAGCCTGCCCCGCCCCACTGCCTTCGGCTTGCTGCTGAAAGCAGTGGGGTGGCTGTGGGAGGAGGGGTTGCGGGGCCCACATTACCGCGGGGCCCGGGGCGATCACCCTGTTTGCCCCCCCCCCCCCCAAGGGATGGCCCTGCTTACAAATTAGGTCGACTTAAGGAGGGTTAAGTTGACTGAAACTACTCTGCATCCACACTGGGCTTTCCTTAAGGTGACTTAAGCAGTTCCTTAAGTAAGTCAACTTAATAACACCTCCTTTTAGGTTGACAATGCTTGAGTCAACCTTATTAAGTCGACTTAAGCCAGTGTAGACACAGAATAGCCCTAAGTCGACCTCCATGGCCTCCAGACCTCCCTCCCAGAGTTCCTGGCACAAAAAGAGCCTGCTCTGGCCAACCAAAGGGCAGGACTCGACCCTGACCACCCTGCTCCCCAGAGCAGAGCCAGTGCTGCAGGTGCGCCCCATCCTGGAGCCACCAGGAAATCCTCGACTTGCTGGCCATATGGGGGGGGGGGGGTGAGGCAGTCTGCTCTCAGTTGCGAGGCAGCTATCGCAACCGGGAAGCGTATGCCTCCATCTCCCAGGCCCTGGCTGCCAAGGGCCACACCCGGTACACCCAGCAGGTCCGGGTCAAGGTCAAGGACTTCCACCAGGGCTACCAAAAGGCCCAGGAGGAGACGCAGCGGACAGGGGCAGCCCCCACCAGCATCACCAGCAGCTGGATGCCTGTCTGGGCCAGGAGAGCGGCAGCCTGCCAGCCCACACCATTGACTCTGCCGAGCCCCCTCCCTCGATGACCAGGAGGAGGGCTTGGGGGCTGAGACTGTGGTGCTGGAGCAGGGGGAGGCCAGCGCCCAGCAGGAGCAGAAGGGCCCCTCGCCAGCCCCAGAGCCAGCTGCCAGCCTGGAGCTCATCCCTGCCCTGATGGCAGACCCAGCCTCACAGGAGGAGGGAGAGGAGCAGGTTCCCCCTGCTGAAGAAGACCCAGGCGAGGGGACATGGTGCTAGGCACCTGCTGGTGAGTGCTCCCTCCCTCTCTCCCTGCAGGCAGGTCTGGTCAGGCCTGTGGGACAGGGACTACAGGGGGACATGGCCAGGGACAGGCAGGATCAGGGATGGAAGGCACTCCCACAGGGGCAGAGGGCTGCATGGCGGGGGGACCCAGAGGTGAATGGTGCAGTGGTGTGTCTGGAGTTGGGGTGGGGGTACCGTAGGCAGGAGCACCAAGGCCAGATAGCATGCACCTGAAACCGGTGGCACGTGGCCTCAGGAGAGACCCCCAAGGCAAGGCTGCCTGCAGCTCACCACCGTGGGCACTGCGCTTGATCGGGGCAGCACAGCACGCCGGCATGGAGCAAGGGGTTCCTGTCCCAAAGGACAGGGACTGGGAAGTAAGGGGCTGGTCAGGGGACAGCAGCTACTGTCAGGCCGCACACCACACCAGCTAATGGGAGGGACTGTCTTCTTTGCTTCTCCCCAGCCACCCTTGCACCCTTGACACAGGGCACTCCCAGCACCAGGCCTGATCATGAGGAGAAGGAGGGCGCATCGCTCGCAGGACAAGCTCCTCGAAGACCTGGTCTGCATCAGTGAGTGGACTGAGGCACGCCTGGCATCAGGAGCAGGAGGATGCCCACTGGAGGGTCAAGCAGGGTCTGTGAAGGGGTGAGCAGAGGCTGCTCAAACGCATGCTCGACCTCATAGAGCGGCAGACCCAGTCCTGGAGGAGTGCCTGTTCCCTGGGGGCCCTGCCCTGCGCCCCAGAGGCAGCCTTCCTCACTGGTGGGCCAGGACTCAGGGTGGACCTCTGCAGCCCAGGACCCACCTTTCGGAGGCCACTAGCACCAGCCCCACCCTCCAAGCCTCTTTGCTCCCCCCCTCCAAATCTCCCAACCCCCGCAGCTCCCAGCCCCCATTTCCCCATCTGAATAAACACCCTGAACAATGTCATACAGTATGTCATGCTTTTTACTGGTGTGGGGACGGGGGAGATGGGAGCATTGGGGGGGAAGGGGGCAGGCATGGGCGGGTGGTGGAGGTGATGGGGCCTGGTAGCAGGCCCAATCCTCAGTGCTTCTTGCTGCTGAAGTGGGCCCTCAGCACATCCCAGATGAGCTGTGCTTGCCACTGGACCAACTGAGTCTGGTGCAGGGTGTCGTCGGGCTGCTTGTACTGCACAGTGAGCCACTTGGCCCCCCAGATGCAGGGGAACCTTTCTCCCCACAGCTCACAGTGGTTGTGCAGGCAATGGCATGCACTGACGACCTCTGGGAGGTCGCTCTTGCTGAACTGCCCGCGGATCAGGAGGGCCCTTCAGCGGGCCTTGAGACGGCCGAAGGCACGCTTGACAATGGAGGACCAATGGAGGACAATGGAGGACCACTACTCCAGGACCATGGAGTAGTATCCCTTGCGGTTGACAGTCCCTGGCATGGTGTTCCAGGGCCTGGATGGGGATGTGGGTGGCATCCACAATGCCCCCACAGTTGGGGAAGCCGAGGCCAGTTCGTGCAGGTTGCCCAGGGTGACGAGGCGAGCTAGCAGGACCCGGTTGATTGCTCTGCAGACCTGCATGACGGTGGTCTCCACGGTGGCCTTCCTGATGCCAAACTGCTGGGCCACAGAACGGTCGGAGTCCGAGGTTGCCAGCTTCCACAGGGCGACGGCCACTCTCTTGTCTATGGACAGAGCGGGTTGGAGTCTGGCATCCATGCGCTGCAGAACTGGGGTGAGCTTATGGACCAGTTTGAAGAAGATCCACTTGCTTATCCTAAAGCTCTGCAGCCACAGGTCATCATCCCAGGTGGTGAGGACAATCCGCTCCCACCAGTCCCTGCTGGCCTCATGTGCACAGAAGTGACGAGGCATGGAGCGCAGTACTGTGAGCGTAGCAGCTTGCTGGGGCAGTAAGGTGGGGGGCAGGCTGTCGTCTTCCTCCACGCTGGTGTGTTGCCAGAAAGGCCTGCTCCACAGCCGAAGAAGCCTTACCAATAGATAGCAGGTGTTGTGCAGCTGCCTGGCAAAGTGCAGGAGAAGAGGCCGATCCATGACCTGCTCAGGCTCCAATTTGCCCGGCACAAAGGGAAGGGGTTGAGTTCCCTTCCTCTTTTGAAGGCATGGCTGGGGGAGGGGAGACCTTCTCTGCTGACACACTTCCCACAATGCACCCCTCCAACCCCCCCCAAGTCAACTTAAGAATCTAGTGTAGACTCTCTAAGTCGACTTAATAAAGTCGACTTAGCTTTCTAAGTGTAGACATAGCCTCAGATATTAGGAAATGTCAGAATTAAGATTGCCTGTACAGAAAAGTTGAAAAGAGCAGCAGAGCTGAAAGATCCATTGCCATTCACATACAAGGACAAGAATATGGGATAGTTGCAGTCTGGCACCATAAAACATGTTACAGAGACCACACAAGATTTTTGACTATTTGTGCTGAGCAGATGTACAGCAAAGCCTACAAAACTTTGAGCCACTATTATCCACCAGAGGGTCATTGTAGGCTGAGAAATGTTGTGAATGACAAGACTTTCCCCAGATTTTCATTGAGCTTGTAAAAGGTCTTGAGGGTTCAAATTACAGGCAAGTGATACACTATTACACTGGAGTTGCTCACGACCATGAGTGCCTACCTTGGAGCAGACTATCAAAAACAGGGCAGATACCCCAAACTGGTGGTGTATTCTATAATTAGATTTCCCCAATCCAGTAACATATGTGAATTCCTGGATCACTATAACAGGTTTCCCATGGAGTCACAGAACATAGCAAGCAAAACATAGTGATAAATGGTCATTTCCATTCAAAATCATAAAACAATCGAGTTGCTTTCAGTCCCAAGAGACCAGTTACTTATCCCAGATCTATTTTATCTTAGATCTTACAGCAAAGACAGTGCCAGTAGCAAATCCTATCTCAAGGTTTATCAACTAGGAAAAAGAAATGTGTTATTCACAGATTAAAGCAAGCAAGCATAAACACATAAATGAGTTGCCGTCTATAAACATAACAGATGTAGTAACCTGTCAATCCAAAATATCTTTCAGGGTGGACTCAGAGTAACCCCTGGAGACGTCTGCCTTAATTTAGTGTCTTTGGCCCTGTGACAGTTCAAAGAGCTAAGAGATGAAACATTTTCTTGTTGCCCTGTTTTATCTTTTACATTTAGTCTTTCAGTCCATGAGATGAACTCTCTTGCACATACCACTTCCAAGGTGTGATAAGACAGTCCCTAATCCTTTGTATCATGATGTTTCTAAATGGCCTTTTTAATCTTGATAGCTACCCGCTTTAATGGGTGAGTGGGACAATTCCCCTGTCTGGGTTCACAAGTTCAGAATAAATATTTTCAAAGTTTGAAAGCAAAAACTTACCTATTTCCTTATAACCTGCAATATAGACATTACAAGTGAGATTAATGCATGTGTAGCAGTTCCTCAGCATGGGGCTCACCAGCAGGAGGACCTCCCTGGTGGTGTTGTTGGGGAATTGCTCAAGTGGTCCCCCTGCTGGTAGCTCATGCTTTGCTCTCCACACACCAGTCCTAGTCCTCTGACCACTTCCCCATGGTCATACCAGCTCGCTTTTCACCAGCCACAAGTTAAAACAGTCTAGGGCCAACAAGCCCGTGCCACTCCTGGCCACTAATTAAAACAGTCAATAGCCATGGTTGGCACACTGGGGGAGCAGAGAGGGACCTGGCCCACCCTCTACACCAGGCCCCGGCCCAGGCATCCTAGGTGCCTCCTGTGAGGCCACCTGCCTCCCTCCAATCTCTCCACTTCACAGACGTCGACTCCCTGGGCCACTTTCCTGCAGTCCCCAGTCACGCCACTCCCACTGGCAGGGTCCAGCCGCTGTCTGCTCCTGGCTTCCTGCGCACAGTCCATTGCTCCAGCCAGTTGCCACTGTTTGCTCCTTTCAGGAGGTTCGGCTTCTCCTGCTGCACCACACTCAGAGCTCCCTGGGGTCCTGGCCCTGCCAGCCCAGGAGAGACCTTCGCTCTGCAGCTCCCTAGGCAGACTGAACCCTCTGCCCTGCTGCTCCTGGCTTTGTACTGGTTCCTGCCCTCTGATTGGCTCAGGAGCCCTCTGCAGCTCATTGGCTGCCCCTCTCCAGCCAGTTAATTCCTTCCTGGCCCTAGTGGAGCCACTGCACCACTACAGCATGCAAAAGCATACAAGTATTTCATAGAGCCTGAACACTAAATAATACACTAAACAAATAAATAAATAACACTAAATAAT
>ML685756.1:26901041-27008457 GCA_007922175.1 Pelusios castaneus | reverse complement strand
ACTAGGGTGAGCCTCATAAGACAGCTGGTGAGAACATCCTGGGGTTATGGTCCCAGGACATTGTGCACGGTGCCATTAGCCCTCATCTACTCTGCAGTGGAATACTGTGAACCGATATGGGCCCAGAGCTCTCACACTAAGCTCCTGGATCCACATCTAAACAAGGCTATGCAGGTAATCTTGGCAACATTAATGTCAACGCCAACAGACTGGCTCCCTGCTCTGACCCATATTCACCCTCCAAAAATCTGGAGGGACTCCCAAACCTCCACTGTAAACTAAAACACCAGAATCCCCTTGCACGATGACCTGAAGAATCCTCTTAGAACATGATTAAAATCTAGGAACTCCCCTCTGGCCTCACAGTGGTACTTCGGTAGCAGTAATCAGGTGTCATTCTTGCTACGACCTCTAACACTAGAGAGCTCTTACTTACAACAGTTGCCGGTGGGTTTCACTGGTCATTGCTGATGGCAATGGAGTGGTGTGACTTTGGTATCCTGGGTTCCATTCAAAGCTCTGGAAGGGTGTATGCTTTAGTGGGCACTGCGCCTTCCCCTCAATCTTGATTTCTTCTGCCCTGTTCCCTCTAACCTGTCACAATTCCTGCCTGGCCTTCAAGATCCCAGCTTTGTTAAGCTGCTTAACTTGTTGCAAGGCCCATCCTTTCCCCGGGGCATTGGGAAATGGGGAGTGGTTGTGGCTATGGGAAATTTATATTAGGATGAATAGTCTACTGTTGATCATTGTTATATCGGTATGACACTACATTTTAAATTCATGCATTAAGGTGCCTAGAGTCAGGGATGTGCCCTTATAAACTGATGACTTAATACCAGTTACTATTTCATGAGTCAACCCTTGTGTGTTTCTTAGATCTAAGTAAAAACTAGTTTGTACTCTTCTGTGGTTTAAAACTAGCTGTTCTAAAGCCCGCTGCCCTCCCCCATCCCCCACCTCGCAAATTGAGGAGTTGCTGCTATGTGCAGCTATGTATATATAATTCAGACCCCCCCAAAACCCCAAATCCAATCTTTTCAGTGAATTGTCCTTCTACTTTGGGCCATGCCCCTTTAAAAGTGAGTCCCCTCAGCAGTTTAAACTAGAAATGACTCTGGTAGCATGACTTTACAATGTGAAAGGGGTATTGTGGGGTCTCATGGGTCATAGGGCATCTGCACAGATGGTCCTGGAATCTGTGGGAGCACATGAGAATGGCTTGGAACCCAGGAGATCCACAGGGCTTGGGGCAGAACTGTGGTTTATTTCATATTGTAATGAGCGGGGACAGCCCTGCAAGATAATTTTGTGGGCATTCTCCTCCACCCAGGCTCTTGAGCTCCCTCTTGTAGGATTTCCCATGGGAGTGGAGGATTGCTCTAACCCTTATTTTTTTTCCTTATGGATGTATAGAATTTTTTACCAGCTGTCAACGGAAGTGGCTGCCTTTAGCTGATTATTCTGATATTACTTTGATTATGTCCTCAGCAGCAAAGTTAAAGAACAGCATTTTCAAAGCTAACTGAGAAACATTTCTATAATACATGCATGAATTCAGATTTGAGTCTGTTTTTAGTCTAGCCTTTAAACAGCTTTTAAAAAATATATATTTGTAATTTCCAATGGTTGAAGGCTATGACAAACCTGCTAAGCAGGGGTTTATAACTCCCATCAGCCTCCCTTCCCAGCACACTTCCTTTTTCCCTGGCCAGGTACAGGGAGGGGGTCCTGAGTCAGAAAGTGATTGGCCTGTTTGGAAGCGGTGGTTGCATGGTGAGCCAAGAGCTACAGTGAAGGTGGAGACTGAAATTCTAAGGACCTGTGTGCAGAACCATGTGTGCAACAGGCTGTGACTGCTGGACATTACAGCTGGGTGCAGATCTGTATGGGACTTATGGGGAAGCAGCAGTGGCTGGGCAGGGAGCCAGTGCATAGAGGCCCCAATGAAAAACAAAAGCTGAGCCTACCTAGAAGTTTGCAAGCATCCATTTGCTTGACTAGAACCTGGACTGGGGTTGGGCCCCCACCCAGGTACTCGGGCTGAAGAGCCCTTATGCTGTTAGGCTGCCTGAGGGGCCCATGCATTTTCTACTGTTGCTTATCTTTAACTGTAACTATTTAAGGGAAGTTGCAAACTTTCCTGCAAGTTTAGCAAAGTACTCTTTCACTTAGTCATATATCAACCACCAGAGCTAGTGCCTAGAAGGCCTAGCCACTGAAGCATGTACAGTACTAGCTTCTGAATTGTATTACACCTGGCATGTGATTAAGAGTTTGGTGCACTCAGGCCCTGAACAACCTCAGTAGTTACAGGGGTAATCTGCATTGGGTACTAAGATACAATTTAGGGAGAACTAAAGCAATGACGCACTTTTCCATTAACTATGTCTCTAAATGCCATAATTTCTCTACTGAAGTTAGTTAGAATCATGCACCTGGGAGGAAATAGAACCTTGTCACACAGCCTCTCTGCATTTCCGTCACATTGGGTTGCTAGATTGTTTGCTGAAAATCTTTGCAAAAATGCAATCTCCAACATTTATAGACATCTTCATTGTTAAAAATTAATGACATTCCTATTTGGCTATAGTGTATGAGAGTGACTTCCTCAGCAAAGCGCATGCCATACTGAGGGGGGCCAGGCCACATCTTTAGTTCAGTTTGCAATTGTGCATTTCCGGTCTCAGTCACTGTTTGGACCAGACATTATTTGAGCTACCTGTGAAATGCTGATACTTAGGAGGGTTTTGTTGGTGACCCTGTGAGAAATTACCTTAAGCCCAAGAGTTTTTTTCTCTGGAAGTTTCTCTCTCAGCCAGACAAGCAGTGAGAACATGTGCACTTTTATGCTGTTCATTTCTAATCATAGTTATGTAAGAACAATGAATATTTCTAAGGTTGATGCTGAATTCTGCCAGGGCAGAGAAGACTAAGTGGAAAGAGATCATACGTACCTTTTTATGTAAAGCATCAAAATGAACAATAGTTGCTTTCCACAGTTTTATTCTTTAATGTAATGTTTTTCATCATGGTTAGTGAAGTGGGTCCATTTGTGTTGAGTGTTCTGCTAGCTGGAGAAAGCCTGTAAAGCTCTTTAAATTCTTTATCACATACCAGATTTTGATGTGACATAGTCTTTTTCAAGGCCCCACAAAGACCTTCTGTATTGTATTTATATTATATATATATATAACAAATTCAAATTAATGGAGGCTTCAGTGAATGAGTTGCAGTATTTGTATGACTTCACACATTTTCATCCAGTTGTACTTTTAATTGAATTTCCAGGTATAAGCCACCCTCTTACCACTATATACTTCAATTTTTACTCCAAAGAAGTGCCGTAGGTCAGGAGATGGAGTTTAAGAATGGCCCTAACTCCTCCACTTCCCTTGTTCCCTTTGGGATAACCTATGCCCCAAGAACAGTCCTTAAGGTCCCCTTTCCCCCAAGTTCAGGGGTTGCGGCTGTGTGTGGCACTTATATGGGATGTGCAAATTCAGTGACCAGAGCCAGCTGGCTAAGGCTCATCCACAATTTAACCCTAAGGGGGCGTCTACACTTGTAAATTAGGTCGACTCAAGCAGGCTTAAGTTGACTTAATTTACTCCGTGTCTACACTTGTTTCCTTAATTCGATTTAAGCAGTTCCTTAAGTCGAATGAAGAAAAAGTTAGTTTGAATTAGTAAAACCTCGTTTTACTTCGAACTAACCCTTAATTCGTGTTCGAATTAAGTCAATGTGGCCATGTTAGTTCGAACTAACCAGCACATTGAGCTTAATGCAACTGACTAATTTGAAGTAAGCAAGTGCCATGCACTAATTCAAACTAACTTTGGTAAGTATAGACATAGCCAAGTGTGTGATCATCTCTCTCTCTCTCTCTCTCTTTTTCAGGGTCCAACTAGTGCAGGTAGGCATGCCCATGCTAGCTTTATTATTGTTCCCCACACCTGCTAAATCAATGAAGATCTGGGGAGGCCATTGGCTTCAGTGGGAGTCCACTAAGGATGCTGGCTATAAATTCAGGTGCTGAAGTCCATGCTACCACAGCTTTTTTGCTACTGCTACCTGCATTGGTTAGATTACACCTAGCATGGGTAGGCCTGCGCTGTAAATTTACCTTAATCTGCTCTTCAAAGCGTCTGACGAAGTGGGATTTTCTCCCATGAAAGCTCATGCGATAAATAAATCTGTTAGTCTTTAAAAGTGCCACAGGACTCTGTTTTTCTGCAATAGACTAACACGGCTACCCCTTTGGAACTTAATCTGTAGTGTTGATTCTCTCTCAGTGGCAGGCCCATCTAGAGCACAGATTAGTTCTGCAGCTCAGGAAATATAGTAGAATCTCAGAGTTACGAAGTGACCAGTCAACCACACACTTCATTTGTAAGTGGAAGGATGCGATAGGCAGCAACAAAGACTACAGCAATAAAAAAAAGCAGGCAGTACAGCAGTGGTTCTCAACCTTTTGTGTGCTGCGATATGCTTGTCCTATAGGACATACCAGCTCCTCCCCCCACACCATGCAGGCCGAATCCAGCCATTTCTCTGCGACACACTTACCGCTATGTGGAGACACAGTAATGTGTCCCGACACAGTGGTTGAGACCCACTGCAGTACAGTAAAGATAAAATTAAAAAAAAAAGATTTGACAAGGTAACAAAAACCATTTCTGTGCATGTTTCGTTTAAATGAAGGTGGTTAAAAGCAGCATTGTTTCTTCAGCACAGTAAAGTTTCAAAGCTGTATTATGTCAATGTTCATTGTAAACTTTTTGAAAGAATCACCATTATATCTTGTTCAGAAGTTCAAATGTTTCAGCATTATGCATGACCTCCATTCCTGATTGTTCATGACGCTAACGTTCTATCGTAGTTATTTCAGCCCAAGTGGTAGGATCTTTAGCTTTCGATGTTGGCACGCCATGCTTCATTCCCTGTAGGTGGGTGCATTACATGCATACCTCCTGTAGGTGTGGTAAAAGTTGGATGATAGCATGTATGAAAAGAGTATTTTAATGTATGCATATGAAGTAGCAGCATTAAGTGTATATGTGCAATATTAACTCTGGCATTTCCAGACTGAGTGCTTAATCATGCAAATATAATGTTTGCATCATATAAGGATTTTTGATAGAAAATGTACTAATTTGTTTACAAAAAAAAAATCCCTAATCTGGAATTATTTGGCTAGATTTTGCTGGGCTGTATGGGTGCGTCTACACTTACAAGTTAGGTCGACTTAAGGAGATTTAAGTCGAACTAAACTACTCCGCATCCACACTGGGCTTTCCTTACATTGACTTAAGGAAAAGTTAAGTCGACTTAATAACACCTCGTTTTAGGTCGACTTAATTCTTACATCGACCTTATTAGGCCAACTTAAGCCAGTGTGGACGGGGATTAGCATCTAAATCAACCTTATTAAGTTGATTTAAAGTGTTAAGTCAACTTAACAAAAAAGTCAATTTAACTTTTCTTGTGTAGACATAGCCCCTTTTCGACCTTATTAAATTGACTTAATAAAGTTGACTTTAAGTCGACTTAGTCAACCTTAAGTCGATTTAATAAAGTCGACTTAACTTTTCTAGTGTAGACATAGCCTACTTGCCTGTGTGCTTCAAGCAGATCTGAGAGGTGAGCTGTGACTCATGTCCATGATATAAAGGGCACAGTGAATGAGGTCAAAAAGAGGGGAGAGGGGTGTACCCATCTCCCTCACCTTCAATGCATCCATTCAATCCTTAGTCGAACTTTAATGAAATATAAAAATCAATGAAATCCTTCCAATCCTAAAGACAGCAGTGAACTGCCACTGCCAGAAATGTGAAGAATCATTGGTTTCATGTTGGTCCCAGGGTATTAGAAACCAGGTGGGTGAGGTAATAGCTTTTGTTGGACCAATTTCTGTTGGTGAAAGAGATAAGCATTTGAGCCACACAGAGCTGTTCTTCAGTGTAGCTCAAAAGCTTGTCTCTTTCAACAGAAGTGGGGCCAATAAAAGACATAACCTCACCCACTGGGTCACTGCTAGACATGGTTAGCAGGGAGTTTTAGTTGCCACTTCTGGTAACAAAGGTTCAGATCTTCAAAGGTATTAGGTACCTAAATCCTATTGAAATAAGTGGGTATTAAGCACCTACATGCATTTCGAGGCTCTGAGTGAAAGCCTCTTACTGGCTGGGAAAGGGAGGAGTCTTGAAGTCGGAAGGGCTGACCTAATGAAACAATTCCCTGGGTGCATATTCTGAAGCTCCCTGATGTGAATGGGAGTTTGTCTTTCGCCTTCAATGAACTTTAGCTGATGCACTAGGTGAGTGACAGTGTTTTGCACATGTGTATTGTTTGCAATAGCAATTGCTAGTCCATATTTTTAATGTATCTTGAGTGAATTTAAAAAAAATATAATTGATCTTTACATGCACATGATGATCATGCCCTTGGCATATTTGCTTTCTGGGTGTGTTAAGAGTGATATCCTAAAAATGAAGGTTCCTGACAAACCAGGACAGCTGCATACCTTGGCAGTTTTTTTCAGGCAGAATCAAGTGGACATTATGAGACGGCTATTGAACTTGATGTGGCAGCAACTTTCTTGCCCTTGTCCGCTGGGCTAACTTTTCTGTAGGAACTTCTTTGGAGTCAAAAGTATGGAAGAAGGACTGGAACCTAAATTGTTGGCCTATTAGCTGGACTGGGAACAATGGCAGGCACAAATCAGGTTGTCGCTGAAAACAAAGGAAAGGCCCATCACAGCCATGTTGAGGGCCAGGATTAAAAAAGTCCCTCATGCTTTGAAAGTAATTTCTAGTCCAGAAAAGTCTGGTGCTCAGGGCCCAGGACAGTTCTGAGGGTGCTGAGCTTAGGATGGTTTATAGGAAGGTTTATAATTAAGCTGCATTAGAAATGAACAGCTCAGTTCTGTATGGAAGAGGAAAGAGTGATGTTAGGAGAGCCACTCTTGGGATAAGGCCACTCACATCTCAGTATGGTGCATCCAGGAAAGGCGGTGGTACAATAATGCAGGATACAACATGAGACCACCAACTACTTTGCCGCATCCTAAAGGAAAGAAACTTTGAAAAAGAAGAAATGCCTCTTGGTTCCCCCTCTGTGCTAATGGGAAGTACCCATCTGCTGAATCTGTGGTTCTGTGAGGCAAAAGAAAATATTTCTGTGGGTAATGGAGTAAAGCACATGACCAAACACTGATTTTCATATTTGACACCCTCTGTCATCTATACCATCATGATTCCTCTCATGGGTATCTCCCCCTGAAGATTACCCTCCCTTTAAAAAAATAAAATTAAGATCCAATGTGATGTAATAATGTAAGCATAAAGTGATTACATAGATTAATTACCTTGTACCGTGAGGTTGACTGTTGATGGCTTTGAAATTTGGAACGCAAGCCATGAAATGTCAATCTGTTTCCAGTCATCCATTTTTCCCTTTTAAGGAGGACTCAGCTAAGTCTTTTTTACTAATAATCTTCCTTCCTCCTTCTGTATTTTATTGCCCCTCATAACTTTTTTGAACAGTTATATCTAGCATTTTAATTTCAATTTTTTTTAAAATGTCCTCACAACCCCACTCGAACTTTTGTGCTATTTGAAGGTAGGTGCTACAAATGGAATAAAGAGCTACACATCACACCACAGAGTATCCTGCTCTTATGTACAACAGATGATTAAAAAAGAATCACTTCATGACTCCAGAAGGTAATTTTGGTACTATCACTCAATCCAGCTGAATGTTAGCATTCTGATTTTACAGACCTGCTTCTGACACGTTAGACTTGTGTGACGTCTATTTATGCATAAACACAGCATTATGAACAGTATTTCTAAAACAAATTTGTAAGGACAAACTAAACCAGTTTCATAAAGTTGATTTTATACTTGGTGCAGTAGATTAAATTTAATTTAAAATAACACATTTGATACAAATTTGCACTGGGTAATTCATCAGGCCTTTGTTACACAATAGGTTATAATTTCTATTTCTCTGTGCTCTTATCTGAACTTCTTCCAAGATGTCAGGGACTCTTTTTAAAGTGCATTTGTGCTCCTAAAATTGAAAGGCAATTCTTCAAACAAAGCCTCACCAGCAAATAGGCAAAAGATAATTTTGCTTGCTCCAACCCCAACTCATTGTAGCATAATCTCTTTTGAAACATTTGGCTGAACAGTGTCTCTTCTGCTGTGGTGTGGTTGACTCATTCCATTTGCCATCCATTACTGTTTAACCTCCATGTCCTTATTTGAAGCGTCATTGACCTCACATCTATCTTCACAAGAGTTCTATCTGGCTTTTTTGAGGGGCCAGGCAGAAATGGAAAAACTTGCCTTAATGAGGACTTGTTAAAGCGGGGAAGTTTTGGCATATGTATGTTACATTATTTGAACATACTGAGTTAAATTCTGCTGTTTGGGCAACCTTCTGGTTTTTGCTGAGGTGGACCGATGTAAATGGGAGTAGACACTGGGAAACTATTTTTAATTAAAACTAGTGATTTCTTATAACGGTACCTGCTCGTGACCCTCAGCTTTCTGATAAGTGACATCCTCACTGTCTTGGAAGGGGGTTGCAGTCTGTTGAGATTAGCTCCGTTACTGAAGTGTGGACACAGAGCAGGTGCCCCTACAAAGCCTGGCTCTAGATATTTTGCATGCTAGAGTGGAAACATTTTCCAAGAGGCTCCATGCTGTGGTGCTCCCCTGGAAGCTGGCATCAAGGCTGACTACCTTGCTCATCCTAAACCACTTTTGTGTGGGGCAGGACTGGTTTTAGGCACTGCCTTGTTGTATGGATCACGCCCTACCAATGGTTAGTGCTTCTGCCAGACAAGGGAAAGCCGTTAGTTGTGGGCTTAGTGAATAACTCTGATCACTAGAGATAATTGCCACTCTTTGTGCCACCCAACGAGCACTGGGAGATAAAGAAATCAGACCAGCAGAGTGTAAATCCTGTGAGGTAGCAAAGTGCTGTTATGTCCAATTGACAGATGGGGAGCTGTGCCAGATACTTTGTGACTTGCCCTGGATGACACAAGAAGTGGTTAGCAGATCTGCGAATGGAACCTGAGGTCTCTCCTGCATGCCACGCTAGTAACCTAACCATTGTACAAACTTTTTTTGCGATTGTTAAAACTTACTAATATATTTTTTCTTAGCCTGGTATAGAAAGGGCAACAGTTACAGCTGCTTATGTAAGGTCCAAATCTGGCACAGTGAGCTTATTTGAACATCTGTCAGAGCAGCCCTGCCATGTATGTTCTCTGGCATGGATAGAAGCATGTTTTCGCTCAAATACCCCATGTTATAGTATGAGAGAGGGTGAACCGAAGTTCCCGCTCTACCTTCTCAGTACCATTCATTATTCTGAATACTTTAATCTTGTCCCTCCCATTCATCTCCTTTCCAAGGTAGCCAGCCCCCATCTTGCAAACAATCTATGCAGGCAGACTCTTCTAACCCTGTGAAGTCTCAGTGACTTCAGATGGGCTATGTCTACACTGGTAAGTTAGTTCAAATTAAGGAGGCTTAATTCGAACTAACTAAAGCCATGGCTACACTAGGCTTTAGCTAGTTCGAATTAAGGGCTTCCTTAATTCGAACTAATAAGTTCGAATAGGGCTTCAGAAGTAAGGCTTTAATTTGAACTAACTAGTTCGGATTAGCCAATGTGGCCATGTTAATTCGAACTAATTTCTTAGTTCGAATTAACCGGCCATTGAAATGAATGGGGATCGCTAATTCGAAATAAGCAAGTGCTTGCTTACTTCGAACTAACATTCCAGAGTGGCCATGCTAGTTCGAACTAACTAAAATTAGTTCAAATTAGTTAGTTCAAACTAACTAATTCAAACTAATTTTAGACAACAGAGTCCTGTGGCACTTTTAAAGACTAACAGATTTATTTACCACATGAGCTTTCGTGGGTGAAAATCCTACGTTTTGAGACGCGTTGTAGATCTTAAAAGCGGCTGTCGGAGTAGGGTTTTGTCCCACGAAAGCTCATGCAGTAAATAAATCTGTTAGTCTTTAAAAGTGCCACAGGACTCTGTTGTCTTTCTACAATAGACTAACACGGCGACCCCTTTGGAATTAAATTAATTTTTGCAACTGTAGACATAGCCTTAGACTTTGCATAGATTGCCTGGCACAATTGGGCACTTGAGGTTCAACACCATGCAGGAGCCTCGGCTCCAAGTTTGGGGGTTGAAGGTATCCAGCACTTCAGACGTGCTCAGCATTTTGAAGGCATGAAGCCTGAATGAGGGAAAAACGGAATCCATTCACAACAGCATTGATGTATGATTTTAAAAAAGCAGCTTTGCCTCATTTGTACAGTATGGCAATGAAACTGACATTTACAGCAAAGAAGCAAACAGGTGACTCAGACAAGCCAGGAAAGATGCTTTTGTATTACTTAAAGTGGAAAAATAAAACTGGATTTCATATTTTTACATCATATAAAACAATCAATTTATAATAATAAAAAGCCATCTGGATGGAAATATTCATTTGAATGAAAGTAGCTCCTGGAATATTAAATTACTGATTTGATGGCAAGTGAGTCACAGAATCTTCTAAAAGAGTAGCCATTTCCAATCTAGGCTTTAGCTTATACAGAATGATAATGTGGACGTTCATCTTTTACACTTATAGTCTGTTAGATGATGGCAATAAGTAAATACCTTAAGTTAAAATATACTATAGGAAAATACAAATGAGACATATATGTTATGGTAATACTTTTTGTGTGAGACATTAATACTTACTGATGATTTCTATAAACACAGATTAGTTCATATGAACAATTCTCGCGCCGTGTGACAAATAGCAGTGAAAAAGGGACAGTCTCTCTGTGAGGGATCCAGTCAGTAACTTTACATACAACGTAATGGGATAACTTGTCTAAAACTTAAAGAAAACATGCCAGAAGTCTGCCTTGCAGCAGAGTCAGTTACAATAGGAAACAGCTTCCTCTCTGATGCAGCGGCATGAATAAAGTTTCGATGGTTCTTGTACCTGCCTTGACTGTGCTCAGCTCGGCAGTAAAACTGATTAGCACTCTTCGGCTGTGTTTTCTGTTAACGCTGCTTGGGGTTTCCTCACAACAGTAGCACCAAAGTATGGATCAGATATTGTCTTCACAGAGGGTGAAATTCAGTCCTCTCCCCTAAAGCCCATGCCAAGATCTTAAAAAAATGAAAGTTTGAAGTCAGGCTGTTAAATTCCTAGTTGGCCACCCACTTTCTGCTGAAATTAATGAAATAGGGCCACAAACTCTGTCAAAACTCCCAACTTTCAGGGATTTAGGGAGCCTAACTCCAGGCTGTCATTTTAAAATAGAGTCCTGGTCTGAGTAGTCAGGTGGGAAGAGGGAACAAGGAAGATTAAATGTATGCCCTACAATCTACAACCAGGATGGAGGGCTGCTGTGGACTGTAGTAACCCATCTGTGTTGGTTGACTGCGGTACCAGAGCCACTGGCTCTGAATAAACATGGATTTGTGGTCCTTCCCTTGGTCTTTCTCTCAAACCACACTTGGTCCATCCACAAAGTGGTCTTCTGCCCTAAGCCTGCACAGGCCAACGTGAAGACTGGATCCACTGCACACCAGAGGTTAATAGACACTTCTGCAGCATGCCTCAGCCTGCTGACCCACCTCCCCTCTCCCCACGCAGGGTTTAAGTGGTACAAAAGGCCATTTGCCAGCTCTCTAAATTGGGGCTGAATTCCACCCTGCTGGAATATTCTCTTGAGGTATGCTTTCTTTGGCTTTATTTGTAAATGTGCAATTAAAAAAAAAAGAATATTTACACCATTAAAATTAAATTTCAGTGTCAACTTTTTATGAAATAAAACCAACATTTTCTATGTGCAACAGATTCATTATTTTCGTGGGCTATCAGGTATGAAACTGTTTTCAATACACAGAACAATCAGCTTATTGCTACAGCTGTAAGGCTTTTGAGCAAGAAGTTTCCCAGTTGCCAGAGGTGAAGCTTGTCCCATAAATGCCATGTCAGCTGTCCGCCATGCTTCACAGTAGTTGTTAACCAGCCGGATCCCATTTGCAGTTGACCCATGCCATATGATTTTCTGTGGCCTAAACAGTAATGTTTCAAGTTATTTTCCTAAAATAATCCTTTATATATACATTAAATATTCTTCCTAAATCTAGCACAGCCTTGGTCTCTAAACCCCTACTGTAAATTAATTTCAAGCAACAAGAGTGCGGAAAGCAAAGTAAGGAGAAGATATGGATGGGATGGGAAGAGGAAATAGGGAGAGAATGGAGAAACCTGGGAATAGAGAACTTCTGATGTCCCAGTCCACAGTCAATAGGAAAGTGGAAATGGAAGAAGAGGGGAATGGAGGAAAAGGACAGGAAAACGATCCGAGGAGATGGGGAGTTAAACTCTGTAACATTTCTAACAGCCCAAAGCATTTTGACACTAACTAGCTGGTAAAACTATATTTTATGTAATATAGAAAATACAACATTGTGAACTCACCATGATGGATCTGTCATGACATTCTTCCCATCAAAGGAGTAGATTGGAATCTGGGTATTGAACTGTCCCCCACTGCCAGTAAACATAGACTCCCAATTGTTGAAGAGTATTTCTCCCTATTGAAATTTAAAAAAGCCATCTTTTAAAAAAAAGTGAATGGGGCGTTCAGCACCATCACTTATGAAGACTTTTATCATGTTGTTATGAAGTATTAGACATATTCGATGAATCCAAACCCTCTTTATTTCTCAATATACTCATGATTCCATCAGCATTACCTTTCGTGCCATAATCTCTACACTTCGCCTATCATCCTTGTATTGACAGCTCGCAGATACCTCTGCCCCAAGTGCCTCACTTTCCTTTCACAGTTGCGTGTCTGCCTGACTCTCATTCTTTTCCATTATCATCTACATCTCTCCTGTCCTTCTTAGCTCACAACCTCAGAGTAACTTTAGACTTTTCTCTCTCCTCCATCACACGTAAAGCTTTTTGTTTGAAAGGCATAATACAAGTTATTTTCTGCACATCTTACCTCTCTGCTCTATTCTTTTTGTTACTCTCTCCGCCCCCACCTTGGTCTCAAGATGAGATCAACTGGAACTGTGTTGGCAATAAATTGATTTTTTCCAGTGGCTTGAAAGATTAAACTAAAGAACTGGAGCCACAACAGTAGCAGGAAGAAGCAGAGGGTGGGATTAACTACTCATCCTTGTAATGGTACGAGAGAAAATTTGAAAAGTCTCACATCTCTCATTAAATGTGACTTCTCTCTGAAGAGAAAGCCAAAAGCCATTTTAAATGGTTAATGCAGATTCTGATTAAGCCAATATCATTCTAGGGCCATTACAACTGGTTAATGTAATACAAGATAATTTTATTTTTCAATGGCCTTTGAGTATTCATTTCTCATCCCAATCAGAATAGGAACAATGTTTATTTTGGGAAAGCTTCCTCCAAGAGTTCTGAATTGGAGGGGGTTTCTGAATGGAGCCCTTCAACCTTTTGCGTAGCAGATTGTCAGATGTCACTCCTGCAAGTTAATTGGGCTGTCAGCTAGTGCTAGAAGCCAGCCGATATTTCAGAGCTGTGCTTTGGAATGCATTTCTCAAGAGGTAAGTGTGGGAGAGGATGATTCAGGTTCTACAACAAGTGAGATTCTGCTCAGTTACCTTGGTACAAATCCAGTTTAACTGTTGCTTAAGAGCTGAATTTGGCTCATGATCATTAAAGATGGGACATGTGGTCACCTTACTTTGTTAAGCTCTATGGGAAGCCTAGACGGCACAGGCTAGCACATGACTTTGGGAAACACAGATTCACTTTGGGAGTGAGAATTCTAAGGCTGCTTCCAAAGCAGAATTATTGAAAAAGAAACATCCAGAAAGTTACATATGCCATTGCCTTGTCAAATGTTCCCTTTAAGCCAAATATTCACATTGCTTTGTTTCTACCATTAATTTTGTAGTATTGAGGGGAAAAAAACTCAGAAAATGCAGCTGCTTTTAGCAAAGGCATGAGACCTCATATAGCTACATTTTGCATAAGGATACAAATGGGCAAAGCAAGGATTTTCCTTTAAAAGATACTCGAACCAAACAGATCAGAACCAAGCAGAAAGCAAGGAAAAATCTGTTACCTCAGTTGGTTTCCAAGATTATTTGATTGCTAGAGAGCACTTTTACATAGCAAATAAAGCATTTATTTTTTACCTTAAGATTAACTATTGGTAGATTGTATCTGTCTGCTTTTCTCACAACTGTAGACAGATCTTGCAAATGGGATGACAGGAAAGCTCTGTAGGTTGACGTTAAACCAGCTGCCCGGGCTTGTTGAAAGCATTGATAATCAGCTCGCATGGCACCGGAAAATGGCAAGTTCAAAGCCACCAAATGCAGCTGGAAAATAAGGACCCCCCACCTTAATTACTATTATGTAATTAATCTGCCTCCTTCTAATAAGGAAAATGTACCCTTTAAAAAAGCAGGAAGACAAATAGCTGAGCATAATTGTAAATTCCAAAGAACAGCATTTAGATTAACCTTTTGTGATGAATTTATGTTTGCTACCATGACATCATACTTCTTAAAGAAGTCATGTTCAGCTTGATGAACCACAGGCCAGGCCACACCATCAATATATTGTCTTCTAATAGTTTGACAACCATAAAACCATTTCAGAAACAAAAATCTTCCATTTTAACAGTTAATATTTGTTAAACAGTTACTATCATGTTGCTTATAAAATCTAAAAACCTGAAATAAATATGGTTAAAGACAGTCATGCAATCTTTACAAAAATAGATTGTAATCAATCACAAGGAAAAGAATTTTTTAATCATAACATAAGAACCTGAACTCGGTCATATGACATCCTTTTAGATGCAGTAATTCTGTTACCTTTATCTAAATATTTAGACAATTTCTTTTATAGAGGAAAGTTTAGATTCTGAAACTTCCATTTGACAACAAACATGCATCAACAGTCATGGCAAAAACAGGGACAGTTATGATTAAAATACGTTACCTATATTAATGTTAATAAAACTCAATATTAATAAACTTTAAAAGTAGCCTGTGTCTTAGATTTTGTTACAGTGTGGAAGTGAGTCTGTATTCATAGCTCTGAAAGGATAGGTAGGAAGGTTAGAAGAACCCAAAATAATTCTTAAAGAAGATTTTTAAAATTTGTCATCACTTCTAAACCAAGGCCATGTGTACACTGGGGGCGCCACCTAAAGTCGATGTGTTAACGACGACATCATAAAACCGGAGGAGCGCAGCCAAAGGGTACTTCTGCTCTGGCTCCTTTGGCACACTGGCCACCAGCTTGGCAGCCCCCCTGACCTGTTGCTGGCCTTGGGCTTGGCATCCCTCCACTGGGGCTGCCATCAGCCTGGCTGCTGGATCTGCCGCCGGTCCCTGCAGCCCCACCGGGGGATCGGCACCTCTGGCCAGGGCTGCCGCTGGTTCCCAGAACCCCGTGGCTGGAGCTGCCAGCAGCCCCGTTGCAGGCTGGGCAGCCTCCCGCCAGGGCTGCCGATCCCCCAGTGGCATTCCGGGGACCAGCAGCAGCCCCGGTTGGGGGGCTGTTGATCCTCTACCAGGGCCGCCAGCCTGAGGGTAGCCCCGGAGGGGAGGCCAGTGTCTACATTGGGTTTAGGGCAAATTACTAAATTTGCCCTTAACCCTACGCTTCCTGGATTTATTAGATTGACTTCAAAGGCTGCTTAATTCGACCTTCCAGCCGCGTCAGTGTGAACGCCGGCTGTAGAAGGTCAAAGTAAGCAGCGTTAAATCGACCTAGCCCCTCAGTGTAGACCAAACCTAACTAAAAGATGTACTTGAAAATTCTCAGAGTAAAATGCTATAACTTCAGAGGGGATATGTTTAAAAAATTCAGACAAAGAGTTAATCCCTGCATTAAGCACAAATCTCAGCTATACAGCTGTAATAGGGCCTCTAAGGTAATTTTTATACTTACTGTTGGTTTTCCAGGATTAATAATTGAAACTTGTCTCAGTGCAGGAAGAGACTGAAACCCCTATTAATTCAACACACAAAAGTAACTCAGAGTTAAAATACAATGGTCAGATCAAAGAAAAGACAACCTTCTTACTCAGCTTGTTACTGGGAATACTGCTTTCTGTAACAAATCAAACCGCACAGAATATAAAGTCAAAATAAATCCAAGTAAAACATCCGCAAACTCTAAATCCAGATGCATATTACTCACTCGGATCTTGATTTAGAAAGTCACTCAAGCCTGTACTTATATGCTGTCTTGAATACAGATGCTTTCCTGAATCTGGGTCTGCGAGACTAACACTAATCTGTTTAAGTCTGCATCAGTACCAGAATGCATGTGAATGTATGCATGGCAGCAAACAGTGCTGAGTATGAAGACAACACAGTTGGGATGGATTAAAAATGAAAAACAAAATGATCCAAAACAGAAAATCCAGCACACTGGAAGATGTGGACCTCATTAGGCCTCAGCAATCCTTCCAATCTTCAAACACGTGGGTGTGAGAAACAAGAAGGACCTACCAGATAGGATGAGCTAGCCTCAGGAGGAGCAGGTCTTCCCTAGTATGAGAGGGAGCTGAGTGGTGGGGCAGAGAGAGTTCCAGCTGGGGACCACTCTTACTGAAAAAGGTAACAGGATCCAGGAAGTCTGCAATCTGAGCTCTGGATATTTTTTCCCAAATGCTAACTGGCTGTTTGCTTTGACTTCCTCTCATCCCACTTCATAGAATCATGGAAGATTAAGATTGGAAGGGACCTAAGGAGGTCATCTAGTCCAGTGGTTTTCAAACTTTTTTTCTTGGGACCCAGTTGAAAAAAATCATTTGTGCCCATGAGCCAACAATTACATCTTTGAGCAATGCATTCCAGTCTTTCAGTGGCAGCAGCCACAGGTGCCAGGATCCAGTACCTGAGGGTCTGTGACCCAGTACTGGGTCCTGATCCATAGTTTGAAAACCACTGAGCTAGTCCAACTCCTGCTCAAAGCAGGACCAACCCCAACTAAATCATCCCAGCCAGGGCTTTGTCAAGCTGGGCCTTAGAAACCTGTAATGATGGAGATTCCACGAGTCCTTTCTCACACTCCTCCTCTGTTCCTTCCTCTCCTGGCATGCTTTCTCATGCCACGCATACCTGATCACTACACAATCAGTTAATAGAAAATATAAGATGTATGGCCATCACCAGCATAATCACTCTCCTTGCACATTGTCTCTCATTCCCCCTACCCTCTGTCTTTGTCTTACTTTACTCCATAAAATCTTTGGGCTAAGGATCCTGTCTGTTTGTACAATGCCCAGCACAACAGAGTGCTCCATAAATAAATAAGGGAGGCTTTAGAATAGGCCTAGACAAACACCTTGGCTCCCATTCACTAGTGACAATGTAACTGGGGGTGTAGATTACAGCCACGTCACTGATGATGATAAAGTCCCGAAGTACAAGACTTTAATCTATTTATGCTCTTTGTTTCCTTAGAAGAAACCCGGCGCTCAATAGGACTTATTTCAGCATTATAAAATTGAGCACTGAGTTCTTGTACACTGCTTCGGGGATGCTACTGTATCTCTGCAATGTGCAGAGTCTTGTGAAATAACACAACTGTGCAGGCCAGCTGCAGCTGAACACAGTGGGGGGATAAATGCACAGAGCTGACAGGCCACCAGCCACAGACAAAAATCCTGCTGAGAGGAAGCCCATGTACAACATCTGCAAAACATTTTCCCGATTAGTGAATAGTTAGATGCAATTTTTCACAAGCCACATGCAATTTTGCACTTACATAGCCTGAAATTGCAGGAGGTGGAGGGCTGTCATCTGGGATGCGAATTAATTCACCCAGCTGCAAGAGCACAAAATGAAGAGAGAAACAAAAACACATACATGAATGAATTCTATTCCCCTCTCCTCCCCGCAACTGTGCTGTGGGCTAATCTTAACATAAACACGCTCCCCTCAAAGGCTGCATCTACACTGGTAAATTAAGTCGACTTAAGCTTGGCTTAAGTCGACTTAATTTACCCTGCGTCTACACTACACTTTGCTTAAGTCGACTTAAGGAAAATAAAGTCGACTTAATGAAAAGCTTTTTGCTCGACCTAAGGCTTAAGTTGACTTTCTAAAGTGTAGTCGACTTAGGGCTACCCCAGGGCTACACCAATGCCCTCCCTGCCAGGGGGAGCCTGGCATGCCCCCCAAAGGGCAGGGCATGTGGGCAGGGTGTGATGCTGTTTGGATTTAGGGAAGCATTTATGATATTATTTTCTATCCATATATCCTAAATGCTATAATCCATAGGAGCTATGTCATGTTTGGTATCTATAGAAAGGTAGTAATTTGGTGGGAATGATTATATAGTTTATGTCTAGGAATTGAATTCAGATTAGTAATTAGTTTAGTTAGGAATTTGCTGTTATATCTATACTTTGACTTGTGTGATTTTATGGAAATGTCTGGGAGAGGCGGGTGTGTAAAACCATTGTGTCCTTAATGTTTAGGAATTTTCCAGGTAGAATGGGCCCAGGGAATATCCTGATGAGCCATTAAGGACATAAGGAAGACAACCATTGTGTCCTTAATGGCTCATCAGTTTACTCCCTGGGCCCGTATCACCTGGCACATTCCTTAACATTAAGGACACAATGGTTGGATTATAGCATTTAGGATATATGGATAGAAAATAATATCATAAATGCTTCCCTAAATCCAGAAAGCATCACACCCTGCCCACATGCCCTGCCAGGGTCCCTGTCCCCCTTTGCCCCATTGCACACAAGGGGTTCCCCCCCGCCCGCCACCATGGACCTGCCCAAGGTCTCCCTAGCCCCTAGAAGTCGACGTAGGTGTCCATTGTGGACACTCTAGGTCGACTTTGTAAGTTCCCCTTTAAGTTGACTTTAATTTTAAGTGTAGACACACTAAGTCGACTTAGTTAAAGTTGACTTAAAAGTGCAAGTGTAGACATAGCCAAAGAGTGTTTGCAATGAAAGAGCTGCAGTAAAAGAGCTGAAAATCAGGCTCCATGGTGCAATGGTACCTGAACTCTTCGCCATCCTTCTCGAACACGAATAAACACCTCGCTGCTTTCACTCAGGTAGATTAATGTACCTTCTGCCACTAAATGAACCTTTTGCAACATATTGTCCATATTCCTGAATGTTGTAACCTGTCAAATAACAAGGAAACAGAATAATCAAAAATAAAGGACATTTGTAGATAAAATTAACTCTTTCAGTGAACAGAAAATTAGGAGAGGAAATCATAGAAATGAAAATAGACTTTTTGTACAGTAAATGTAGCTAACGTCTGGATTCGCTCATTTAACTCAGTTTTGTTTATGTGGCATAAAAAAGACCACCACATTGTATAGTCATTACCTTAGCTTTGGGTTTATGATACAAAGTACTGTGGTGACAGTGGGACAAATTAATCTTTGGTACAACACCGCTGGCTAATAGATTAACACCAGTGATGAATCTGGCTCTGTTGTGGAGTTTACTAGATCTTTAATGTCTGAAAAATTGGACTGAGCTGGCAGAGTTCAGGAGATGTTTCAGTTGGCATCTTTAGCACTAGAGTGGGGCAGAATGTAGCTTGTAAATTATGTCCCAGGCAAACTCAATTCATTTTGATTGTTACTGTCGTTCTTCATGTTGTTCTTGTCCTGATCACATTAGAGTGAGTGTAGTTAATTCATATATCTCATTGGTTTGATTCATCAGAACCTCAAACCAAGCATCTGAATGAAAATGCAGCTCTAATCACATACTGAAGCCATGGTCCAGGAGAGACAATAATAAATTTTACACAAAATGAAAACCTGCAGTGGGGTTTGTCTAGTTAATATTCCAGAAAGGAGAAGTCGGTTTCATAACAGCATCTTAAAATGCAGAGACCCTCTTACCTTAATTGCAGAGAGCTTAATAGTCCAAAATGTCACTTTTGAAAAAATGATGTGGTGGGCTGTGATCAGACCACTGTCTCTCATTTTCTGCCACCTCCTCCCCCCCGTAATCAAATTTGCTCAGTTTGTAAGCAAACATTTAGCGGAGAGTCTCTTCCTTTAAGACGCTTTGTGGGTCTAGCAGGCTGACTCAATCCACATAATACTGATGTTATGTTGGGTTGATGGAAGAAGAAACCTGAAAAGTTATGGGTAATTTCTGCCCCTTTAATTCAGGTATACACCGTGGTCATGTTCACAGTCTGAGGGTCTGGTTAGATTCCCTGCTGCTACTACTAGAAGACTAGATAACAGCTATAGGCAAATCACTTTTCTCCTACAAACAGAGTCCTGTGGCATTTTTAAAGACTAACAGATTCACTTCAAGAAGTTGCACCACTTTCTTTTCAGTGTTGACCTTGCAACTGTCACCCAAGCCTTCGTCACCTTGAGATTAGATCCTGCAATGCACTGAGTACAGGGCTACATCTTCAAACTGTTCAGAAACTGCTGCTGATGCAGAATCCTCTTGTTAAGATTTTTCCCCTCCCATGAGCATAATAAACCTGTGCTCTCCAGTCTAGCGGTTTCCAGTCTGCCTTTCAATGTTGGTCTGGACATAAAGAAATCTGTAAGAGGCCTGGATCTTACTTAAACTAATGTCTCTCTCTCTCTCTCTTTCCAGGACATGCTGCTATAGTTGCATTGAGTGGGACTGCTTGAACTAAAGCCCATTCAGTATGAGAGTGCAGGTGGTTGGCAAGGTGTTCTCTGTTAGAGGTCCGGATCTTTAGATTCATTTGACATCCCCTCAGGACTGTAGTAGCCTGAGTTTATCATGCTGCAAATCCCATCTTTTCCCCTTGCCTGGGGCTAGGGAAGTGCAGCAGTGCTGTGGTTTTCTGATATCTGGGGAGGATTGTGTGGAGAAGTTATGTAATTTCCATTAAATTTATGTTGCTGCATTGCTGGATCTGATGCGGCTGAATCAATGGGACTGTTAATTTCTTAGTGTATTTTAATATGATTGCCAACAGCACCCAGAGAATTGTGGAGGCTACACTTTTATTGTAGTTTAGTCTAAGTCTGAATAAGTTATGAAACTGGCCAGCACTTACAAACACTCCTCCTAATCCCATCTCCTCTCCCACAGCCTGGAAATTTGTCTACTGAGTACATATGATACGGAAATCAATGGCTATGTCTACACTTACTAAAGTTAGTTCGAATTAGTTAATTCAAACTAACTAATTTGAACTAATTTCCGTTAGTTCAAATTAACTTAATTCAAACTAGCATGGCCCCACTGGAATTTTAGTTGAACTAAGCAAGTGCCATGTCTGGCACTTGCTTAGTTTGAATTAGTCAATTGC
This sequence comes from Pelusios castaneus, assembly GCA_007922175.1. NCBI lineage: Eukaryota > Metazoa > Chordata > Testudines > Pelomedusidae > Pelusios > Pelusios castaneus. The sequence continues at coordinate 26,987,081 of ML685756.1, read as the reverse complement.
ATTAAGGTCAATGTGCCAATTAGTTCGAACTAAGCGCTTAGTTCGAATTAACATGGCCACATTGGGTTAATTTGAACTAACTAGTTCAAATTAACCCTTAGTTCGAAAAGTATAATCGAATTTATTAGTTCAAATTAAGGAAGCCCTTAATTCGAACTAATGAAAGTCTAGTGTGGCCAAGGCTTAAGTTAGTTCAAATTAAGCTTCCTTAATTTGAACTAACTTGCCAGTGTAGACATATCCAATGAGACAACACATATGGACCTGTATGATGGCATTTGTACAGATTCAATTTTTAGGGTAGGACTTTAAATGGCCCAAGAAGACTACTAGTGGTAAATATGCCAATGGCCTGTGATGGGATGTTAGATGGGGAGGAGGGGCGCTCTGAGTTAGTGCAGAGAATTCTTTTTTGTGTATCTGGTTGGTGAGTCTTGCTCAGGGATGAGCTGATCACCATATCTGGGATCAGGAAGAGATTATCCCCCAGGGCAGATTGGCAGGAGCCCTGGGGGTTTTCACTTTCCTTTGTAGCCACAGGGCATGAGTCACTTACTGGTGGTTTATCTGTACCTTAAAGTTTTTAAATCATAATTTTGGAACTTCAGTGACTTAGTCATGGGTTAGGTGTCTATTGCAGGAGTGGGTGGGAGCTATTATGTCCTGCATTGTGTGGGAGGTCAGACTAGATGATCATATTGGTCCCTTCTGACCTTAAAATCAATGAATATCTGGAAAGGAAGAAACTCCAATTACATGAACTCTATCTCACAAAAAATTTGAATCATTATTGGTTTATAGACTCCTAAGGGAGATGGTGAGGTTACTTACTTTATACAATAACAAGTTCTTTGAGAGCTGTCACTATGGGAGTTTCACTTCAGCTCTGCGTCTGCCTGTGATCGGCGACTTTTCCTGTTTGTCCATGCTCCGGCTATCCTCATGCCCCATACCGAGAGTATACAGGGCAATGTCAGATGAACCACACTGAATTCCTTCTCTAGCACAAAATCTTACAAGGCAAAGACTCCAAAGCAGATGGAAAAGAAGGTGGAGCCCCCATAGGGACAAATATCTCTGAGATCTCCTGTTACTGAATTGGGTAGTAACTGCTTGTCATGTAGTGTCCCTGTGGGTGCTCCATTTCAAGGGGCTGATGAGCAGTGCCCTCTAAAGGTGGTGGGTGCTTCAAAGACAGATCTAAGACTGATTGGGAAACCCCAGTGTCACAGCCAGCATCCTCCTTAGAGGTGTAAACTAGAACATAATATTGAGAAACCAACACTCACACAGCAGCTGTGCATATTTCCGCAGCTGGAACATTCTTTTATTGTGCTACAGAGATGTACTGTGATCTGGTGGTGTCGGTTATGATCAGTAGGAGGTTGGATATTATATACTTCATAGCAAGAAAGGATACATCCAGAAACCCACTTACAAAGTCTCTGTGTTGAGACAGAGGTTCCTCTAACTCTATTCATGAAAGAGAGAAAATAGTCTCCTTTACAGATAAAAGGCTAATGCGCTTCTGACATCTAGGATCTGAAGAACAGCTTCCATTTTAGTTTGGTGAGGTTTGGGTAGAAAAGCAGATGCTGAATTACTCAGTTAACATAGAAGTCTGAGGTGACCCTCGCTAAAAAGAGGGGGTGTGGTCAGAGAGAGACCTTTTCTTTATCAAGGGTGGGGTAGGGAGAGAAAGAGTATGTCTACATTTCCAGTGGCACTATCAGCACCTCTGGATCAATTCTGTGGCAGTGTAAATAGTAAACCTAGCCCATTGGGCTAACAGCCATTCATGGACTTATCCTTCATGAACCTACCTAGTTCTTTTTTGAACTTTGTTATAGTCTTGGTCTTCACATCATCATCTGGCAAAGAGTTCCACAGGTTGACAATCCATTGTGCGAAGAAATAATGCCTTTGATTCATTTTAAACATGTGGCCTATTAATTTCATTTGGTGACCCCTAGTTCTTGCTTTATGAGAAGCAGTGAATAAAACTTCCTTATTTACTTTCTCCACATTGGTCATGATTTTATAGACCTCTATCCTATTCCCTCTTAGTTATCTCTTTCGCAAGCTGAAAAGTTCCAGTCTTCTTAATCCTTTTTTCCCCACCCAACTCCATTGTGGTGGATGTTGTTAATTCCCATGACTGACAGAACCGGTCAGGAGCTACTTTTTATGACAGGAACTGGAAATGGCTTGATTTTTTTTGGCAGAAAAGCATACTCTTCCACATTACAATTTCATATCGCCAACTATCGAGCCCTTGGGGAGAAATAAACTACATACATTACTCAAGTTAACTGGCTTTATTGAAAAGTTGCCAGAGGACATCACAACTCTTTTAAGGCCATTATCCAAGAGGGCAAACTAGTGGCAAAAAAATGTGGTCGCTGTTTGTTCTTGACACAGCTGACAGGGTAGCTAGCTCCATCTCCCTGGCTGTGGGGAGGCAACAGGTGTCATGGCTTTACTTGTCAAGATTTTTGAAAGATGTCCAGTCCATGTTTGGATCTTCTTGTTGAGGGCACAAAACTCTCCGCTGAGAAGACTATAACACTTCCCTTCTTACTCTGCAAGACTCCATGGTCACCTTCCAGTTGCTGGGGATCTGATGAATTAAACTGACCCCTTAGCGAGAACATAGTACTTCTTATCTGCTCTCTGGTAGACAGAGAGTTTGGTAGCAGGAATCAGCCAAATTGTCTTTGCATTTAAAACAGAGCCTTGTTTGTAGGCAGGGCCATGCTACCACAGGAGGCAGCGTGAAAGATGCCAATCGCTGTGTGTTGAGTCCCATGAACCTCCTCCAACGTAGCTGGAGAGAACCTGCAATTCTTTCCAAGAGGTCCCAAAATTGTTTAAAATCATCTGCACATGGAGGAAGAGGGAGAGGAAGCTTTACTGCCTCATCAGGCAAGGAGAAGTGGTCCTGCTTTTTAGCAGGGGGTTGGACTAGATGACCTCGTGAGGGCCCTTCCATCCCTATTATTCTGTGAAGAGCTATTAGTCTAAGATGGTGCTTCCTTAACAGCCTTTCACCTCTAATCCTCAAAAGATTTCTCCTTGGGAGGTGACTGACATGGAAAAGCTGGATGAGGAGGCTGTTGTCTCTGACACTACATGTGAGTTTAGCCAGGCACTCTGGAGAAGTGTTTTCTATAGGCAGCCCAGACATCTCAGAATGACTAGTGGGGAGGTCCATATGGTAATGGAGGGGGCACCCATGAATACTCATACCGGGATGAGCAAGGGGCATCCTGTGCATGTCTGTGACTCGAGGGTTCCCTTATAGAGAGGATGTTGGGAGAGGCAGCTTTGGGCTGCTAACTGAGCAAGCCTTGAAAAGGAATCTGGGAGTCAGAGGAGCTGCCCTCATCATGGTTCAGAGTGGGGCAGATGATGGAATTGAGACAGGAAGTGAGTCTATGCTGGGAATGAAGCTCTGGTACCAAGAATCTTTTAGACCCCATCAATAGAGGTGACTTGGGTTTGTCTGAAATGACCAAATCATTAGAGAATCTGAACTCCGGCGGTACCAGGGGAAGCTGTGCACCAACCTGATAGGGTTCAGAGCTGGAGGCAGGCAGCGGTAAAGATGACCTCAATTTCAATGGCATCATCTGATGCTGTGCAGTTTTGGGCACCACCACTGGGGCAGAATACAGAAGCAGGTGTTGGTCTAGTTCATGTAGAATGCTTAGAGTCTCTAGCTGGGCAATACTGCTTGGATACTGAAGAATGATGTGTAGTGTCAGTTTTAGAGGCATCTGCAACTCTCTTGGAAGCAACAATACCAGGGATCAAGAAGCCTCAACACCACTCTTTTTAGGCTATATGGTCTCTGAAGTGGCAGGTTTCTGATATGATCTGTGTTTCTTAGTGTTGACTTCTCTCAGAGGGATCCAAAGAACCACTTTTTAGAAGTTTTACAAGTTACCCTCTCATCCCCCCTTCTAGAATTTTCCCGAGCAGGCCTACCAGATGAATGGGATACAATGATTGATAGGGCACGCCGATTCCCAGCAGCTGATGTACAGGGTGAGTAACGGGGCCTGGGTCCAAAGGAGGACAGAGGGACTGCTCCATCATGAAGAATCAACTTTTTTGTCTATTCCTCATAGACCTACTTTTGAACTTGAAGCAAATCCTATCTGTAAAAGGGATAGGAGTGTCCTTAAGCCATGGAGATAGCTAGAATGGCTGTCCTTAATTGGGACAGACTTCTGGTGAGTTAAGGAGTGCTTAAAACCTAGGGATCCACATACAACCTGAGGAAGAAAAATAACTTCCTTTGAAAGGTGGAATAACCCCTCAGGTGGTAGGAAGGTGAAACATCGCTAAAAGAAATCCCCACAAAAATAACAAAAATAAAACAAAGATGCTAGATGCCCAACTAATTACTAAGCTAGAGGGAGGAAAAACTAGCTCTAAAGACAGAATAGCAAAGAATTAAGCACCCCAAGATGCTTCATCTCAGGCTGAGCCAGTTGAGAAGGAACCATGGATGTTTCATCTGCTGCTGTCCTTTATACTCTCAGTATAGGACATGAGTATAGTTAGGATATGAGGGCGGAATGGACACGGCTATCAAAAGTTTCTGATCAAAGGCACAGGGGATGGATGTGTACATGACGTGAAGCATCTACAGAGAGAATACCTGAGACTTTCCTCTTAGGAGCAAAGCCTGTTGAAAATATTGACCTGAATAACTGGGTTTCATTGTACTCAGGTTTCCTTGGAAGAATAATACTGAACCTTTTATTCTAGTCACATGCAATACAAATTTGCCAATTTTCATACTCCTTCAGAGATACTGGTTTAGAATCCTATTCTTCCTTTTGAATTATTTGGACATGATGTTACCATTAAGCCACCAAACTGAACTTTACTTTCTCTGCTCTTGTTCTGACAAGTTATTATATAGAGAAAGACGTGATGCATTATTGCCTTTCTATAGAATTGTTTCCATTAACATTCATTGGAGCTGACTCATGCTCTTAAAACTTAAGTTTTCCTTTCTTACCAGATTCCTGGTTCCTGGTAGCCCTGGCTCCCCGGGAGGACCTGGTGGTCCTGGAATTGCAGCTGCTAAAATAAAACAAAAATATACGTCGTATCTCTTTTTTCTGAGAGTGAGAAGGTGAGAGGAAATACTTAGTAACGTTGTGTAGGGTGGTTTTCAGACAAAGGGTCAGGACCCAGTACTAGGTTATAGACCCTCATATACTGGGTTGCGGAGCCCCCGGCTGCTGCTGCCGAAAGACTGGAATGCATTGCTGAAAGATGTCATTGTTTGGTTGTGGGCAAAAATTATTTTTTTCAACTGGGTCCTGAGGAAAAAAGTTTGAAAACCACAGCTCTAGCCTGCAAACTTTTCTGCATATGCTTAACTTTAAGCATGTGACTAATATTTAAATCAGTAAGGCTTTTCCCATGCTTTGAAACTAAGCATGTTTCTGTTTGCAGACTCAAGGCTAAATATTTATCTGTACAGTTCGCAGTTTGCATAAAAATAACCTAAAATTACTTTTATTTTTGTAAAGTTCATAACTTCAAGGTCACCCCTCTCATTATTTTTAATGGTAGAAGAAAGGGACAGCTCCTACAGAGACTGGAAACCCTCTCTTCCAATGGTACGAATGTTCATTTGTAATCTTGTATGGTTGTGAGAGGTGTTTAAATCTGTCACTACTCTAGAACTGAATTTTGTTCACCCTGAGCCGTGGGCCAGAATATTTTGGAGTGATGATTCTGTATGAAGGAGAGAAAGAAGACAATATTTCTTTGATCATATATTTGTGATTGTTTGAAGTTGCTCAGAGGTTTGCAATGCTACAAATAATCCCTGCTAACTGTGTCTTGCTGGTACCCAATGGAAGCTCAAGGCAGCTTCTTCCACTGAAGCTGAGACGGTGTCTGGATTGAACTGGAGAATCCATGCTTTATGTGGTGACAAGCAACCATGTTAGGAAGATTCTATAGTCAGAGGTAAGAGCCTCCTCAGAGGAAAAGCAAGTGAGAAGGAGGACAAAGAAAGGTCCGGGGGGACAAGGGAGAGCACGAAAGGGGTGATGTAGGGAGCATAAAGTGATGCAGTGGGCAGCACAGCTGGGAACAGAAGGGCAGGCTGAGGGATGGAATGAGATGGGAAGGAATATCTTTTATGGTCAAGGGACACTTTTTCAGTCAAATCTCGGTTTCAGGAAGCTTGCAATTCCCAGGTACCTTGGTGACAATTTCAGTTAGCTATTTCCTCAGCACTTCACAGAAGGCATACAAAAACCACCAGCAGCCTCCGGATATACTGCTCCCACAAGTCCCTGTTTATTTGGAAATTTGTAGCTTGAAAATTTTTTCCAAATACTGGCAACTCTGCAAACTGTAGTGGTCTATGTAACATGCACAGCGTTGGCACATGGTATTTTCAAGCTGAAGAAGAAATGTCATGCAATAATTGTCTTAGATGATTATCTATTTGAGTGATGGTAGGTGTCTGCACTAACAACACATCCCACTCCTATTTATCCACAGCTCCCAGAAGGGCTTGCCAGGAATCCCTGCTATTATGTGGGAGGAATAACAAAAGAAAAGGCACAGAGCCCAATCCTGCTTCTACGGACTTCAGCGGGACAGCATTTGGGCCAACAGTGAAGGGAAAGGGGTATAAAAAGTTAAAAATTACACTAAATATACATTGAAGAAAAAGTCATTAATATTTTGTTATTACATTTTTTTAATCCCCACAGTCTGAACTAGTTCATGCTAAATACAGTTTTATAAAAACATTTTAAAAATGTATTAAAAAAAGAAACGTAAGATTCAGAAAGCCACATCATAAGAGCATTACCACTCCAGGGCTTGTTTTCTTGTTTAAAAACATGTAATGATGATGTGTTAATGGAAGAAAAAAGCATTCCCTGTTGTCATTTGGTACCATTAACACTACCAAAATACATTTTTCATTAAATCAAACGTTGAATCCATCTTTACAAACTACAGAGTTATCATTCTTGTGCATTTGGTGGAGATCTTTTTAGACTGATTGTTGTCTGTCTGTGAAAGGGGACAGAGGCTTGATTCAGAGCCAGCACTCAAGATTTTAGTCTTTCCTGTCTCCCACACTACCACATATGGGAACTATGACACAGCTAATCAGGGCTATGTCTACATTAGAAAAGTTAAGTCGACTTAACAAAAGTTGACTTAACTTTTCTAGTGTAGACATAGCCCCTTTTCGACCTTATTAAGTTGATTTAACGCTTTAAGTCAACTTAATAAGATCGATTTAGGTGCTAATCCCCATCCACACTGGCTTAAGTCGACCTAATAAGGTCGACTTAAGCGTTAAGTCGACCTAAAATGAGGTGTTATTAAGTCGACTTAAGGAAATACTTAAATCGACTTAAGGAAAACCCAGTGTGGACACGGAGTAGTTTAGGTCGACTTAAGCCTCCTTCAGTCGACCTAACTTGTAAGTGTAGACGCACTCTAGGAGCCTAATGAAAGGAGGTAAACTCAGACCTGGGCTCCAGTCAGATTTACTAAATGGACAGCCATCAGTTTGCTTAATAAAGCAAAGTGGAGGATGCGTAGAAGGGAGACTGAAGGCAAACGTCAGAACCCCCAACCAAAACTCTAGGAAAGAAACACACCCAACAACTGCCTGGGATGTTTTGTTTTACTGGATCTTAAGCAATTTCTAGAGATTCTTGATGTGTAATATTTTATGACTATTGTGTAAGTCTATGTGTTTGGTATATTACTAAGGGTTAATTCAAGCATAGATGACTTTGTATGTAGACAGGCAAGGAGACAAACACTTCCGATAGCTACCCAGCTACCGCAACTGCACTGCAATTCAGAGGGCCAACTGCTTGGAAGTCTCTCTCTGACTCCTTGCTGGACTGCATAAGTTGGCTTGACTAGACTTAATAAAAGGTCTGCCTCTGAAAATGGGGTGAGAAAGAAGGGAAACAGGCTGACTCCTAACCCCCAGATCTCAGCTGTCTGGATATATTATGCCTATTTAAACGTTGGCTAAGAAAGATATGAGTGTAGGCTGTTTGTTGTGTTACTATAACCTTTGCTCTTTTTTCTGCTGTGTTCTGTCCATTAAGATTAAACAGAACTTCGCTGTTTAAAAGGCTATTTTGACTCCCATTCGCACACTTTTCATAGTTCCCAAAGAGAAGAGTGCAGGGCTTAAACCCAGTTGGGGCTGCTGAGGAACCATGGCCAGTGCAGAGTAGAGGAACTACTGAGAAAATGGCAGGATGCTATCTCAGGTTAGATGTAAGCAAGCAGCCTGTCTTCTGGAAGCCTGTATATTCAAACAGACTTTAGAGGGTCAAAAGTTCAGCCAGCCCTCAATTGTGGCACTGGATTTACAGCAATGCATTTTCAACATGTGGGCAATAAAGCCCTCCGAGGAAGTACTTCTACAAATCTGGAGTTTATTGAGCTGCAGCCTTAACTGGTTTCCAGAACTCCTTCCTCACGTGGGAGCATAGAGAGCACATTTTGTTCCTGTGCCAACCTTCTACACTCAAAACCAACAAAGGTGTGAAAACTGAAAATGTTCTGGTTTTACCTTACTGAATTCTTACCACTGTTCTGCTCAGAAGCTGTAGTGCCTCCATCTTTATGAGTAAGGACCTTAAATTTGGCAGGGGGCATCATCCTGGTATCAGAGAGGTGCTTTTTTGTGGCCCTGTGAAAACCTGCCAAGTTAAAAAGCCTATGAAAGTTTCCATTTGCACATGCTCAGTAAATGTTTGATAACAGAATTCTCTGAACATTCCATTTCCACTGAGCATGCTCTGCCTGTTCAGAACTTGCTGGATGTGCTCCAGCCCTGGACTCGGTAAAATTTCTCTGCAATTCCTCTTCCTGGCTGCTGAGCGCTGCTATGGAAACAGGCAATGAAATGAAGAGCAGGGCACCATCTTTTCGGTGCTCTCAGTGCCACCCTCCCTCTGCTAGAGCATGGACATTGTAGAAGAGAAGGAAGCACCATGCAGATGAATATAACAGCTGGCATACTGGTCAGACCACGGCTCATCTTACCCAGTATCCTGCCTCCGACAGTGGCCTGGACCAGGAGTGTACAGAACAGGGCAATCATGAAGTTATCCTTTCCTGCCTTCCACTGCCAGCTTCTGACAGCCAGAGGTTTAGGTTTGCTCTGAGCACAGGGCTGTGTTCTGGACCACCTTGACTAACAGCTATTGCTGAACCTATCCTGCATGAATCTAACATGTTCTTTTTTTAACTCAGTTATACCTTGGGCATCACAATATCCTATCACAATGGCAATGAGTTCCACAGATTAGTTGTGCCTTGTTTGAAAAAGTACTTCCTCTTGTTTGTATTAAACCTGCTATCTATTTATTTCATGGGGTGACCCCGGGTTTTTGTATGTGTCAAAGGGTAAATGACATGTTGCTACCAACTTTTTCCACGTCATTCATGATTTTATAGACCTCTATCATATTTCCCGTTAGTCATCTCTTTTCTAAACTGAACAGACCTAATTTTCTAGTCTCTCCTCACACAGAAGTTGTTCCATCTCTTTTAACACCTTTGCCCTTTTCTGAACTTTTTCCAGGTCATGTATGTCCTTTTTGAGATGCAGCAACGAGAACTGGACACAATGTTCAAGCCATGATTTGTATGATGGATTCATGTAGTGGCATTATGCTATTTTCTGTCTTATTTTTTTTATCCCTTTCCTAATAATTCCCAAAATAGTTAGTCTTTTTGACTACTGCTGTACCCCGAGCATAAGTTTTCAAATAACTAATCAGGGTCACTTCAAAATCTCTTTCAGGGGTAGAAACAGATGCCTTAGAGTCCATCATTATACACATATAATTGGGATCATATTTTTCACTGTGCATTACTTTTCACTTAAAACATTGACGTTTATCTGCCGTTTTGCTACCCGGTAACCCAAGCTGGTGAGCTCTTTTTTGTAATTACCCAGCACCGCTCCTCAGGGACCTCACCATTCATTCTCCATTGTGAAAACTGATCATTTAGTCCTACCCTTTATTTCCTGTCTTTCAACCATCCATGAGAGGATCTTTCCTTTTACCTCACAGCTACTTTGCTTCCTTAAAAGGCTTTGGTGAGGGACCTCGCCAAAGGCTTTCTGAAAATCCAAGTACATAATATCAACTGGATTATAGTTATCTATATGCTTGTTGATTTGAGATTTTTCAGTAGATTAGTGAGGCTGGGCTTTTCCTTACAAAAGCTGTGTTGACTCTTCCCCAGACTGTGTTTATCTATGTGCTGAATAATTCCATTGAATGGCAAATGAGTTACAGAAACCAGACAGGCAGATGGGTGGGATGGGGACAGCGTAGGCTGTGGGAGATGCAGGCATGCGTACACATGCGCATACACACAGGAAAAAACAGGTTCAGAGTTCCTCACCTGAGCCATATATCGCTGGGGGTCCTGGAGGGCCCGGAGGGCCTGGTGGGCCAGGAGGTCCAACTATTCCATACCCTGGAGATCCAGGTAGGCCAGGTAACCCAGGGGGGCCTCTTGGCCCAACAATTGAATCCCCCTTTGGCCCCTGTCAAGGCAAGAGACTGTTTTTCAAACCCCAAAATGATATATGCACAACAGCCTGAGTAAGCAACAACATAAGCATCATGATCACAATAGGGAGATCCTCAAGTTAGCCTCCCAAACCCCTATTTGGCAATAATTTAGTCTGCAGTTCTGATTTTCAGAAATGCTGGCCACCTAGCACTGAAGACAACAGAAGATGAAACCTACTATTTAGGTGCCTAAACTATTAATTTAGAGCCTAATTTTTTCCCACCTATTTCTGAAAATCTTCTCTCACGACCTTGGATCTGTTCTGAGTGGCTGATTTCCCCCAACGCTGTTCACTGTTCACCATGCTCTTGAATCTCCAGTGCACAATTTAGGTCACTCCATGCCTAATATTCTTAGAATGGTGTCAAGACCATCTCATGATACCTACGAGAAGTTTTTAGCTCTAAGGATATATGTCATCCTGAGTGCCTCCTCCACCATAACCGTATCTCAGCTTTCTTCCCCATTCCTTATCCAGCCATCTCTCCCTCCTTTTTAAAAAATCAGACCCCATCTACCTAGCCTCCCAAGTTAAGAGTGCCAGAATAGGGCACTCTACAAATTGTCAAAGAGCCTTATGATCCCCATGCACCTTCAGCCCCGGCCTCCCCACACCCTTAAAGTCAGCCTGAATATATGGAAAAGGTCTGGGCTATGTGTAAAAAATTCCTGGTCATTGTTTGCAGCAGCCGACGTGTCACCCAGCCTCCACTATTCTTCAGGCAAAGTATTTCTCTGCAGGACAACAGACTAGTGCAGAAGGGACAGATTCCAGTAGTCAGGCCTCACTGCAGACAAGGGTCCTAACCTGGATCTCCTTCCAGTTGCTACAGACCTTCCTTCTTCCCAGGCACAGTCCTCACTAATGGAACCTAGCAAATCCCATACATTACAAATAAACAGGTGTCATCCATCTGGCAATGATATGAGGATATGAGAGCTGAATCTCATGCTGATTCTGATGGCAATTACCACTGGATAAAAAACTAGACAGATTACAAAGTAGCTGAATTTTCTAGGAATAATACACATGGGGATTTTTCATTGTTTCTGAACCACTGGGTTTTTGGTAGCTAGTTATATGGCCAACATTTTTCAAAATGGACAATATATAAGTGTCTATACAGATTATTTTGAATCTTAAACATGATACATGTCAGTTTATGTTATTGATATTATGGAGCTACTTACTGATGTAGCTAATTTAGGCAACAGAGCAAAATGTTAAATCTGTTTGTCCTGGCACCGTAATTATCATGCATAATATTAAAATGCACACATTGAACATGGAGATTAAATCCTTTCTGAAAGTCATACTAATTTTATTTGTATTTATTTTTAAACTTTTAAACCACACAGTTATACACATTGAGACATATGCACAGAAATGTAAATCACACATGGCACAGTGTGATTTTCTAGTCTAGTACCACAGCTTCCAGACAAAACACTTCCTTAGCCAGCTTTCAAGCAAAAACTTGAATGAACAAGTTGACCTTGCAATGTGCAGTGAAGGCTCTCTCTGACCAGCTCTAAAGTTGAAGGACTTCTGCTGACAATGCTACCAGCAGCAGATTACTGTGTATTTCTAGTCTTACCCTGTGAGGTTCAAAAGAGGCAATAGTCTTTCTAAATTCAGACAAGGTCCTGACAGAGAGGATTTCCCCAAACGGAATTTGGTGGATACAGTTCTCCTTTGATTTGGCCTAGTTTTTAATTCAATTACTAAGTATGACTTGCAATTTTTACCACAATCTGTAGCTCACTGTTAATATGTTCAGTTGTCTGAATTAGGCCCCGAACCTGGAAATGTTTTGTGCATGTGCCTAACTTTACTCACATGAGTAATTTCATCAGCTTCTATGGGGTTGCTTGCCTGCATAAAATGTTACTCGTGTACTTAAATGTTGGCAGGACTGGAGCTTCAAAGAAGAAAATCTTACCTACTTTAACTTTCTAGTTAGTCCCAAAAAGTAAGTCTGTGACATCACAGATCATAAAACTGTAGGGCTGGAAGGGACCTCAGGAGGGCATCAAGTCCAGCCCTCTGCACTGAGACAGGATCAAGTAAACTAGACCATCCCTGACAGGTGTTTGTCCAACCTGTTTTTATAAGTTGGGGATTCCACAGTGTTCCTTGGGAGCCTAGTCCATAACTTAGCTACTGTTAGAGTTAGATTGTTTTTCCTAATATTTAATTTAAATCTCCCTTGTTGCAGATTGAGCCCATGACTTCTTGTCCTACCCTCAGTGGTCAGGGAGAACAATTCATCACTTCTTTTTATAACAGCCCTCAATGCATTTGAACACTTATCAGGTCCCCACTCCCCTCAGTCTTCTTTTTAAAAACTAAACATGGTCAATTTATTTAATCTTTCCTCATAAGTCAGGTTTTCTAAACCTTCTCATTTTCATTGCTCTACTCTGAACTCTTCTGTATCTTTTCTGCATTTTTTTAAAATTGCGGTGCAAAGAATTGTATACTGCTCCAGCTGAGATCATATGTATCTCCTGTTGCCTTACTACCTCCCAGTACACACTGCGCTAAGCTGACCAGAAATGCCATCCGGTCGACTTAGCCTACTCTAGTTATGGGGCTGGAGTTACAGCGTCGAGCTGTAGATCGATTGAGCGTGTCTCAATAGACCACTCAATCGAACCTGAAAGAGCACCCTGATGGCAATGAATTTGCTGCCATCAGTATAGACATGCCCTTACATACAACACTCCTCTTAATACAATCAGAACCATATTAACATTTTTCATAACTGCATCACTTTGTTGACTCATATTCATTCTGTGATCCACTATAACCCCCAGATCCTTTTCAGCATTACTATGCCTAGCCAGTTATTCCCCATTTTGCAGTTGTGCACTTAATGTTTTCTTCCTAGGTGAAGGCCTTCACACTGTCTTTTCTGAATTTCATGTTGAAATCAGATCAATTTTCCAATTTGTCAAGGTCATTTAGAATTTTAATCCTGTCCTCCAAAGTGCTTGCAATCCCTCCCAGCTAGGTGTCATTCACAAATTTTATAAGCATACGCTCCACTCCAAGTTAATAAAAATATTGAATGATACTGGACCCAGGACTGACCCATTTGATATACCCTCCCAGGCTGACAGTGAACCATCAGTAATTATTCTGAGTACAGTCTTTCAACAAATTGTACATCCACCTTGGTGTAATTTCACATAGACCACATTTCCCTACTTTATGGTTAATGTTTTTTTAGTTCTTACTGGATTGTTACAATGTTTATGTATATTTCTGTTGCAAGAGAGATATCACTTACAACTAGTCCTGGTCTTCCAGGGGGTCCAGGAGGCCCTGACATAAAAAAGCCTCCACTTGGTTCTCCTTTTTCTCCTTTGAATCCAGTTTCTCCATTGTCTCCTTTCTCACCCTGAGAAGGGATTTAAAAATAAAGTTGAAACAGGATTGGAACCTGATATGAATCTTGTAAATCTCAGTACAGGATACAGTGGTCTTAAAATCGGCTTTTTCATATCACTTCCTTCCCCAGTGATAAATAATGAAAATGAATAATTTATTCCCATAGGCTGCCAGGGCAGGATTTCTCCCACAGATAGAAGAGAAAATTAGGTAGGGGAATTTGTTGTAGTCCTCCTTCTATCCTCCAAACAAGATTCCATACTTCTTGGAATATTGTAACTTCATCCAGCAGAAAGCTGGAGGCAAAAAATCACAAGAGGTACAAAGAACCAGTGTCCATCCCCTTTCCTTCAGTTACTGAGAAAGCAGACTACACACTTTACAAAAAGAGAGCCACTATTTAAAGGTGTATAGAAAAGCAAGGATTACTGTAGGCAGGTGGAGAGACAGTGCAGGAGGAAGAATGGGAGAAAAGTTGAGAGTTATCAGCATGTGATTTTTTCCCCTTGTATTTCTCATCCCATCCTACAGAGAAGATCATCAGCAGTGAATACGAGCGATGGAATTATAGGAGAGTCCTTGAAATACAAAGTTGGTGTTGTCTTTATTGAATAAGAACCTCATCAACAGACGTTCCAGTCTCACATTATTTTCTTTCTGTAATTCTATAAGATGCTTATTTTCTCTCTACTCTCTTTTTGGTCTTCCTTATTTCTTTCTTCTGAGAAATAAGATTGTAAATAGAAGCAACAGAAGACTGAGCAAGAATTACTTAGGCCATGTCTACACTGGAGAGCTTATAGCAACACAGCTGTGTCACCGTGAAGTCGTTCTTGTAGTCATGCTATGCTGATGTAAGAGAGCTCTCCTGTTGGCACAATAAAACCATCTCCATGAGCTTCTCCTGCCGACATACCACTGTCCACAATGGCACTTCTATCAGTGTAATTTATGTCGCCCGGGGGTGTGTTTTTCCACACCCCTGAGCAATGCAAGTTTTACCAATGAAAGTGCTTGTGTAGATAAGCCTTTAGCTCCACGACAGGAGACAAAACAGGTGGAGAGAAAGTGGCTGGGGAGCCTGCTTACTTATAGCTTCTTTGATTGACAGATTTTTCCCTTTCGCTTCCCGATAAATGGAGTTGTAAAGCTTTCTGTATGGCATCTTGTTTATTAGAATAAGAGGGGAGAAATGCCAAAACAGCACTTTGTAGATGAAGGCATCTGTTCCAAGTGGAGATATTCTGTTAAATCAAATAAGCCACATCCTAGCCAAAGGGGAAAATTTCTTTCTTTGAGTAGATGCAGGCTACACATTACATGAAAGAAAATAAAAATGGACGTAACTGAGTGGGAATTAAAATCTTATAACAAACCTCCTCTACAGCAATCTTTCAGAGGGATTGGTCATACCGTTACATTACCATTACATTATAACATTTTGATTTAATTTCTTCTCATGACATCACTATGCAATATTCTGATTACATTACACTAGAGATCTTATACAAAATAGTATATAATTGCTCTAATTCAGTTAGAGCAATATAAAAGCATTGTAAATTAATATTCCATTCATACTCAATTCCAAGAGTATGCATAGTGGGAGTACAGTTGAATGTTGAAGTGAGGAGATCTGGGTCAGATGTTTTGCCTTAATAAACCATTTTGGAGAACAAATGAAGGGAGACAGAACTATTGGCTCCCAACAGATCCTTTATTTTACTAGGTCTGTAAAATGGTTTGTATGGGCTCTATCCCCTTTCTTTCAGTCACTGAAAAAGCAGACTAAAAATTTTACAGAAGTAGAGCAGATATTTGAAGGTGTGCAGAAAAGCCAGGATGACTGTCTATGGGAAGACAGAAAGGGAAGGGGTAAGATGGAAGAAGAGACAGCATGTACAATTATTAGCATCGACTTTTCCTTGTACTTCTCTCATCCTAGAGAAAGTAATCAGTTAGTCTGGGAAAAGAAATGACAGGAAGGCCGTACAAAAACTGATTTTTCATGTATTAAAATATAGCTAAATTTGCTCTAGCAATCTTTTTGAAAGCAAAAATTCTCTCTCTCTCAATTATTGGTATGAAAGTTTGGGAAATATGAAAGAATTAACTTATGCTAGAAGGTTTAAAGTAGATAATGACAAAGTATGATTAATTTTAATACAATTTGAGACAAGAAAATAATCAGTAGAAAAACCTAGGTAATATTTTTGTATATTAGTAACCTCCTTTGTTTACAGTATATTATATAGCAATAAGAATTTGTTTATCCACCTACTAATTTCAATAATTGCATAATATATCAATTTATCATTTCTGGAATAAGATCAATTATTGTATATTCCACCTTATATGTTTGTTAATACTTGTCTTATATTTGATCCACATTAAATATGGGGTTAAAAAAGTTGAACAGAAGTCAAATACTAATGAGAAGTAATTACCTTCATGCTATTAACAAAGTGGCTGTAATATGTTGAAGGCAGAGGAGGACCTGAAAAATCAAGTACCTTATTTTAGTTTAAAAATCACCTGTAATTTCTGATTCAGAAGGGCTAAATTATCCATAATTTCCATTTTAGCAGGCCATTATCCATATTATTTTTGAAGTTATATTTTAAACTCTTCTCCATAATCATTTTGACCTTTTTGACAAATGACAAACATTTGTTTCCTCTGTGTCTTACTGTAGCAAAAGCCAACATATGGTCTGTACGGCAGCATCACTGCTGGTGTCAGTGAGATTGTGTTTATGCTCTGGTGATGGTTAGATAACCTGAGGCTACGGAGTCAGCAGAGAGCTTGAAAAACAAAATACTATTTTTGTGTAGGTTTGAGAGAACTTTTTTACAGTGCTCAACAGCAATATGATGGACTTATTTCAAACAGTTACTTAGAATTCCCTGATGTACTGTAATCAGTTTAAATTAGGGCTAACAGCAGAAGATTAATTTAATTCAAACAAATTGCAGGGAAGTGTATTCAATCAAACCTAATGGAAAATATGGCACCCTCTAGTTATTCATTCGTAAATTAAAATATACCACATTTCAGAAAGGCAGTAAAAGTAGCTCTCCAGTTCTCTGTTGAACAAAAGCTTTAATAACCACTTGAGGGAAGGAAGCTGGCACCTTGTTCTCTAATAAGGAAGAGCTAATGTTCTTTGATAAACACCCAAGGGACTGATACAAAGCCCAATGAAGTCAATTTAAAGGCTCCCATAGACTTTTATGGGCTTTGGATCAGGCATTATGAGATGTATTGGTTCCTCAGCACATCTGGAATTTCAATGAGACAAGGTCAAAGTCAATCATATCATGCAGATGTCACAAATGTCCCCTCCAGACACTTATCTGCGACAATGAAGGCAGACAGAATGGTATTACTCCAATAGATTCCATTTGTGTGGAAATCTTCTCTCAAGAAGAAAAAAAAAATCAGCTCCATTTTTGCCCAAACAAAGCCCTGGTTTCTCATGCTATTGTCATGACTGGAACACTGAAGATGGCACAATGGAGGAGCTACAACTGTCTACCATAGCTTGGAAAACTCTCTGTGCTGCATTTGAGGTGTCTCACAGCATGACTTCCCCCACCATCACGCTAACCTCTACTTCATCCATCACACCAAGGTGACCTATAAGGATGACTTATAGGGAGATCCTCAGGCTTGTATATTAATGATCAAGAGCAAAAAGTGATGTTAATGTTCTACAAGGGCAACAGCAGAATGGATCCCACTAGCTGAATGGTGCTTTCCTTCTGCAAAATCTGAAACCCAACAGTCAATCAAGTTTTCTAGGCACACCAAATAAATAGCCCTCAGTTCTTTAGGGAACCAAGATGAACTCTGTCTTCAAATTAGGGCAGGTGATATTCTGACCATAATGAGGGTGTAATTTTCACCCCTTTATCATCAGTTTGAATCCAAAAACACATCACAAGTGTGCACATCTCCATGTGGAACCTGAAATTATCATGGTTGTCAGTCACAAGCACCTGCAAAACAATAATGAATGGAATAAAATGAGAGTGTGGGAAGTAGTGTGAGCACAGGAGATCATAAAACACGAGTTTTTCTGTTTCTACATTTTTAAAGCTGACTGATGTTTGAAGAGTCCTTTCTAAAATGTTTTTGATGCATCAGTTTTAGATCAGCAAAAAAGTTAGTGAGGGCAAAAAGTCAAAATAGAAGTTCAGTGGGAAGAAATGCCCTCTGGAAGATAAAAACTGCAAAGTTATTTTAAGTCACAAAACTAAAGCTCTGGATTGAAGACCTGAAAGATCATATGCACAGCATATAAAAATTTGTATTATTTTATAATTCTCCTTTTGTATTTCACTATTTCTAATTTCCATCAATATAACTACCATTTTTATCTTTTCTAAAAGTAATTAAAACTTGTACAAATAAGAATTTATGAAATATAACCGCAACCTTATTAGAAAAGGTTCACCTCTGAGCCCTAGTCAGAGCTTAAGACCCCATTGTGCTAGGTACAGAAGAGACAGTCTTTGCCCCCAGAGGCTTCCAATTTAACTCAGCTAATTTAAATGCATTAGCTATGTCTACAGAATTCTCATGTAAAAATCAAATCCCCATAGACTCAGATTCTAAGGTCAGATGGGACCAATATGATCCTCCAGTCTGACCACCTGCACAATGCAGGCCACAGAACCTCACCCACCCACTCCTGCAATAAATGTCTAACCCAGTGGTTCTTGCACACAGTGGTAAGTGTGTCGTGGAGAACCAGGGAGATGGCTGGATTTGGCTTGGGGGGGTGGGCTGTCCTGTAGGGTTGCACTATGCCACCACGTGTGTCGTGATATGCAAAAGATTGAGAACCATTGCTCCTAACCTATGACTCCTCAATGAGTAACTCCAGTTACGAGGTTTCAGGCCTAATTAACTGCTATCAGCGTCAATATTTTTTATAATCATGACAAACAAATGTTTGCACTGAACACAGATGTCAATAATTATGTAGCACTATTGACTGACAAGGTGATCCAAACAAAAGGACTTAGTGTTCTTCAAGCCAGTTTAAACACACTGTGACAAGCCAGATAGTTTAAACACCTATTAAAAAAACTGCAAGTCAGATGATATTCCACATAATATTGTAGGGTTTATTGATTTATGCCCAAATTCAGCAAGGTATTTAAGTTTATGCCAAACTTCAAACAGATGTTGGACCATGCCACTGCTTAAAGTTAGCCTGCACTTCAGTACCCTGCTGAATCAGGGAACTAATAAATGGCAATTCACTTAAAACACCTGTCTTGGCACAGGAAATAAATATGGCATTTAAAATGTTTTAGATAGTTTGTAGTTCTTAAAATAAACCCACTCCAAAAACCATGGGTAGTGTTCTACAATCATATTTATAATACCTGGTAGTCCCGGTGAGCCTCTTTCTCCTTTTTCCCCTTTTAAGCCTGGTGGGCCATGCAGTCCCCAGAAGCCTGGCTCTCCTTTCACACCTACCACAAAAATATTGCCAGAAAATGAAATGCATGCTTAGCAAATGAGAGTTCCTGCAATGTAAAATTTACAAATATGGTGCAACACACAGTTTCATGAGGGACAAACAACAAAAGATATGAGTAAGGATTCTAAACACATGGCTGTTCAAACTTTGAGGCTCCTATTCTCCACAAGAGCTTCCCCAGCTTTCTTCATGGCTGTTTTATAGCCACCGGTGCCCTCTCCCTTTCCATACCGCTTCTAAAAGATCACCATTTCCTCTTTGCCTCAAGAACCTGAAATAACCCCTCTGCAGACTGTCTCTCTCTTCCCCAATTGAATGACACAGGCCTGCCAGAAATAGGCCAAAACCAGAGAGCATGTGAGCTGAGATATCTTCTTCATGTGCATCTACGATTGTAAGTTTACTGCAGTAGAGAAAGCACCATCAAAGAGAGAGGTGTATCTTCAAGCTTTATGTCTCTGGCACTTGAATTCCTTATCAGAGGGCAATAACTACTTCTTTTGAGGCCAACCACCAAACTATTATCATTTGCTATCTGTGGTAGGTCAGTGTGATGAATGATGACCCCTCCCCCACCAATATTCTCTCAGAATATATAATCCTTTAGCAAGATTTCCTTACTAGGTAAAAGGGGAGAGGACAGGGGGAAGGGGTAGACCTGCACCCAAATCAATTTTGAATTTGCAACCCCTCTTCCCCGTATTTCCTCCGCAAATCCAGTGTCAAGTGCAGTTTGCAAGATGACCAGGGTAATAGAGCCCTGCGCAATACAAATATGTGGATCCGTATCCAATCTGCATCTGCAAAAAATGGTCTGCAGATATCCACGTTGTATCCACGGATGCAGATATAATGCGGATATCCGCGGATAGCTGCGTATTTGCAGGGCTCTAGCCCTGTACAGATAAAAATATGTGGATCCGTATTTGATCTGCATCTGCAAGAAATGGTCTGTGGATATCTGTATTGTATCTGCGGATGCGGTTATCTGCAGATATAATGTGGATATCCGCGGATTTGCAGGGCTCTACAGGTTAAAGTGGTGGCACCCTTCTTATTCAATGTATCTGATTTGCCATTCACTCCCACGGAGTTGGACTTTTCAGGTTGGTTTCTCCACCACGGTGTTCCTTGTCATTTACACCTGAGCAAAGTGGGTGTAAAATAACTCCATTCTCATGTGGTAGCATTTTATAGTCACTTTGTCAGGAATATGTGGTTATATAGGTGCAAAATGCTATACTGAGTGATGCTATGCTGAGTCTTGCTATACTGAGTGATGGATAGGAGGTTTGGCAGTGAAGTTCACACCTGCAATCCAGGAAGAAGGCATAGGGCCACAATCCCCAGTTTAAGGCCCAGAGTAGCAGTTGCACCCGTACACTCCAGGGCTATGTCTACACTTGTTAATTTAAGTCGACTTTAACTAAGTCGACTTAGTGTGTCTACACTTAAAATTAAAGTCGACTTAAAGGGGAACTTACAAAGTCAACCTAGACCATCCACACTGGATGCTCTAGGTTGACTTTGTGGGGCTAGGAGGACCTTGGGCAGCTCCACGGTGGCGGGGGGGGCACTGCTTGTGTACAATGGGGCAAAGGGGGACAGGGACCCTGGCAGGGCATGTGGGCAGGGTGTGAGGCTGTCTGGATTTAGGGAAGCATTTATGATATTATTTTCTATGGATATCTCATAAATGCTATAATCCATAGGAACTATGTCATGTTTGGTATCAATAGAAAGGTAGTAATTTGCTGGGAATGATTATATAGTTTATGTCTAGGAATTGTATTTATATTAGAAGTTAGTTAGTTAGGAATTTGGTGTTATATCTATACTTGAACTTGTGTCATTCCGGAGAAATGCCTTAGACAGGAGGGTATGAACAACTATTGTCTCCTTAACGGCTCATCAGGTTTCTCCCTTTGGCCCATTGTAGGTGAGAGCTTCCTTAACTTTACAACCATTGTCTCCTTAATGTTAAGCAAGCTTAAGTCGACTTTATTTACAAGTGTATACACAGCCCAGTTGTGCAATGTATTAATGCCATTGGATCTATATGAATACAAAATTTGGACCAACTTCAATGTCTGGTGTGCACAATTAATCATTTTTTTTAAACCTACACTGCTAGTGTGCAAGATTTAAGACAAATTAGGAATGTAAAATCCAGAAATTCATAATTTCAGAATAGATAAAAATTTGTTCTTAAACTCCAACACTATTCCTTCCACCCTGGGGGAAAAAAAAGCAATAGTGACCTTGGGATTTACTGTTTAGGCCAAGAGTTGTCATAATTTGAGAACAGAAATTACCACAAGTAAACACAAAGGAAGTTTTTACCTAAATAATGATAGTCAAAATCCAAACTTCTCAAGAACCTTGTGTAGCTTGAAAGCATGTCTCTCTTATCAACAGAAGTTAGTCCTGCAAGAGATATGACCTCATCCACCTTGTCTCTCTAATATCCGGGGACCTGAGGGCTACAACCGCACTGCAGTAAACCAACATTCTTTGCCTGAATATGCCCAGTGCTGAATATGCCCAGATTAATGAAATGAGTAGATAATTGTAGTCCTCTGGGGCAAGCACTACAAGTGATGCTAATCAAGGTAAAAGAACTAACAGTGGACAGCTGAGGAAGACCTAAATGGAGTCAGTAAAAATAAAAGAGGGAGAAAGAAATGAGAATGCGGATCTAGAAAGACTAGGTCAAGACTAGAAAAGGACTCAGTGGGAGTCAGCATTACCACTACACTCTTGCCGATAATGATCCTAACGGACCATTATTCTACAATGGGTGATATGGTGTTCAAAACTGCTAGTCACAAGCATCCAAATCATGAGCAGGGCCCCCAAACATTGTAAGGCTGGTTTAAACGTCACATGTTTTGAAAAGTGTTAGGTTTTGATTCTTTAAGGTTCACATTTTCAAGCCTCTCTCTGATATGAGGAATAGAAACTTTTATATTAACAACTGAGTTTCTCACATCATCTTCTGACTCCTGGAGCTGGGGATTAAAGGGGAAAGCAAATAGTGTGAGACTTGAGATAAAATTGCAAGAGTTCTACTCCCATTGCGGTCAGCAAATGGAGTACAAATGACTGGAAATATTTTTAAAATATCCAATTCCCAGAGATGCACTGAAATTATCATGAAGCAGATTCACTGCAAGGAAGTAAACAACAAATGTAGTGCTGTGCTTTTTACTTCAGGCACCTGGCTATCAACGGCGATGGGACTGCCAGAAATAGCTTGATGGAAAAGCCTCAGGTTGTGTGTGTCCATATCTGAGGGCACAAGTTGTCCCGCTTCCACTCTCCACCACTCTTTGGGCTATATTCATCTCTTTCATTAACCAGGACTGGGGTGGCAAACCTGTTGAAGGAGGGCAATAAGAGCCCCCATGCTAAGGCATTGGGGTTCTCCTTGGGAGCAGAGATGGAAGGGATGGGAACTGCCCTTGCGGAATTTTTAAGTTCTCCAAGTACAAGCCCCTCTGTATCTTCTGCTGCCAAGATGCAGTAGTGCCAGCAGAGCATCTGGAAGGGGTTTAGGAACAAAGACGGAAGACTATTGCATACTTTCCTGTTCATTTCTGAACTACACAGGTTTCACATTCCTTCCTCCTCCATTATCCCTGAATGGGAGCATCTAAAGGAAGCCCCCACCTGTAATGCTTGCAGAGCTTCCTGAGCCTCATGTCTCCCTCCCAAGGACATTTCTGGAGGACGGTACAGTATGTCCCATTCCTTCCCTGTCAATCTCTCCCTTCACCATTGTTTCTCTCCCTGGTTTCTCTACACTCTTTATAAACAGCCAAGATAACTGTCATTTAGATAGCTCAAATAATAACAGTAGAGAAGCCGCAGGAGCACAGGCAGCTGCACAAGTTAGCTGCTTGAGTCCCAGATGAGGTTGTACAGCCTGTTTTCAAGCTAGCTAAGGTACATCTGCACCTGCTTGCAGTCCCACTTCATTTTGCAGTGTAGCTATGTCCTCTGTTATCTTCACTTCAACAGCTCTCACCTCATCCTCCTACAGAGATTTCTTCTGTTTCCCCAGAAAAGTTCAAACTCTTTCCTTTGCAAGTGAAAGGGGTTTTGGTGTCTCGCGCTCTCCTTTCCAAAAATCCCTTGGAGGGTAATTTATAGTTATTCCTGCTCAGACTAATAGAGGTTGATCCTGTCTGTGATATTTATTTTGACCCCGATCCATAAAGGGACTTAGGCATTGCAACGCCTAGCTTTTAGTTGCCTAGAAAAAATATCACAGGAAAAAAACTGCAATCCACAAAGCCTGAGCGTCTAGGCTCTCTATACAATGAACAGAGAGAGAGAGACACTTCAGACTCTCAGATGAAAGCTCATGTGATAAATAAATTTGTTAGTCTTTAAAAGTGCCACCAGATCCCTTGTTTGTTACACTTCAGACTGTGATCCACAAAGCCAGCAGGCCAGAAGGGAAACTGCCTAAGGCTAAGTTAGCCAGTGGGAGATATTTGGAGTCAGGAGGAGATTTTCCTCCAGGACAGATTGGCAAGGTCCCTGGGAGTTTTCCGCCTTCCCCTATAGCATGGGGCATAGGTCATTTACTGGAATTTCTCTGTACCTTTGAAATCTTTAAATCATGATACGGGGACTTCAGGGACTCAATCATAGGTTAGATGTCTATTGCAGGAATGGGTGGGAGGTTCTGTGGCTTGCCTCATGCAGGAGGTCAGACTAGATGATCATCTTGGTCACTTCTGACCTTAAAATCTATGGATCTCTGAGATGCTGACCAGAGGAATATGTATTGAGTCCACCTCTCTTTCAGAGATAGGTGCCTAAGTCTGGGTTGCAGGGAGGTGCCTCTCTCTGGCAAGTGA
This sequence comes from Pelusios castaneus, assembly GCA_007922175.1. Classification (NCBI taxonomy): domain Eukaryota; kingdom Metazoa; phylum Chordata; order Testudines; family Pelomedusidae; genus Pelusios; species Pelusios castaneus. Next base: position 26,962,690 of record ML685756.1, on the reverse strand, counting down.
TCAGTAAAGTAGGGAAGAGAGACATCCACCTACATTACATAGGGGGGCCCAGTCTAACAGTGGCCTCTGAGAACATCTACCAAATTGGGCCCCTCAGATGAGTTCACACACAAAAGCTGGGGAGGTGCCCTCCCTTCAAAACTTTAGTCCAGTAGCTAGGATATTCACCCAGGATGAGGCAAAACCCCAGTTCTAGTCCCTCCTCTGCCTGAGAGGGAAAAGGAATTTAAACAGAGAGGTGCCACCTCTCCACTGAGTGCACTAAACACTTGCTCCCATTCTGTAAGTTCCCCATCTTCAAGCATCTGGCGAAATGGGATTTTCTCCTGTGAAAGCTCGTGATAAATACATTTGTTAGTCTTTAAAAGTGCCACCAGATTCTTTGTTTGTCAAGATAACTTCAGTCTCTCCTATTGAAGTTGTTCAACTTTCATGAAATAATTGAATAATTAAATATTAATTGGGCCAGAGTTAGCATTAGAATGATGCTAGTTCAGTGATTAGGGCATTCACCAGAGAGGAGGCAGCTCCCTGTTCAAATCCCTTCTCTCGTTCAGGTGGAGGGGAAACTTGACCCTGGGGTCTCCTACATCCCAGGTGAGTACTCATGGGCCAAAGGCTACAAGAGGGAGTCTACCTTTCCCCCACATAATTGTTTCGTGTGAATTTGCCAGAGAGGCCATTAGATGTGCTCAGAGGCTGTTTACCAGCTTGGGCCCCACACATGACATAGGAGGCCAAACACCCCCCTTCATCTAATTTGTGGATTATCCTCAGGCTCAACTGGGAGACCTTAGAGCAGTGGTTTTCAAACTTATTTCCTCACAATCCAGTTGAAAAAATATCATTTATCCCCGCGACCCAACAAATACATGCTTGAGCAATGCCTTCCAGTCTTTTGGCGGTGGAAGGAGGGGGTGCCGCAGCCCAGTGCCTGAGGGTCTGCGACCCAGTATTGGGTCACGACCCTAAGTTTGAAAACCACTGCCTTAGAAGGAGGCAGTAGCGCATATGCCCAGAGGCATAAAACTTAGGCATCAAGTGAGTTTGGGCACCTACAGGATTCAGTGGGACTGAGTGGGAGTTTTGTGGCTCACAGTGGTGCATAAAAAGAGGACTCAGAAACCCAAGTATCTTCATGAATTGCACTCTTGACTCTCAAGCAATGGGACCAGGGCTCTGATCACAAGCAGAAGCTTCCCACGCAGATTGGCTGACCCAAGGGAACCTTCTGTACCATTCAGAACACACACCTGAGGGACCAGAGGAATCAGTACTCGACAGGTAGGAGTTCAGGTTCTTCTGGACTGGCTGAATTGGGAATCAACTGACTCTGTCAGAAATAATTTCACGCTAACCTTAGACTGTGCTGGTAAAAGGTGTTCATAGAGCACAGGAACACTGACTGTGTGATTGCATATTCCTTATAGATATATAGTTAGCTAAGACAGAGAATACCACATTGCCACATCTGTGTGTCTTATCTCTGCCCAAGAGATACCAGGTTTAAGAGAAAGGTTAGTTCAATCCCATGGCTCATTCGCTCCTTGGCCTCTATATCGAACACTGCCAACAGGATGCTAATTTGTATCAACAATGTGGGTGATTTTGGGGATGTGAACTAGTTTAATAAGAACATGTCAGAGACCACCAAATTTCTTAGACCACTCTATTTCTTATAGGTCAACAGCCGAGAGATGGCTGAGACTTTTGATCACTATAGTTAGGGGCATATATGATTCAATACATCATTGCAAGAAGAAAAAAAGAAGTTTACCATGAAAGTTAACTTGGTTTCCAGGATGAACAGTGCCCACCTACACACAAAGAAATATATTCAAAATATGACTTTACATTTATATAGCACTTCGCACAATAGGGCCTTGATTCTGGTTAAGGCTTTTACGCACATGGAATTAATAGTTTAAGATGTATTATCAGCTTGCTAATGTCCAAATATTAGCCAGTTAAGACTTACTCAGTACTGTGCATTCTTCAACATGCAATGTGCTTTCAGTAGGATGTAAAACATGCATTCTCACAACATCAGACAAATTCTGCTTTCAGTTATGCTTGCATAAATCCAGGGTAACTCAATTCAAACCACTAGAATTATTCTGGATTTGTGTCAGTGTAACTGAGAGCAGAATTGATTTAAGATAACAGATTGTGTTTGCAATGCTTTTGATCAAATATTAATACAAACCAATGGATGTTTATTTGCAGCTTTCACATGCATAAAAGACACTTGAGAGAGAAAGAGATATCCTCGCATGAGACCAGTAGCCAAGAACTCTTTAGTTCTATTCCTAACTCTGATATTAATTCCCTCTTTGATCCTGAGTATGGCACTTAAACTCACCGCTGTCTGTAAAATAGGGACAAAAAAAAAAAAATTTACTGCCTAAGGATATTGCAATGATTAATTAATGGTGTTAAAATGCTCTCAGTGGATAAAGCATTACATAATGCTAATTATTACTATTAAAATGAATTACACCCTATTCAAATATTTAAAAATTCCAACAGACAGCTGTTGCATGGAAAGGTCCAGCCCTGCAACGTTCACTGCTAGGAATCTTTTACTCACAAGAATAGTTCCATTAACTTCGTTGGGTCTAGCCACACGAGGAATGTTTGCAGGATTGAGTCCACAGTTCCTTAGGAATACTCAATTATACAGATGAGTCGAGCATTTGTAGATAGAAGATTGGGGTAATTTTATGTAATTCACAAATGTAGGACAAAGCTATCTTGCATATTAAGATGCATGAAAAGGCACTTAGAACCACACATTCCTTTTATTTGGGCAGTCATTAGTACAACTGAAATATTTTCAGAGTTAGTGTTGCTAAAGATTGATTTTTAACCTCTATGCAAATGAACTATTCTTGCACACTAAGTGAGTTTCTGTCAATGTAATGGCTGTACAGAAAATCATTTTGATGCACTTGTGAGAGTTAGCCAATCTATAGAGGAATTCCCAACAGATCTAGTGAAACAAATTTCTCAGAAACTTATATATCAGATGGAGAATGCTATGGATGGATTAGAAGGGATAAGAAGAAAATTCCTTTAAAGAAAAAAAAGGTAGTTAAAGCCTCATAGACATTTAAAACACCTTGTGGTCATTATTCTGTCTGAGTTTATAAGTAGAGTTAATATGGAAAGGTTTTATCTATATCTAGATAGGCAGGAGAGAGATTTTTCTTATTTATATGGGTTTTTATTGTGTTTATACCAGTATAAATCTGGAACAACTCCTCCAAAGTAAACTAGGGTAAATGAGATGAGAACTGGACCCACCTTGTAGCACTGAATTATAATATGATGTACTATAAGCGATGGACAGTGCAGCCCTCCTGCACATCAGGAGTCATTATGGCTCTCTAACAATATTTATATGCTGCAATTAAACACTCAGGGATGAACCATATCAGCTGATTCAGACTTGTGGGGCCTGGGCAATGGAGCTGTTTAGTTGCGGCGTAGATGTTTAGGGTCAGGCTGGAGCTTGGGCTCTGGAACCCCCTGAAGGGGGAGCGTCCTGCAGCCTGTGCCTGAATGTCTACAGCTCAGCTAAATGTTCCTGGGGCCCCAGCCTTATGAGCCTGAGTCAGATGATAGGGTTAGCCACAGGAGTTTAACTGGAGTATGGAAATACTCAGCAGTCCCATTCACAGTTTATCATGAGAGGTGATTTCTGTGACTTACTAAACAAAAAGCCCTTTGAGGCAGCCTAAATCTTTTAGTGCCATATCAGCTCCCCAGACATCCTGGGTGAAAATCCTGACCATGTTAAAATCAATACAGTTTGAGTGGAACCAAGACTTCATTCCTTGAGTTTTATGAGGCAATAAAAGTTTGCACATGTGACCCAGGGCACCCCCTCCCCCCAGTGCTGGTTGGCAGAGGGCACACCATACTATAACTCACATTAGGCCTGATATACTCATTGTCCCAACTCTCCATTGTCCCTCTGATTCTAAGAGGTGCCACAGGCAAAAGGGCAATATGCTGGTCATGAATATTATTGAATGGTGTGTATATGGGCAGTGTGTAAAGAATGAGAGATGTGTGATAGAAACATCTTAAATGTATTTGGCAAGCAATGCATAAGCCTAACCTCTTCTAGTCAAAGGAATGTTTGTTTCACCCGCTTGACTGCATCTCCACTGTAACTAGAGCAGAGTGACAGCAGAAACTATGGAAGTACATTTACATACAAGGCAAACGAAACCACTAAACCTGGAATGGGGGAGATGACCACAGAATGGAGTAATAATGGAGACTTCTTGGCTCTTGAACCAGAGATAATGGACTTTGGAAAATATCAGACGAAACAGAAAACCATTTTGGCATTCAGCTTCTGAAGCCAGAGCTCTTGAAATCTGAGGAAGATGGATCCTTCAACCAAGTGGACTGAAGTATCTGGGAACTGACTATAGGTAAGAAACCTGCTTAGACAAAGCATGTAACTTAAGTTACAGTTTTAGTTACTAAACTTTAGTTTAGTCACCTCTCCTAATAATAAAAACATGGCTTGTTTTGTTTGTAACCTTTCATGTCTCTTTCACTTTTACCTGAAAATACTCAATCCTATATTCTTGTTAATAAACTCATTCTTGCTTTATTACAAAACCATCTCAGTGCTGGGTATGGACAGTGAAGTGTGAACCTTCAACTAACCTAATAGGCTAATGTGGAATCTGTCTCTTTGTAGGCTGTAAACATAATTTCTGTGAGTGTTCAATGAGAGGAACTGGACACTGCAAGGAGACATCTCTTGGTAATTGGGGCTCACTGATTGTTACCTGCAAGACCAGGTTTGGACTGGTAGGGTCCTGAAAAGTTTGCTGGCGCAGCAGACAAGTGGGTGTGTCCAGGAGCTGGTACACAGCTTGGCAACAGCAAAGCTCTCACTTGCTGAGACAGAACAGTAACACCTTGTCTCAGAGTTCTGGTGACTTGAGCAAGATGACACAGCATGTGAATGGAACAATTAGAATACACACCCAAGCAGGGCAAAAGAAGGTATGTTTTTGTTTGATATATGCGCTGTGCATTCAAAGGGATTAGACAATTCTATTCTGCATGTACTGTGGAGTGAGAGGCACAGTACAAGAAATAAAAAATCCTCACCGTTAAAAAAAAAAGTTAATAGAAATACTCAGCTTTCCAAGGACAATTCTTATTATTTAAACAAACAAACAAACAAACCAAACCCCCAAAACCCAAGGCTCTAAGCTTTATTCTTTTGTTCTGCTTTTGAACAATGTCACAAAGCTTTAAGTCAAAAGGTTACAATGTTTATACTTCACAAACATTCTACAAGGCATTAATTGTTGAGTACGTAAGTATTTGCAAATCACTATCTGTTATCTTAAACGCTTGGTCTTACCTCAGGGTGCACATTGGACATGACAAAGCAAAAGAAGAGAATGAAGAGAGCTAAAACGTGCACAGAACATATGTTTGTGTCATTTATTCCCATGGCCATGCACTTCCATGTATCAATGGAATCTGGTAAAAGCAATGTCTGTATATAAAACTTACTGGCATTTTGCAGTGAGGTCTGGGAGAAATTGGGAAAACTGTCTATTCAAAATGTGGAGGAAAATGAATTCAGTAAATAAAGATGGTGATAACAAAGCATCTAAATATTCAGATTTAAGAGATGATGCCAGGCAAAGGACCCATCCACAACACAAAAACCTCATTTAGAGCAGATTTTCTGGCTCAGATGGTAACAACACTCTACGGTAGTGTGGTTCTGCTACCAAATGCTGGACTGTGTGGATGGGGTAAACCCCTTGAACAGGAGTGCTTTCAACAAGTCTTTTTAGGAGGTTCTGCCCTATACACACAAGCTAGACATTTGCCTGCAAACCTATGAGGTCTGAAACCTATCATGGTTTCACCATACAACCTATTTCAAGAGCTGTGCATTACTGCAGTGGGGGCAGTCTGGGCAGGACCCCACTGACCAACAAATGATCTCTACAGGTACTTACTCCTTTGATGTGAATTACAGGCCCTGGAGGTCCAGGGGGCCCTGGGGGCCCAGGCAAGCCAGGGGGACCCTGGGAAGGCAAAAAAAGAGGAAAAAAGACATTTATTCATTAGAACCTTTCAGACTACCATGCCAGCCAACAGAAAAAGGGCATGGGCCAAGATGAACATGCAGCCTTGAGCTAATTGGCCTGAGGGGAGGTTTTTTTTTTTTTTTTTTTTTTTTTTTTTTTTTTTTTTTTAAGTGCATGTACAGGATTTTACCTGCAAAAAGAAAATGTTGATTCTGAGATTTGACCCACAAAAAAACTGTCAGAGACATTTGCTTTTAGAATGAACACACACGCGCACGCTCCATTTGTTCCCTGCAAAACTCTTCTTGGATTATCCAAACTGCTGAGAGACACGTAATTACAAATTACACTGTTCAAGTGCCATTCAGACAACTGGACATTTAAATCCAGAACATGTATAAGAAACCAAAGCCCTAAGGAGAGATTCGGAACCAGTCAGTCAGCACACTACACACTGAGGCCAAGTCTACACTGATGGTGGCAAATTTGCCGCATCTGTTTCATCTTTCCAGATCGTTTCAGCAGGTCAGTGAAGACCCACTCAATCGATTGGGAAGTCGATCCGCTAAGACCACCTCCTGAAAAAGAGTCGGGCTGAGTCGAAGGGAGGACATTTCTCTTTGACTCAGCCCAGGGGAGCCGCTGTGATAAGCAGGTGCTAGGCAGTTAAAGGTTGATACGCACGTTTTTTTAAGTAGCCTGCGTATCTCCCTTCAACTGCCACCGAAAACCGCGGTACCAGGCATGAGGAACTGCACTGTAAACAATGAGCAAACTGCACTGACATTAGTGGATTTTTTTTGTATTTACACCACCATTACTGAGTGTGGACTCTATGCCAGTGGTTCCCAACCTTTTCTCTGCCATGGCACACCTTGATACCTTTAATTATTTTGAGGCATACCACCAAATAGTCTCCAAATGAACTCATGAATATTCATAAACCAATCCAGAACTCTTCAAGCAGTTTTTTAAAAAAATTCCATGGCACAACTTCTCAAGCCTGAGGGCACACCCATGATGGTAGATCTACCACATAGTTTTATATATCAATAGACTATATGACAGATTCCACCAACAGTATAATGACCTGGGATAGTATTTCTGATGATCATATGAGATCTTGGGTATAAAATTGGTTCTGATTCTTCTAGTAAAACAAGAGTATAGCTGCTGGGCTCAAAGGAAGTTTTTCAAGATGTAAGGGTGGGGAAAATATCTGTACCTTATCTTTGCTAATAGCGCAGTACCAAAGCAGCTGTCCTGTTGTTAGCACTAAAGCAATACATATACTGGTACTAATTTTTCTAGCACAGGGACATCCTAAGATGCTATAAGAACTCTGATATGAATTACTCTGCCAGATATTTTATGGAAATGTAAACTGATGTTCTGAAATTTTTACTTATGCTAAGAAGCATTTACTTGTGGACTACTTGCCTGAGTGCTACCTACTGTCAGCAAAGGTTGCAGAATCAAAAGCATTTTTTTCATTCAGCAACTGTAGAATATGTACAGGCCTGCAAGTTTTACAGGGCTCAATCCTGCACACATTTATTACCTGTGTCGTGTTTGCTACCATGAGCTGTCCATCACTGACAACTTGGGATAGCAAACACTACCAAGGAGGAAGTGTTTGTAAGATCAAGCCTATACTTTGGGGCAATAACCATCATCATCTTGGGCCTAACTGAGCCAGACTTACTCAGAAAAGTGCTACTCATAGTGAGTATCTCACACGGGTACATACCGCTCAGCTGGAGTTAGGATTGCAGAAATTAGCTCTGAATTATTATTATTTATTAGGAGAAACAGAATGATCATGTTATCATTTCTAGGTATTTCAAGCTGTTTTTATTCCTAGAAAAGATTCATATCTATTAGTCTCGACACAGGATTATATTCTTGTTTACAATGAATTTCAGCAGCACTGCAGAACTTACATATAATGTTACACCCCGTTCACCTTTTACACCTTTTAGTCCATTCAATCCTGGGCGGCCCTGAAACGAAGAGAAAGATTTTAGTGTCTGTACAAGTAAGCTGCTATTTTTATTCCATCTGAAAGATTCTAACACGTACAGGTCGTCCAGGAACACCAAGTTCTCCCTTAGGTCCAAAAGGTCCTACTGGCCCCTGGAGAGAAAATAGAAAGTGTGATTAGCTCAGAAAAGGAGCAAAATGTAAAACTTCTTATAGGGAACATCACATTTTAATTATGTTGAAAGCACATTTCTGTGTTTGGTTTTTTTTAAATGGTTCCCTGTCTACAGACTAATTCCCTCACCAATTGTTCTAAGATTGAAGATGTGAGGTAGACAGGACTGCATGTAAAACCTGAATCCCAAAAATATGTTTTTAGGAGGATTCTTTCTTCTGACTGTGTTAAAGGCCAAATTTCACCCACATTTTGTATCCAAAATGTTGTTCAAAGCTTAGCCACCAGCATGAAAGTATAAAGGGGAATTTGTAAGTATCTGTCTGTCTGCATAACAGGAACAGTCTCTCTTGGCATGCCTGAATGAATGATGTTTGGTGTTTTCCTATGATTTCTATGTCAACATTCGGTTAGTCTTACATTTTTTAAATGATTTCCAAGTGGGGATTTTTTGGGGTGATAGAGAAAACGTCTGGACTGACCTCAAATGTCTCAAAATACCCACAGACTTCCTAACTGGATATATTTTTGCATCTGTGGACTTTCCAAATCCAAAACTACTGGAATGGGAAGAATCTTTGTTTACATAAAGGAAACCTAATCAAACCCCAGTGAGTGACCCTAGAAGAAGTGTGCCCCATTCTGATTCTCCGAGGAACTCTAAGGAGTTCCAAGGGGAAGGAATCATTCAGACCACCATCTTCAAAAGCTATAGGAAAGGAAGAAACCTTACTGTTGTCTGCTGGCCTGTTGACTTGCTTGCCTGTAATGGGTGCTGCTATTGCTGAACACTGGCTATGAGATGTCACCATGCTTGACAAAGCAGCCCAGGCACACTCCCAGCTTTAGGAGTCCAGCAACATGCAAACTTTTAAGTGTCAACTTCCACAAGTAAAAACCTGTAGGCAGCCAGCAAGTCCATCAACACAAAACAGCACAGTTGAGAAGACAACAGGCTAACCTTTTCAATCAGGCTAAATGAAACCACAAAAGTAACCACCACCATCCTGTATATGTATCATCTTTTGTATTTCGTTTTCTTTTCCAGTATGTATTAGGAGAGGCGCCTCTACCTTAGCATTCTTGCCAACATTTTTAACTCTAGCAGGTGGCTGGGAGCAAGTGTGTGTGTGTATAGAAACCACAGAATCTGAAAATGGAGATGAAGCTAAGATGCAGGGTCAGCTGGCTACCCTCTGAGATACTGGAGGTGATCAGGCATAAGGGCAACACATACAGATACTGGAGGTGATCAGGGCATAGGGCCAACACACTATCCTTGTTCTCACTCACCCCAGTAGGCCGTACTAATACTTGGCATTTAGATAGTGATTGTTTTTCTCCACAAATGCCAAAGCGCTTTACAAAGATAGCTCATTATCATAATCCTCATTATCTATATGGAAAAAGCAAAGCACAAGAGGTGAAGTGATGGTCTGTGATCATGCCATGAGTCTGTAGCAGAACTGAGAATAAAAATTGAGTCTTGCCATTCTGGTACTCTGTCTGTACTACCTCTCAATATCAGGAGCCCGGGGTCTATATGGGAGCTAACTATCTGCATCTGAGTGACATTCACACTCGGGGGTCCATACTTCATCTGATTAATAAAATCTTGAAATAGTGATATTGTCTGACTATCAGCCTGTTCACTGATTCCTACTCCAAACTAAGAGACTGAACTCTGGACTGATGGATTGTCAGCTATCTTTTCCTTTCATCCCAAATTGGCAACCATTTGTTCTGTGCTACTTTATAGCATTGAAATATAATGTATATTCATGGAGAGGCTAACTCAGCTTTCAGATGATTAATACATAGTTTGTGGATTACACACAGTAATTCATTATGTAAGCAGCCAACTAAAAAAAGAATCACTGCAATTCTAAGGAAAAACATGACTAATGTTTGAATATTTTCAAGTTGCATCATACGTCTAGTACCATCACGTATATTTCTCTCCTGGCCAAACTTATAATTAAATGAAAAGAGAACTTTACAATTAGTAATGTATCAGTACTGCTGAACAATAACAGCAATTTCAAGAATCTGAACAACCCATCAAAAAAGACACCTAAATCTACTCTTTAATAATAAAATTGCAACATGGTACAGGGGATTTCAGAGTCTTCTTTCGTTTCCTGTTTGTGGTCAGGCCATGTCTGGGTGATTACAGCTGAAGTCTAGGGCAGGAATAAACAGCAGCTCACAAGCAGATACTCAGAGCCGTGAAAAAACCCAAAACTCTGCCATCTCAAATGTTAAAATATGATGGCTCAGGCCTCCCAAAATCAGTAGGTTTAAAAAATAAATAAATGACGACCTCTTTTTGCTTTGCCTTTTTGTTTTGAACTATTGAGAATACTTAGATCACTCTTTCAACCTTTTCTCTGAATCTATCCGGACTAGAGACATAAACCAACAAAAAGGTGAGATTCTTACATAAAACCCCAGCATCTGAAGACAAGGGGTTAAGTTAAACATCAAATATTGTGAAGCTCCCAATAAAATCATGGCAGTTGGCAACACTCCCTCATCATTTCCTGCTTCATGATTCCAGGTCTGGCCCCTAATACCCTGAAGAGTGTCAGTAACTTGGGGGGGGGGGGGGGGGGAGAACAGGAAGTAAAGGGACAGGAGGGCAAGTCAGTTTCAGTTGCAGCAACTAGAGCAGTGGGTTTCAAACTTAGGTTTGGGACCCGGTACTGGGTCACAGAACCTCAGACACTGGGTTGCGGCACCCCCTGCTGCTGCCGCTAAAAGACTGGAATGCATCGCTCAAAGATGGAATTGTTGGGTTGCGGGTATAAATGATTTTTTTCAACTGGGTCCCCAGAAAAAAGAGTTTGAAAACCACTTAGCTAGGGAGTGAAAGCAGCAAGTGAAGCAGTCTGTAAGAAGAGAGGCATTCTGCCAACTACGGCAGAGAAGGCAAGAGAAATTGGACCCTCTGACAATGAGAGGGTAGGGTTATTGCCTATGATGTGCATCTTGCCACCAGTGGGTCTAGTAGTGATCCAGCTCTATAACCCTCTTATTCCTTTGGGAGGGCCTGCCTATCATTAGCAAGGGGGAACCAACACCTTGGAAGCATCACCAGTCTAATGAAGCAGATCAAAGATGCTAACTTGATCCTCACTCTGCAAGAGGATTGAATGTATATTTTCTGCTTTTATTATTAGCCATGCTGGCATCATAAGTCTGGCATCACCACTGCTGCTGGATTTGTGCGGGCATCTTGCTGCTGCTACTATCTACTATTTACTTACTTCCCTAAATCACACAGTGCTGCTATTCCCCATCCTCCTTTCTATCCGTCTGGAACCTGGAGAAGCAGGGAAGTACTACATGGGGAGATTCTCTGTAGCAAACTTCTTGGGAACCTGCCTCTCAGTTGATCACACCTCAGATATCAATAATGATCAGGACTGAAGGCCCAAGAAGGTCCTCTTTACTTTGAGGCCCTCAGGTAACTCTTCTGCAGTTGAGATCAGATGGGGAACTTCAGATAAAAGCCCATTGACTTAGTTTTGGTTGTGAGGTTGGCCATCCAAGGAGTCCAAGGGGCATCTGGAGCCTCTTCCTAACTCCTCTGCACAGGGTACCTACATTGTCAGATGCTGCACACAGGTGGATGGAGCATTGACTTCATGCTCTCCCCACAATGCTACAGCCAATACAGCTGAACAGGCAGAAAGGAAGAAACAGAGGCGGATTTATGACTCTGAGGTTTCTGCTTACGCTGCCTCTTCCTCAGGATGGATTGCAAAGTGGCAATCCCATCCCTAATGGGGAGGGAAATGAGCTTTTTGAGAGAGAGGTCATTGACTCTGAAATTTACTTCTCCAGTTGATTTGCCAAAGCCTGATTTTTATTTTTTTACTTTCTTGCCATGCTGCAACGCTTAACTGCTTCAAAGGATAGTACAGAACTCTTAAGATGGAGGAGGAGGATCTTTTGCCTCGAGGGGAACTTAGGAAAGTTCATTTCTGGACATAAAAATGAGTCTATTTATCTAATTTTTTAAAAAGAAAAATTGCAGAATTCTGGATAAACACAAACAAATAACTAAATGCGTACACAAAGGAAACCGCTTACACATCTGGAGTTCCCTGAGAGAGAAATGTGGAAACTGAGATAATTTGCCATATCTGCTGAGGTGAATTAAAAGGGTCAGACTTATTTCTATACTGCCTTGTTGTTAGTGAGAAGACTTAATTATGTCACCTTATAATTTTTAAAGGTTTCATTTGATAATTCATTACCTTTTTCACTGTCACATAATTTGCATGAGCTACTTCTGCTGTCATCAGTGATGAAGTGCTCATGCATTAATCTCACATAGTACTTTCCTTGCCTTGAGACATTATTACAATCAATATAATTTGTGTTAGGATGGTATAATAAGGCAATGGCATGGGCATGAGGGAGGAACTGGAGGATTCTAGACATAGATAGACTGGACCAAATGCTGAGACAGCATAAATGTGCCAAATTCTAATGAAGCGTGACCATTTACGCAAGCGTAACTAAGGCTTTTTCTATACTTAAAACACTTCAATGGCACAGCTGCAGTGCTAGGTTCTCCCATCGGCTTAAGTAATCCATCCCCCTGAGAGGCAATGGCTAGATGGATGGAAGAATTCCTCTGTTGACCCAGAGTTGTCTACATGAGATCTTAGGTTGGCTTAAGTCACTCGAGATATGAATTTTAGCTGGGTCAACCTAATTTTCTAGTGCTGACCAGCCATAAGGCATTCAAATGGTGCAACAGGTGTGCATTGAGATACATGAGCACCCTGTGACAGTGTAAAAAGGAGCCAGTGTGCTCTTCAGAAGGGATATAGGGGCTAGGTCAGAAAAGAGACATGTTCTGTCAGAAAAGGCTGCATATCTATGTCCAAAGAGAAGATCAGCTCATCCTGCAGTGATTTAAGTGGGGAAAAGAGAATTTATGCTGATGGTGTCAATCAGGGTAGTCCTCCTAAGATAGACTTTCACCAAAGTAACCAACAGACACGTCATGCAACACATCCAACCAGCCCCTCTCAAAACCTCCTCCCAAACCACCTCAAGCAAAAAAACCCCACAACAACAACAACAACAACGAAAAACCTCCCTCTACAACATCAAACTTCATTAAAACAAGTACTGACAAAGTACTCTACCAGAACACCATGGTTATGCTGTGTCAAAGATGCCCTTTATTGAAATTTAACATCTGGAAATTTAACATCCTTGGTCATACTGTATCAAAAGCTGAAACAAGGAGCTAGCTAACCCGTAAAATGAAGTAGTTTAAACCACCACAGACTATGAAATCGTTTATCAACCCACTAGATCGGTAGCGAACTTGGTAAATACTAGCAGAGACGCAGCCCAAGAAACATCAACTTCAACACATAACAAATGGCATCAGCAGGACAACAAACAAATGATAGGTTCACATCCTTTTGGGAAACTAACACACAGAAGCAAACAGAGCATTGCCAGTCAGCCGGTGCCACCTTCATAGGTATGGCATTGCATGGAATTTCCATACTGCGTTCTTCCCTGCCACTTTTGCAGATGCTACCAATCTCTTATTAATGCTATAACCCTGTGGTCTGTGTCAATCCGCTAAGAACAAACTGTTTCCTCTGTCAATTTTTCTAGCCAGCCAGAGTTAGGTCACAAATACATCTAGTGCAATCTACCTTCGAATCACAGCAGGCTCTCACTTTAACACTCCAGGACACTTGCTTTAAATGCTGAAACAAATTTTCAAATGGGGATGCTTGCAGTTGTTCACTTAGAATTGTACGCATGCAATTCATGCTCACAAATATGATGGGCATGTGCAGAGTAGGTATTTCTGCATGAACATGGTCAGCTGGGCACTCAATGAACAAGCAAGCATGCAAATGATGTAGATAAACAACTGGACATTCACATTTATATTTTGGGAATGTGTCATTCTGTGTGTGCAACCATGTGTGCCTAAATTTGAAAATCAGCCCTGCTGTATTTTAACTTGGTGTACTACTTGCACACACAATTTTCAGGATTGCATGTGCCCCACAGAGACTACCACAACTGTAAAAGGAACCGAGAAAATGCTTATTAAAACTGTTGGAATTGACAAAAGAGGGTCATGTTGTATCATAATTTGGGGTCAAGAACATCTTCCAGAAATCCAGAAGAGCCAGATTCATACATGAGGTAAACCGAATGGAATCAGTGGCATTACACCAAAGATTAAGTTAGTCCCAAAATGCATGTGGTCAGGAAGACCACTAGCCTCTTCCAATTAAGGTTGTTTTTTTTTATACTGGACAAAAAAGCTGAGGTCCAAGGTAAAGGGATTAAAATATTAAATCTGGAACTCACTGCAACTGATTGTACCAAATTAATTTTTGCTGTAACTTCAATGAATTTAGCCAACCATTCCTTACTGTTCAACTATTTCCCACTTATTAAGTTCCAAGCTTTGGGAGCATCATTCTTTGCAGTGTCAAAAATGTCAAGGTAGGGAACCTAAAGCTAAGCAGCTAAAGCTATATTTATGTGCTTTAGTAAAGGCCTCATTTTCATGGTCAGTCTTTACCTTCCACTGAAGGCAAGGGAGCAGAACATGATTTAGCATCTGTGAAAATGAGGTTATAATTATTTAGATGCCTAAATGTAGATTTAGGTTTCTAGCTTTCGGAACAAGTTTTGAAAATTTTGGCCTCTGTTTTTTAATGATCAAATGATACATGCTACCTCAAGTTAAGTTCTAAACCAAAACAGGAACAATTTCCTGTACTATATACCAGAGACAAATACTTCAAAGATGTTGCTGCCTGTGTGTATGAAAATTATTCATTTGCACTTAATGGTACTAAAAATCTAAAGCTAATTGACTATGTTTAGGAGAACTGTGTAAAATCAAGAAGTATAAATACATTAAAAATAGTAACCATCTTACCATTGGCCCTGGTGGTCCTATTACCCCATGTTCACCCTGTGGGAGACATTTTTATTAGTGATGAAGAGAAACTCTAATGTCTTCTGGGTCTGGCTGGTAAAGGAGTGCAAGTCCAACAGATTTTCCAAAGAACTTGATCCTGTGTCAGCCTACCTTCTGTCCTTGTCTTCCTGTAAGTTCTCTTAGAGATCCATCGGCAGATATGATAGCTCCCGGTTCTCCTTTTTCACCCTACAATTCACAGAATCATGTTGTGATGTCCATAAAACAGATCTCAACAAAGCTTTACTTGCACAGATCAGTCAGCTGCAAAGGTCAATGTGGCAACATTTGTATTAGTTCAAAGTGTGAGAAGCTGGTTGGAGAAGTGGCAACTACAAAAATGCAATTAGACCAGAATTCAGCTGTGGGGAGCAGAGAGTGTTGTTTCTTTTTTAACCCTGGCATGAGAATACAAAAATATCCTACTCATGTAAAAAGCCCTAAAAGAGAACCAGAATACACCAAACCTTTCCTCATCTAGTGCTCCTATGTAAAAGTGTAACTGAATGAAAGACTGGCAGCCTATCCCAGTTCCCTCTCTCAGCAGTAGGGATTATAGCCCACAGGGCTAGTTTGCGTTTATTATATTCATTGCATTCCATTATATTCAGCAGTAATGCAAAGAACTTACGGATCTGTTTACTGTAATATATTGGTGTCAACAAATTAGCATAATGCTTGATGTCTGTGAACTTTGAACAGATAAATGGTCCAGCAGAAAACCCCAAGTACTGAGGAGCAAAAATAGAATGGATGTCAAACATATGGCCCAGCCTGCAAGCCTCTTCTGTCCAGCCCATGACTGCACTCTGCGATACTACACTTGAGAGTGAGAGCGTGTGGTCTCGCAGTATCCCAGAGTGCAGTCTCACATATCCAGGGCTCCATGATGCCACAAGAGTGCACAGGTCTCGTGGCATTGCGGCGTCGCTGGGTATGCGAGGCTGCGCTTTGTGAGACCACACTCTCTCCCTAATAGAGAGAGAGAGAGAGAGAGTGCAGTCTCACAGTATTGGGGAGCACAGTCTCACATACACAGCACTCAACAATGCCGTGAGAGCATAGGCCCTAGTATTTTATGATATGTACGGCTCACTTGAAGTACATACAAGTCAAATCTAGCCTGCCATAGCTAATGAGTTTGACACCCCCTGGGAAGAATTTCTGACCACAGGTACATGATCCAGCCACAAGAGGGCCATGGTAACAAATTCATGTATATGATAATAAGTTGAGATCATTGATATACTAACCTATAGGAGAAGGACTCTCCAACATTAGTAAAGTGAGAAATACAAAAGAGGAAAAGGGGAAAATCCCCTACTGAATATGTATCAAATATAGTGGTGTCAGCGTATTATATTGTAAAAGCTTTGGGGCAGTAGGAGAAGAAAATATATTCCTTGGGCGGGGCCAGACTGATCACCACTAGTGATGTGGGGAAAGGTGATGAGGAAGATGATGGTTAACATTTCAGGTTGTTCTACAAGGGAGATTTGAGTAAATGGATGTGTATTCTGTAATCTACCTATCTTGCTCAGTTGGGGGTGTTTGTGACTGCTGAATGTATTAATAAACTACTGGTAAATACAGGAGAGTTCCTACATTGCAAATGTTGCAACTGTGCACCTGGAGGTTCCCAACTATATAATAATTTGAACAACACTGGGCCTGATATCGGGAGAAGAACCAGTTAACCCTCAAAGTGATACGTGGGGATTTTTAAGTAATCAATATGATCTATCTCTCTATCTAGCTATATACCTGTATCCGGCTACAGGATATGCCCTTGCCCCTTGTGGGCTATGAGCTTGGAATATGGACAGGAAGCTTGTAAATGGGAAACCTCAATAGCAACCTGGCTCATCCAAACAGAGGTCTTTTCTTCTAAATGTTTGGAGCATGATGCCACCCTATTACCTCTAGCCAATAAACTTACGTCGAGAGCCAGGTTGTGAACCCCTACTCCCAGGCACGCTCCCATTAAATTCAATGGGACTATCTGCATGAATAAGTGTTCCCCAATATGACTCAGCAGCTGTCATCACCCCCCTAGTCCAGCTGAAGCAGCCTGAACAATCTGGTCCCAAAACCTCAAAAGTGGACATTTGGCTACCATCTTGACACCACCAACTGCCCCGCTCCCCACAATGATGGGGCAGCTGAATAGTCTGTTCAGTGAATTGTCATTCAAGTCCATCTTCCCCAGCATGTTAGAAATGTTTGAGTTGCTTAGCTAAGCTCTTAGGAAGGTTGGCTTTGATGCTTCACTATCCTCATTTCCCGTTTAGTACTAGGCACTCAATGCCACGAGGAAAGTACCCCATGGCCCTTTAAGGGAATATTTCCCCAAATATTTCTTTGATGACCCCCACTCCCAGGGGTCCTTCAGTTGTGCATCCTGAGCTCATAAACCTTAGAAACAGCTGCCATTCTTGGCTCAGGATCACTGGAAGATGGAGGGTGCCTAAAATCCTGTGGTCAAACACATGCCAAAAGATCAGCATGCCATCTTTCATTCACTGGAAAATAATCTAACCATTTGGGAGTGCTAGATTTACTCGTGATCTGAGAATGCCTTTCAGACTTTAATTAACCAATAGCTACATGGTCACATTAACTGGCTAGAGACCAACATAATAACTGTGTAAGACATTTAAGAATGTAAAGGATAAGAAGAATAGCCTTTTGCTTCCATTTTTCTCTTCTCTTCTCATTCCCAAGACTGCAGTAACCTAGATGTTCCTGACCACAGTTACTTGGGCAGATGGAAAAAGTGGACCCATCACCCACTCCTCTCCCAGCAATGCCACAACCCCACCCCACCCACAGCTAGGATCCCCAAGTCCTGCATACTCTATGCGCTTAGGGATGCTGGAACATTTGTTTAGCAGGGGCGCTGAGAGCCACTGAACCACACCGTAGCCCAGGGGTTGGCACCTATGCGCACAGAAGGGTTCTGCTCTAGGCGGGGTCCTTTGTGCCCATGGAGGAGGGAGCAAAATTTGTCCTTCTATAATGTACTTGGCCTCTCTGGTGTGATTTTTCCCCCCTTCCTACTCCACAAGCTGTTGGCATGGATGATCAGTTTACAGAAAAAGGTCAGAGCCAACATGCTTAATGTTTATGCAGAGTCATTCTGACAACTGTGCAAAAACAAAATGTAGAGGTTCAGGAGCCGGGCAAGTATATTAGTCCCCAAGAGAATTTCAAGGGTTTTTTTTAGTATTGGTAATTTCCAGTGAAATCTCTTCTGCAACTCTAGTCGCAACTCATTAATATCCCTGGGGAGAGCAAAATGAAAACCAGAGAAGCAACAGAATAATGTCACCAGACATAAATTGCCTATCAGTTCTGAGCAGATTCATAGTGCATGTTGGCTACTACTCATTCCTTCTTACCTGTTGTCCTTTTGGTCCTGGTAATCCAATATCACCTTTTGGTCCCCTTGGACCCTAAAAAGGAAAAAGAAAAGTCTGCCCATTTCCTTTATAAGTGGTATGGATAAGAGCTTTCCAGATATCAGTTGAGAATAAGGAAATACATTTTGCTCAATTTAATTTCAGATAATTACAATCTGGATCTCTGAATCACTCCAGTTTTTACCCTCCCAGGAACCTCCTTTCTCTAGTTTTGGGCTACTGCTATATGCACCACATAATTATAGTAACTATTTCCTACAGTTACTCTGTGGAGAAAGTGTTCAGATTTCCTTGTATTTTGTGGTGCAGATTTCTCTTAAAGGTGCACTGAAAGCCATTTTTTTTAACTCTGCAAAAGCTGAATTCAAATTTCTGTTTCTCCTGCAACATTAAAGAATAAAATTAATAGATAAGCAGGATAAGAGTGACATTTGAATCTTCACAATTATTCTGGTAACAATTAGGGATCATATACAACTTGCTACATTGATTTTTAAAAACTTGCCAATTTCAACAAAAAAGTTCTTCCTTTCTGTGAACTACCTTTTGCCTAGATTATTCTTTATGCACTATAGGCCCTGGGATCCTGTACCCAAAACTACACTCTGAAACAATCAATGATTTTTGGAACTTCTAGAAAATTCTTATATCGGAATACATAAACCAAATAAAATGTTATAATTTGCTTACATTTATATTTTGCTTTATAATTTGCTTACAACAGACAGATATATAGCATTGCATTAAGGTGCCAGCACTATGGTATTATATCATTATGGAAAAGTCCAATAGAATTTAATAAAAAAATCTGTAGAGTTCTTTATTGCATCCTATAGCATTTAACAGGGTATTCTGTCCCTGTGATAGAATTTTGTAAGATGGACCAAAAAAACCTATAGAAATGATAATTCTCTATTAAATGCTATAGTTTTTAAGGTAATTTCCTTAATATCCTAATTGTTTCATCTGTATTGAATTCTGTAGAGCTTTTACATATGGGCTAAATGCTTATCAGACCTGGTAACAGATTTAAAATATAGCGCTAAATTAGAGTCATTCAAATGTTAGGTAGAAACATGATACAATTTCTGGACCGAAATACATGATGTATCTTTTAACCTCCATTAAACAAGTATTTATTTCTACAGTCATTGTGACATTCAGTCTCATTTTATTCCAACTTACATTCTCCTATTTGACATTTATGAGCTTTGAGAATTTGTCAGGCTTTGTATGATTCTAAATGCTGAAACATTAATAAGCTCATTTCTATATTTAAAAACTGACTTAAAACCTTAAAACATAATGCTTACAGGAAATCCTGGTAGACCTGGTCGGCCATCTGGCCCCTGTAAAATGCAAAAATCATACAAGAATATAATATAGAGCAGACTTATGAGATGGATTGTGCAGTTACCAAGTATCTACTAACTTGTGAACATTAACTATTTTAAAACTATATCCATGTGCAACATACTCATTAAGATGGCATTATGGTTGCAGAAATTTAGCACTGCACTGTGCTCTCTCTAGAGCATCAGCATTTAATTCTCAAATGTTGGAAAACCAAGAAATATAGAGATTAGGTGACATTTCTCTCATAGTACAGCCACATAATCTTAACTCTGCACCCTTTGATTACTGTCCTAAGGGCATCGCGGTATGTTACTTCTTCAGCCTCTACCAGCCAGCAGCAAACAGTATGTGGATCAATGTTGCTGCACAGAGCACAACCAAGGTTCACTGGCCTGGGAATAGGAGAGCTGATTTGGATTTGTGCTGGGCACACAGGAAATGGCAAATTTGTTGAAGGAATTAAGGTCCTGTTACCCTACCACTTCCTTTTGAGGTCAAATTTAAGGCTGGGATGGCTTAATTTAAGATGTGCTGTGTGTGTGGAGAGTCATCTTAATTCTGAGCTTACTGTATCTATATTGTCTTCTTAGTCACAATGAACTTGCCAGTCTGCTACTCCCCTGGTTGTCTCTCCTTCCTCTTTAGGGAAAGGCCTAAGACCTGCTCTGCACTACAGATAGCAATGGAGATTCTTGGCTGGGAAGCCCAAGGTTCTCCTTTCCTCTGCAACCCAGGCAGTGATGCCATAGGGCCTACTCTGTTCTTAGCACCCCTATTTCAGGCCTGTAACTGAAATATAGCATGTTATGGAGCATGATATGGATTTGAATGAGATGTGACAAAGACTCAAATTCTAAGGCCAGAAGGAACTAATGTGATCGTCTAGTCTGACCTCCTTTTGTAGCACAGGCCATAGAACTTGTCTTAAATAATTCCTACAGCAGTAGTTTTTAACCGTTAGTCCTTGGATCCCTTGGGGTCCAGAGATTATATCTAAGATTTCCAAAGGGGTCCGCAACTCCATTTATTTAGGGGTCCACAAATGAAAAAAGGTTGAAAAACACTATCCTAGAACATATCTTTTAGAAACATGTCCAATCTTGATTTTAAAATTGTCAGTGATGGAGAAATCACCAGGAACCTTGGTAAATTGTTCTTATTGTTACATATGTACACCAAATTTCCAATCTGAATTTAGCTTCAACTTCCACCCTCTGGATCATATTATACCTTTCTTTGCTAGATTGAGGACCCCATTTTAGGACTTTTTGACTGTAATGGACATCACCTTTTAACCTTTTCTTTTAAAAACTAAATAGATTGAGCTCCTCAGGTCCTTCAATCATTCTTGTTGCCCTCTCCAATTTATTTACACTCTTCTTGAACTGTGGGCAGAAATGGACACATTATTCCAACACCACCAGTGACAAACAGAGGTAAAATAATCTTTCTGCTCTTACTTGTGATTTCCTTGCTTATGCATTCCAGGATCACAGTTACTCTTTTGGCCATAGAGTCAAACTTGCAGCTCATGTTCAGCTGATTAGCCTTCACAATCCCAAATCTTTTTCAGGGTCACTGCTTCTCAGGGCAGAGTCTCCTATTCTACAAGTATGACCTACATTCTTTGTTCCCAAATGTACATATTTACATTTAGCTGTATTAAAATGCATACTGTTGCTTGTGCCCAGGGATCTAGATGATGCTGAATCATAAACTGTCCTTTTAATTATTTAGTATTCCTCCAATTTTTGGATCATCTGCAAACTTTGCAGTGATAATTTTATGTTTTCTTCCAGGTCATTGATAAAGCTGTTAAATAGCATGGAGTCAAGAACTGCTCCCTGTGGGACCCCATGGGAAACAGATTTACTCAATGATGATTACCTGTTTAATTACATTTTGAAACGTATCATTTAGCCACAGTTTTTAGTCCATTAAATGTGTGCCAGGCTATTATATCATTCTAGTTTTTAATTAAACTATCTTGTGATACCAAGTAAAAGGTCTTAGAGAAATCTAAGTTATATTTGACCTTTATCAACCAAACTTGTAATATCATTTAAAAAGTCAGTTAGACAAGATCGATTTTTCATAAACCCAGATTGATTTGCATTAATTACATTACCCTTCTTTATTAATAAAGACTCCCATATCAGCCATTCTATTATCTTGCCCAGGTTCAATCTCAGGCTGACAGGCCTAGGAGTAGGGTCAGACTTCAAAGGACTGGAAAAGGGCAAACTTAATACCAATTTATAAAAAGAGAAATAAGGACAACCTGGGGAATTACAAACCAGTCATCTTGACTACAGTATTTGGAAAGATTATAGAGCAAATTAAGCAATCATTTTATAATCATCTTAGAAGATAATACGTAATAAGGTGATAAATAACAGTCAACATGGGATTTGTGCAGAACAATTCTTTTTCTAACCAATTTAATAGCTTTCTTTGACAGGGTAACAAGCCTTCTAAATAAGGGAGGAAGCAGTGGATGTGGTATACCTTGACTTTATAAAAGGCTTTTGATACTGTCTCTCATGACCTCATAAACAAATTAGGGAAATCTAACCTACATGGACCTAATATAAGGTGGGTGCATAACTAGTTAGAAAACCATTCCCAGAGAGAAGTTATCAGAGGCTCACAATAAAACTGGAAAGGCATATCAAGGAAGTAGGGTCCCCTCACCCCCCGTATCAGTTCAGGGTTCAGTTCTGTTCACTCTCTTTTTCAATGATTTATATAATAGCAGAACGAATAGAATTATAAAAATGTTATGGCTGATACTAAGATAGGAAGGATTGCAAATACTTTGGAAGATAGGATTAAAATTCAAAATGGTTTGGACAGACTGAAAAAATGGTCTGAAATAGTCTGGGTGAAATTCAATAAGCACAAATGCAAAAGTACTCCATTTAAGAAGGAACAATCAATTGCACACATACAAAATGGGAAATGACAGTTTAAGTAGGAATACTGCAGAAAGGGATCTAGGGGTCATAGTGGATCACAAGCTAAATATATGTCAACAGTATAACACTGTTGCAAAAAAAGCAAACATCATTCTGGGATGTATTAGCATGAATGTTGTAAGGAAGTCCTGAGATTTCTGCTCTACTCTGAATTAATTAGGCTTCAACTGGAGTATTTTGTTCAGTTCTGGGTGCCATAATTCTGGAAAGATATGGAAAAACTGGGGAAAGTCCAGAGAAGAGCAATAAAAATTATCAAAGGTCTAGAAAAAACATGACCAATGAGGGAAGATTGAAAAAATTGGATTTGTTTAGTCTGGAGAAGAAGAACTGATTGAGAGGGGACATGATAATAGTTTTGAAGTACATAAAAGGCTGTTATGAGGAGGAGGGAGAAAAATGTTATCCTTAATCTCTGAGGATAGACAGGACATGAAGCAATGGGTTTAAATTACATTGAGGATGGTTTATGTTGGACATTAGGAAAAACTTCCTAACTGTCAGGGTAGTTAAGTACTGGAATAAATTGCCTTGGGAGGTTGTGGAATCTCCATCATTGGGATTTTCAGAGCAGGTTAGATAAACACCTGTCAGGGATGGTCTAGATAATACTTAACTTTGTCATGAGTGCAGGGGACTGGACTAGATGACCTCTTGAAGTCCCTTCCAGTCTTACAATTTTAAGATTAATTACCCGGCTCATCCTGCCTATCCTTTTTAATAATTGGCATCCATTGACAAGTTCCATAGGGGTAGCTGTGCCACTATACTTCAGAAAATAAACAAGGAGTCTTGTGGCACTTTTAAAGACTAATAAATCTATGTATCACATGAACTTTCATGGGAGAAATCCCACTTCGTCAGATGCTTGAAGATGGAGAACTTACAGAATGGGAATTAAAATAAATGCAGGGACGAGTAAGTCATAGGACAGGTCAGACTATTTTAGAAAATCAAAGCAGTTGTTCCACACTGTTTGAATCTTAACAACATATTAGGAGGATGGGAAATAGAGAGAGGGCAAAATCACCTTTTGAAATAAGAAAACCAACTGGTGTGTCTGTTCAAGCCCAAGGTAATGGTATCAAATTTGCATATGAATTCTAACTCTGTAGTTTCTCTTTGAAGCTTTGATTTGTAATTAACCTGTTTAATTAACTTGTTTATAAATCAAAGCCTCAAGGAGAAACTACAGAGTTAGAATTCATATGCAAATTTGATACTATTACCTTGGGCTTAAACAGACACATCAGTTGTCGTTTTTATTACAAAAGGTGATTTTGCACTCTCTCTACCTCTCCTCCTCCTAATATGTTGTTCCACAGTGTTTGAATGTAAACAACTTCTTTGATTTGGTGAAATAGTCTGACCTGATCCTAGGACTTACACTTCCCTGCATTTATTTTTCCTTCCATTCTGTAAGTTCTCCATCTTCAAGCATTTAACAAAGTGGGATTTCTCCCACGAAAGCTCATGTGATAAATAAATTTGTTAGCTTTCAAAGTGCCACAGGACTCCTGATTTATTTTGGCATACCATTAGCTTTATTCCAATCTTTTGGAACTTCCTCCCAAATGAGGAGTCTTGTGGCACCTTAAAGACTAACAAATTTATTTGGGCATAAGCATTCATGGGCTAGAACCCACTTTGTCTAATGCATGAAGTGGAGAATTCAGTTTGTTAGTTATATATATGCATGCAAAGAAGGGTGAGTCACATTATTATGTGGAGGATCAGCGTTAAAAGCTTATTGAAAATGAACATTAACAGTCCAGCAAGCTCATCAGCCAGCTCTTTTAACATTCTTGAATCCTATTTACTTGGACTTGCTGATTTCAAAAAGGCTAATTTTAATAGCTTCCATTTAACATGATCCAGAGATACTAGTGGAATAGGAGGAGCATCATCCTCACTCTTCTGTGAGACTATATCATTTTTCCCAAATACAGAACAGAAATATTTATTGAACAATCCTGCCTTTTCTGCATTATTACTGATAATTCTACCATTTCCTCCACATAATGGACCAATACCACTGTAAAAAGTTCTTTTTGATCTAAATTACTTAAAAAAACCCTCCTTATTGTCTTTAACTCTGCCGGCCAGTGACTTTTCCTTGTGTCTGACATATCAATATTTTCATTTCCCCTTTCTTCCATTTGTTTATATAAATATTTACACCTGCCTTGACTTCTCTAAACCAGGTTGTTGGGTTTTTTTTTAAATACCAACATAGACTATTACTTTGATTGTGGCTTTTAGGGCAACTAGTAAGGGGTTCTTAAATTATTCTCAGTCACCATTCACATGATTCTCAGTTATTGGGGTGGGGGAAATCTTCATGGAAGAGCAACAGGCAAACTTCAGGAATGGAGCCTTAATCCAGGTTTGCCCGGCTTTGTATAAAAGCCGTAGTGCAAAGCAGCCCGAGTATATGGATGAATCTAGCTGTTGGAATTTGGCATCAATACTGAGAAGCACCCGAATTTCAGCTCTTTAACTGAACCATCCTCAACTTCTGGCTTTAAAAACCAAGTCCAACAGCTCATATCAATAGTTGTCTCATGAGATTTCCCTCTCTTTCAGTCACAGCTAGAAATGCCAGGACGACGGCCTCATTGGCAGTAGTACAGGATTTCTGTTCCAGTCTCAGGTAAAAATGAACAAAACTGTGTAACATTTCAGGACCCAAAAACCAAAATGGACCTTGAAACAGATGCAAATTTAGGAAACACCGGACTTTTCTTTTTCCTGCTCCAGTTCTCCCCTTTTAATTAGACAGGTGCCTGTAATTCAGGGCCAAACTCTGACCTATCCGCAATTCTCTTCTTCAGAACATATTCTGCACAAATGTTGGGAATTTAATTTACCCACACAAGATCCAATTCTGTCCTGAGAGATCCCTCTATATGTTCCACAGAAGTCAGTAGAATTTGCATGTGTATGCCTGAAGGAGAGACAGAGAAAGAGAGAGAGAGAGACACACACACACAGACAGGCACTGAAGTATGAAGCAAATCCTTGCATTTAATAAAGCACAATATACTCACTGGAGGCCCAAGCAGTCCTTTAATTCCAGTGAAATTAAAAATTCCATCCGTATCATTGAATGACAGCTAAAAAAGTAAGGATAAAGAATAGGTTATGTCAAATACTAAATTGGTTCTCTGGGGTACCCATTTCTAGAAATGCACAGACAGCTAACTATTATAATTGTGGGGCGGGAGAATGTACAGCAGACTATTGGGAACAGTCTTTGCTTTTTCTTTTTGCATCATGTATCTGGAATGCTACTATGTATTTCTATTACATCTTGCATGTATAAATCTCAGAGTGCTTTGCTAACAATAAAGCAGTGGTTCTCTACCTTTGGCAGGTCACGACACACTTAATAGCATATTGGGAGCCTACAGGACATACTAGCCCACCCCCTCAAGGCCAAATCCTGCCATCACTCTGGCTCTCCATGACATGCTTACCACTGTGTGGTGGGTGTAACCCATATGCCTGAAAAGGCTATCTGTGAGAGACCTGCTGAGGGTGGGTTACTGTTGCTGGGCAGATTAGCTACCCAAAACTAGAAACTTCCAGAAGCAGGGAGTGGTAGCATTTTGAGCATGCTCCACAGGGTGTCCTGCTGGTGTGATGTGATGTCAGTCAGATGACATGAGAGCAGCATCCTGTGCAGACAGCAGGCAGGAGCTGCCTTGAAAGGAGACCATGT
This sequence comes from Pelusios castaneus, assembly GCA_007922175.1. Classification (NCBI taxonomy): domain Eukaryota; kingdom Metazoa; phylum Chordata; order Testudines; family Pelomedusidae; genus Pelusios; species Pelusios castaneus. The sequence continues at coordinate 26,935,975 of ML685756.1, read as the reverse complement.
GCTCAGTTTTCTGGAGAGAAGCTGAACCAGGAGAGAACAAGATGTTTTCTCCCTGTAATGGAGTCATTTGCAACAGACCTTGCAGACATGCATATGGGACTGAGGGCTGGTTGCAAAGGAGAAGAAAAAGCCTGCATGGAATGCTACAGAGGATTCCAGCAAAGGAAGAAGAGGACAGCTATTTCTTGCCACTCAAGCCTCTGCACTGGAACAGAGACTGTAGCTGAGGGTTGGGTGAACTCCACCTGGACTTTGGGACTCTTCGGTATCTTTCATGCAGGGGGTTTTCTGTAGGGATTGTTCTTGGTTAATTGTATTTTGTTTTCTTAGGATAAGGTTCATTTAGTTAGTAGTTAATAAAGTTCATTGTTAAGTTTGTTTTTAGTAGTATTTTAATGTGGGAGGGTAACTCTGAGCAATCTTTGCTGAGAGTCCCGTACAGACTGGATCCTGGGTCTCCAGCTGCTTTCTCCATAGGGATTGGGATTGATTTCTGTGAGGCACTGGAGAAGGGCAATTAAATGAATTTTAGCCCACCCGAAGTTTACATGGTGACACAGTAATGTGTCCTGACACAGTGGTTGAGAACCACTGCGTTAAAGAACTGAGCCTCTATATGCTCTTGTGAGATAGGAATTCCTATGTTACAGATGAGGAAATAATGGGGTTGTGACTTGAGATCATCTTTTCTCTGTAGGGTATGTTTGAAAGGGTTAGCCACATCAGTCCAGTTCAGCAAAACAAACAAGGAGTTTGGGGCACTTTTAAAGACTAATCAATTTACATATCGCATGAGCTTCCTGGGAGAAAATCCCACTTCATCAGATGCTTGAAAATGGGAAAAAAAAAATCTGTATAGGAAGGAGGGATAAATGCAGTGAAGTGTAATCACAGGATCAGCAAATCAAACAGGTTGTATTGATTCAAACTGAGTGGAACAACAAAATGGGAGGGTGAGAGATGTGGGCTGGCTTTCTCATTATAAACAGTGATTGCCACCTCTCTCACCTTCCCTTTTTCTTAGTCTTTAAAAGTGCCACAGGACTCCTTGTTTGTTTCTCTGTAGGATGAGGCTCAAATTAAGTGCGTTAGACCCCACGCTTCAATGCCGAATGGGTGCGGGAGTCTGACTGTGCACATTTCATTGCAGGATTGAGGCCCTAATGATCTGTTATTCATATTTCATTCTGGTTTTGGACTGCTTCTTTTCTGATTTAAATGATTTCGCCCTACATTGTATAACGCAGCATATATTATGTACAGCATGGTGTTGGGTGACTGCTTGTTTTTGTAAGCTATCCATATACCTTTTATGTAGAAGAAACCCTATCACTCATCCGTGGTCAGCCCCCCTCTGCCCCAGTTGCTTCATTTCTTTTTAGCAGGGGGTTGGACTAGATGACTTCGTGAGGTCCCTTCCATCCCTATTATTCTATAATTCCTTTAACTTTCTTCCTGATTGTCCCTCTTGCTTTAATGCAACATATCCTCTCTTTGATCTCAGATATGTCTGCACACAGGTTTTAACTTGTCCAGTTTGTCTTTGGATTTGTACGTCATTCTTTCTTCTTGGCAGGCAACTCTATACACTCTTGGCTCAGACTGTGTACATTGTGGGCTTCCACAATTTTAGGGTCTTCTCCCTCTCAGGACAAAGGAAGTTTCCTGTTGAGTTTGACAGGAGCACAAATGGCCCTTAATTTCTGGGCAACCCTTACAGCCCATGTGCTGTCAATGCAGTGGGAGGTGGGCTGGGGAGGCTGTGTGCCTCATTACTATGCTAAAGTAAAACATCCTGTGTAACACTAGCACTTTAACGCCACACCACCATCCTTTACCATATCAGGTTGGAACACTTTGTTTTGGAAATTGCTGTTTGCAAGAGAGGGTGTCAGAAAGGAATTAAACAGAAGAAAAACCCCTTTGAGCATCACAATAATGGACATTTATAGCCACTGACCACTGATACATAAAACGAATTGGGCTCACTGCTGATTCATTTTCCTCCAGGTGTTGTGATGCAGCCTCCCGAATGTTGTTCCTCTTTGCTGGACGCTGTCATCTGCCTCCTTTTTCTCCATATGCCACAATATTTTCAAACATGGGTGCCAAATATGAGGAGCTGAAATATGCATTTAGGCACCTGGAAACCAGTTTTAGGTCCCAGTGCTCCGCCCCTGAAGAGGGCAGCAGAAGACTCCTACGCAGGCTTGCTATGGCCTGACTCCCAGCACAGCAGAGTCAGAGAGGTTCCACTGGATTCCAGACAATGTGTCCCAGACAGGGTAAGATGTGCTAATTACTTCAATTACAGTAATAATAGCATTATGCTGTGGCAGTTATTCTGCCATCTCTTCAGTTGGTGGCAGAATTCCAGGAGCCCTCAGATTACACAATTCTCTGGATACGGAATTACTCAGTATTTAGTCATTCAGTTTGGGCCTGATACTAAAAACTACTGAAGTCAATGGAAAAACTCCCCACTGATTTCAGTCTGCTTTGGTCAGGCAGCTGATATATTGTGTAAGTGATCTGTACCCTCAAAGAGACACCGCATGTGTCATGCAAGCACACGCATTTTAAGCAATACTACAGCTACATGAAATACAGAATGCAGCGATACCCTTTGTATAGCAGGCTCCTGGCCTCTCCATCTCCCTTCAAGGGTAATCATTTGCCTTTTGTTTTCACAAGCAACTTTCACGGTGATAATGCAGCAGTGAGCCCACTTGACATGTCATGAAAGCCTTGTGAGACCACATTCTGTGTTGAAAGGGCTACCTAAAACATGGGGCTTTTTTTTTTTCCTGTCCTTGATCCATCATATTTAATGTCCAAATAACTAGTGGGAGGAAGAAATGGAAAGAATCTGAGCCATGAAATATAAAGCAAATTTAAGTGATTTTTTTACATTATGTTCGTTCAGCAATTTGTTTTCTAGCATTTTAATCTCCTGTGGGATGAGAAGCTGAAGGTTGCACTCATTGTGTACTTAATATCCAAGAATTCATTAACCAGTAAAGATAACAAATATTGTTGTTTCTTCAATATACTAATAAAAATAAAACCCGATGTTGCTCATTCCCCACCCCCCCATCAGTTTCCATTGAACTTTCTCTGTGGGAGGGGACGATGTCTGTAAAGCACCAATTATAGCTGTGTACTGAAAAGAAAAATGGTGTAAATGTCCTACTAAAGGGTACTGTGATTTACTGGCCCTTCAAAAATCACCAAAATATAAAAGTTCATAGAGCAGGATAGCCTAAATTATTTCTTGTATCAAATTTTAGTATTTTATATCTACAAATCACCACACACTGGGAGAAACCCCTTTGGTAGAGGCCAGTTTATTGGACTTTGGATTGACAATGTGGTGAATGTCAGCAGGAATCAGAAGAAAGGAACATCTGAACAACTGAGACTCTCTTTAGGAGATTACTATTAATTTCTATTGCAGTAGCTCACCTGGGCTCCAATCATGATCATTTGAGGCCCCATCGTGGACACTACACAAATACCCACGGGCCCTTTCCCAAACTGATTACAACCTAGGGTCCCGATTCTGCAACTGAAACACTGCAGTGACTGATCTGAATGGAGCTCATCTATTGTCACTTGCAAGACCAGGCCCCAATTTCCTTCATCTGAAATCTAACGACTACACAAATAATTAAGTTTAAAATATAGAAAATAATCCACTATTGAGATGTTTCACCTTTGTATTGGGTCAATAAATTGCCAAAATGGCTGACAAAAAGTGGCATAATGCTGGTATATCTGCTTACATCACTTCTGCTGTGTGTCCAATTGTGCGTCCAGCTGTTTTCCTGCGTGGCTGAAATAGCCAAATGGACAGGGATGCTATAACTCTCTAGCTAAGAAAACATCTACAGAGCAAAGAGAAGACATCTACTATAATCAGGTCAACTCCACTTTGTTCCCTCTTATGCAAATCAACCTCCTCCAAACTCACTGTGCCTGCAATGCCTCAAAAATAAAAAAAAAAATCATTCAACTAATAGTGACTAGGTTGAGAAGCAGACGGAGATAGTCAGTACTTGCTTTTGTTGTTTGTTGCAAATCTATATATATTGTAATCCCCTCCCTCACTTCAGGTGCCACTTGTCTTCCTACTGTACAAGCTCTTTGGGGCAGAAGCTGGGTTTTTATAGTATGTATCCAAACAACACTTCGCATAAGGCAGTCCCAATAGAGAGTGGAGCCTGTGGGCACTACAGTAATATATAGTGAAGATGTTTGGGAAAGGAGTCTTCCTGGACAATAGGGAGGACTCACAATATGTTTCCTCAACAGTAGTTAACTGCCAGATTCAGGTGTGGGGGGTCGCAATTGTGAAGGAGGCAGAGAAGCTAATTGGCCTCCAGGATGATAATGTCATCTTCACATGTCAGTTTCAGCGATGCTCTGCACTTCAGACACACAGCACCTTCCACCTGAGGATCTCATAATGCTTTACAAATCTTAATGAACTGAACCTCAAAATAGCCATCTTAGGTGGACATGGTCATCCGAGGCACAGAGATGTTAAATGTTTCGCCTAAGGTTACTCAGAAACTATGTAGAAGAGCTAAGAAGGCCCTTAGACCTTCAGTCCAGGGCTTATGCCATCAGATCATCCTTTTACCTGAAGGCTATTTTAAAAGATGCCAGAAATTAAAGCAGAAACTGGATGGAACACACAGCATTAATCTCTTCAGAGTCCGAGAGAGACTTTCAAGTTACCATGCCCTTTCTTGTCCTGAAAAGAAGCCATCCAAATTCTTCTGGAGCTGTGGGCTGCCACCAATAGCAATCCACTTTCCGCCACAACCGTTATTGCTGTCAGAACCATAGTAGCTTTAGTCAATATAAAATGTAGAGTCTGGGTTAGATTTTTTACTTTAGCTCTTATAATGCAGATTTCTCACCTCTGAGGTTTTCCCTTCCTTGGATTACAAGCTTGGCAGACCACAGCTAAACACTTGACTTCCTACCCTAGGGAATATTCTGTGTGTTTCAGGCCGCCCTGAGTGAACAAGTTTCCTGTAATCATTCACAGCTTCTCCATTTCTCAGTCATACCAAACTGACTGCACAGAATTTTGTAATCAATTTGAAATGTGGTTCAAACCTTTCTACTAGCATTATTGATAACTTAAAAGGCTGAAATATGTTTTCAGTGGGGTTTGGGTAGCATGTGCATTGTAAAAGGACACATGGCTGGATGTCCCACCTTTCACCAGCATGCTTTAATATTGTTGATACTGCTTAAGCCAGAGGGCTGTTTCTTTGATCATTATGGTGTACACCTGGCAGAGAGCATGGTGGAATCTGGACACCACTGCAGTTTGGTTCCATGTATTGCTGGAGTCACAGGGTACAGCTATCCTGCATTTAGACATCTGCAACTGGTCCATCCCAGCTAACTTCGGCTTGTGGGATTTGGGTCAAGGTGTTTAACTGGAGTGTACATGTTCTGACTTGAACAGGTGCCTGGGATCCAGGACCTTACAAGGTGGGAGGGCTCAGAGCTCAGTCTGCAGCCCAAACCTGAACATCCATCCTGCAATTAAACAGACCCTTAGCTGGAACCCAGTGAACCAGAGTCAACCAGCATAGGACAGCTGTTTGTGTCCAACTGCAGGGTAGACATACCCACAGAGTCCCTCATTACTTTACATTCCCTCTGTTTTGATTCCCTAGTTAATTTTTCTTCATTTTTCATGGCTCCTGCAGAGTCACTTGCACATGTTAAACACTTCACTCATTTTATTGTCTTTTTCCATCATGGACAGCCAGGCCTAGTAGTTGGAGTCAGAGGAGCAGTCACAAGAGTCAGCTGACTCAGCATAGTGGGAAGTCAGAAGGAGACAAACTGGAGATGAGGAGCCACAGGTAAGATGCCAGGAGTCAAATCGCAGGCCCTGGAGGCACGCAGTCCAAAGCAAGGTGAAACGGTTGATCTGACAGCTTCCTGGTCCAGCTGCTAGCATAGGTAGGACCAGAGAGCGCTGCTGGCACTCTGCCAATCAGACATCAGAGCAAGGCCTAGCACTGGGACTAGACTTCATTGGTCCTAGGTAATCTATTGTCAGGCTATGAGGTGCAGGGGTGGAGTATGGTGGCTCCCATATATCCTGCAGGTCTGGGTTCAAGGTCCATGGGTCATGATTCCTTAAAAAAAAAAACCACTTTCTCCCCCAATAATTTTAGGTGTTGATATTTATTGAAGATTTTTCTTTCAGGGCTTGATTCTATGAATCAAACATCAACACCAGCACCAGCTGGTCTTAGCTGCCATGTAATTCCAGATGCATTTTAAGAAGGACAGTAAAGTTCTCAACACTCTACTAAGACATTTACCTGTGGTACTGCTACGATTGGTCCTGGTGGTCCTGGTGGCCCTGGTGGTCCAACAACACTAGCACCATCCTGTCCTGGATCACCCTATTTGAACAATATTATAGAAGAAAAGCCCGTTTAGTAAACATTAAAAATTCCCAGTAGAAATTCATTTAAAAAGAGATCCATTCCATCTTACCTTGGGTCCCATGTTACCCTTGTCGCCTTTTTGACCCTGCATGCAATTTAATAAGAAGTGTTAGCAATTTCCAGGTAAAAGTTGGGACAGTACTTTCCCTCCCACCAAAGTGCATAGCAAATAATGTTCATGGAGGGCTTGATCCAAAGTCCAATGAAGTCGATGGAAAAGACTCTGGATTGCAATGGGTTTGGATCAGGCCTGAAAAGTATATTGGTTTTGAATATTTCTAGTTATTTCTGCTGCCTTTGACAGTGGAAAATACAATAGACTGAGAAATTAGAGTGGAAGGAAACAGAGAGTTAGTATTTTCACATAGAGCACTGTATTTGTTCCTTAAGGGAGTACAAGCATGAGATTAATTAAAGTGTGCATAAGTGCTTCTCACGCAGATCTATTATGTGGTCACTTTTACAATGGTAAAAAAATTGTATCTTAACAAAATGCTGCTGTGTTAAAAATCTAGACCGTACTTTTTGTTAACGTTTATATGGCTTTTACTACTGGTAATTAAAAAAATGAAATAAATCATAATACTTTGCAGTTTTATGGTTCTTAATTTCTATATCTCAGAGAGCTTTTCAAAGTTGGGGAGTATTTTATAGATAAGGGAGCTAGTTCCACAGACGGTGCAAATCAACATGAACTCCAGATTTATACCAGCTGGAATTCCATTCTAGGGAATGTGAGAGGCCAAGAGGTTTAAATGAGTTGCCCAAGGTTAAAAAGAACAGGTAAGTGTCAATCAGTTTTATAATCTAGGTTTCCTGTTTCCCCATCTTCAATCAACAAGCTTAAAGGTGCCACTGACACAAATATTTAAATACTTCCCTACAAAATCAATGTTATTGAACTGGGGTGACATTGCTACTTTCCTGGTTTATGTTAGATTAGCTTATTCAGTTATACCTCCATGTAACACGGAATGACCCCAGTTCATGATATTTTGTACCATGACCGCTGCAATTCTCAAGGGTGATTTAAGCCCGTCACAAAGCATCACTCATGACAGCATACAGAAAAGCAACAGGCACTGTTGTAACTGCTTAAAGTAATCTGGAGTAGGGATGTGCATGAAATGCAGAGTTTGGAGCAGGCCAGCTCCTCCTTTAACCGCTACAGCTACCCTTTTCTTTCCACGGGCACTTTCTGTCTCTCTCTAATTCTCTTGTACCAGAAAGCTTCCCAAAGACCCAAGGGTCTCTTCTGCATTGCTAGGCCTGAGCTGGCTGATCCATTTACTACTTGGCTGGTTTTAATTTTTTCTCAAAAGCACAGAGCAGTCAAGCCATATTATTCAACAACTATGGGCAAATGGTCTCTAGCTTTTCACTTGCCCCTGTTGGGTTTCTGAGTTAGAGAAACCTACAAGCATTTAAAACCTGTGAGGTTCTATTTTTTCTCCTCCTCTAAACTAAAACATGGCACTTTATGCCAGCACGTATGCAAACCAAACAAGCATTCATAGGCTGACATTTTTCTGCCAACTTTCAATACAGAGTGAATTAATTGCTGATTTACAGTAGAAATGCTTAACAATATGGCTTCTGGCAGATTTCTCTAGCAGCAGGAATTTACCAGTGTGTTTAAAAGGTGTACCATATCAAAGATTCTCCAATATTTTCCTAGCATGGGCCATGTCCTACTATACAGATTGCTTTGTGGACACCTCCCTTCCCATTGGTGATAGAGCAACATATCCGTTGCAATTACAATTAACTGTTTACATGGTAAAGCAATATGAGGAAAGCAACACATGTATTTTCGAGTGTCTTGTGCTACTGGATATGTGGATAAGAACCAGCCCAATGGGACCAGCTATCTCGCCATGGACCACTAGCATGTGCTATGGGGACTACAGGTGGTCCCAGGACTATAGTTTGGGAACCACTGTGCTATGTGATCACACCCAGAAAGAATATGGTGGTGCAACTCACTGAGTCTCCAGGACGCCCAGCAACACCAGGAAACCCAGGTTTTCCATCTGCACCTTGCTCTCCCTATGAAAACAGAAACACGTAGTCTATTATTAATTTTAAGTTGTATCCCACTTAGTTCAATGCAGTAGCCATAGTATTCTATCAGATTTGTAGAAAGCTGCTTGATTATTCCATGGGAAAAGTTTTAAACATCACACAGTAACCAAGCAGTCAATCAAGCAATTAAGAATGCAAGAGACATACGAAGGTCTGTTCGTTCATGCACTTGTTTCTTTATGTTTGGCCACAGTTTTTCAGGGGAGCAAGAATCATCACACAGAGCAGGTAAGGTTGCGGTTCTCTTAGTGACAGAGACAAATTCAAGTGGCACTGTACTTTTAAAATGTAAGTTTGCTTCTTAAAGGCATTTTTGCACATTAACAGTATAATGCTTAATCAGACCTCCTAAAAATAAAACAAAGCTGTAAAGACTCTAGATCCACCAAATAGCCCTGGTTGTGGCTGCCATCCTGGATTCACTACATGACAGAGGGACTTAAAGATGATAGTTTATCAAATTTAAAATCTCCATTTTTCCTTTTTACTCGGTACAACACTAATAACACAAATAGTATTGATGTTTCTGGTTCATCACCTCGGATTTCGTCTGACGGCAGCATAATATGTTATTGAAGAACAAATGGGCACTTCATTAATGGTGGGTAACATTTTTAAAAGTTAGTGATTTAGGAGTCCCAGCTTCATTTTCAAAATGGTGCCGAGGAGAATAAATCTCATTGAAAGTCAATGAAACTGAAGCTCCTAAATGCCCATGTCACTTTTTAAAATGGAACTAAAGGTATGCATACAGGTAAAGCCCTGCACAGATAAAAAATGTGGGTTTAGAACTGGACCGCACCTGCCCAATGTCAATCTTTATCCGATCTGCCATCTGCGTGCCATGTTTTATAGGGATGTGGAACTGCATCCGCAACCGAGCTTGGGCTCACAGTCAGCATTTTAGCATTTGACTGGCTCATTGGCCACATGGGTCCCACCCATTTTCCCCTTTTCTTGTTTGCAATTTGCATGCTGTGCTGTCAATCAGATTTCCTTGGCCACCAATGAAATTTCTGATTGACAGCACGGCATATGAACTGACCGTGAGTGGTGTCTCTCCAAGCTCCAGCCTGTTGTGACTGAGACTCTGATTGGCTGGCAGACCACCAATCAGAGCTCAATTGGAATTGGCTGGAGCAGTTCCTTGTTCCCATGTGTGCTGCTGACACACAGATTGTAGCAGCAGCTGCAGCGATCATTCATAAAAATAGAATCTGCAGCCAGGCCCAATCCGCAACAATGGGGCTGCAGATATCTGCACCCGCACCCATGGAAGCAGTTACCCACAGATCTGAAGTGGATACTCGTGGATCTGCAGGGCTCTACCTACACAGCAACCAGCCAACCAAACCACCTCTCCCTTGCCCCTCATGGCAGTTAGTAGCAGAACCTTGATCAAGTGGCTCAAGTTACAGGGCTAAAAAGAGCTGTGTAGACTTTCCTGCTGGGGAGCTCTGAGAACCTCTCCCCCTTCATTGGGTCTCACAGATCAACTCCAGCTTGAGCAGGAATATCGCTGCTCTTTTTAGCCCGGTGGGGTGAGCCCTCATTAGTTGACTGGACTCAAAATTGCTGCCATCGTGGGTTTTTTTTTTCTTCCAAGAAAGGCTACCCTTAGGTGCTATTGAAAATATTATCCTTTTCCTCTTATGTAGCCACACAAACTAACTTTCTCTAAAACTGTATGTACTGTTGCAATGAAATGTTAGCAATTCTATAAAAGATAAGAGTCATTAGGCCATTTGTGAGTGAAATATACTTCACTGCTAGAAAGGCCAAATGTTTTATATGAGCAAACAGTGCTGAAACAGTGTTGGAAGGAATCCATACACACCCCATCTGTGTGCAGGATGGGCTGACATACTCATAGCAGTTCTTCCCTATCATTTGTGTGAATAATAGAACTGTAGGACTGTTAGGGACTTTGTGAGGTCTTCTAATCCAGATGCCTACACTCATGGCAGGACCAAACATTATCTAGATAATACCTGGTAGGTCTTTATCTAACCTGTTCTTAAAAATCTCCACAACCTCCCAAGGTCATTTATGCTAGAGTTTAACTATTCTGACAGTTAGGAAGCTTTTCCTAAAGTCCAACCTAAACCATCCTTGACATAATTTAAGCCCATTGCTTCATGTCCTGCTCTATCCTCAGAGGTTGAGGAGAACAATTTCTCTTCCTTCTCCTTGTAACAACCTTTTGTGTACTTGAAAACTATTGTGTTTTCTTAGTCTTCTCTTCTCAAGACTAATTTTTTCAATCTTCCCTCACAGGTCATGTTGTCTAGACCTATAATCATTTTTGTTGTTCTTTTCTGGACTTTCTCCAATTTCTCTGCATCTTTCCTGAAATGCGGCACCCAAAACTGGACAAAATACTTCAGCTAAGCCCTAATCAGCATGGAATAGAGTGGAAGAATTACTTCTCATTTCTTGCTTACAACACTCCCGCGAACACCTCCCAGAATGATGTTTCGGTTTTTCCAGCAGTGTTGTCTCACATTTAGCTTGTGATTCACCATGACCCCCAGATCCCTTTCTGTAGTATACCTTCCTAACAGTTATTTCCCATTGTACATGCATGCTCTTCCTCCTATCCCTGGTCTTCCTCTTGCTTCTAATGTATTTGTAGCATGTTTTCCTGTTATTCTTTAGATCCCTCACTAGTTTAGAGAGGCCAATGCACAAAACTAGACTAATTTTGCCCCTACACATTTAAGTATTTATTTATATTCATCCTTTGAATTTGACCTAGTTCCCACTTTTTGTAAGACTCTTCTTTGTGTTTCATTGAAAAGCGCCTGCTTAACCCAGTGTGGTGTCTGACCATATTTTCTACCTTTCCTATGTCGTGGGATAGTTTGCTCTTTTGCCCTTAATAAAGTGTTTTTGAAAAACTGCCAACTCTCTTGAACTGTTTTTCCCCTTAGACTTGCTTCCCATGGGCTCTTACCTACCAACTCCCTGAGTTTGCTGAAGTCTGCCTTCTTGAAATCTATTATTTTTATTGTGCAGTTTTCCCTCCAACTGTTCCAGATGTTCTCAAACTTTTTTTTTTTTTTGCTGGAACCCCTTCTGAAAATATTTCAGGATGTGATGACCCTTCCCCACAACAGTGGTGGCCCCCACATGCCTTGCCACCTCCCTCAAGTTATGCCTTCAGAGCACATGGCCAATAGTTGCTGTTCCCTAGCCAAAGGGTTGATGCCGGCTGATAGCCACATCCCCAGCATCCGTAGGGGCTGATAGCTCATGACCTCCCGCACCATAATAACTCACAATCCCTTGAGGGGTCGTAACAACTCCCACTTTGAGAACGCCTTCGAATCAAGAATGCTACCATTTCAAACAAGGAGTCTTGGGGCACTTTTCAAGACTAACAAATTTATTTATCACATGAGCTTTCATTAGTCTTTAAAAGCACCACAAGAGTCCTTGTTTGTTTTGCTGTAATAGACTAACACAGCTACTCCTTTGGAACTTATCCACCATTTCATTATCACTTTCACCCAAGCTACCTTCCACTTTCTACTTCCTCCATATTGGCAAAAATCAAATCCAGGATAGCCTCTCTCCTAGTTTTCTTCTCCACCTTCTGAAATAAAAAAACTGTCTCTAATATATTCCAAGAATTTGCCGGATAATCTGTGTCCTGCCATGTTATTTTCCAGACATCTGGATAGCTGCAGTATACCATCATCACCAAGTCTTGCGCTCTGGATGATTGTTAGGTTGTCTTAAAACAATAAAAGCCTCATCCACCTCTTCATCTTCTCCTACCATGATATCACTCTTGTTTTTTACCCCTTTTTATCCTTCCCCAGAGACTTTCAGGAAGTCTGTCTCCGATTTCCACCTCAACCTCAGGCCAAGTGTATACATTTATTAATATGTAAGCCAACTCCTCCTCCCTTTCCCCCCCTGCCTGTCCTTCCTGAGCAAGCTCTTTCTATACCAATATTCCAACAAATCTCTGTGTTGCCAATTATGTCATAGTTGTGTTTATTAACTAGCATTTCAAGTTCTTCCTGCTTATTCCCCATACTTCTTGCATTAGTAAAAGGTGTTAGTGTAACTGCACTTCTATAATCACAGATCTCAAGAAATCTCACCAGGCTAAAGCCAATCTCTGCTCCAGTGTAGACTCGTAGACTTTAAAGTCAGAAGGGACCAGTACGATCATCTAGTCTGATCTCCTGCAAAATGCAAGCCTCAAGACCTCACCCAACCACTCCAGCAATAGGCCACCAACCTATGACTGCGTTATTTACCTCCTTAAATCATGATTTAAGGACTTTAAGATACAGGGAATTCACCGTAGGTGAACCATGCCCTGTGCTACAGAGGAAAGCAAAAAACCCCCAGAGCCCAGGCCAATCAGCCCTGTGGGAAGAGGGAAGAGGACTTCGTCCACAGCTTTCAGGATTTCTCTAGGTGGTCACCACATGCAGTGTGTTACACGGTGCCTTGTCAGTGTCTCACCATGCAGTCTAACCCTAAATTTGAGATAGCGAAAGGAGTCTTGGGGGACCGCCTCAACAGGGTGAGTTTCACCCATGAGAAATTGGGTAGGACTAATAGCATTTCTACTGCACGAGGATGTCATTACAGTGCATTGTTAGCTCCTTTTTCACTTCTCAATGGAACAAATGTTCAATAATTTTACCAACTGGTTTTCTTACTACAGTTTAACTGGGAAAGAAAGACATGATTTTCATTAGCATAGCGTACACTGTGACTAGTACAATATGGCCCTGTCTCCTTTTTAATGTTAGTCATATCTTAAACATTATTACCCTCCTGAAGCTGGCATTTGGTTGGTAACTACTGTCCTATAGTTTTATATTGCTGCTTCTCCGACTAGGCATTTGAACATTGAGTTCACCTAAACAAAATAAAATAAAATAAAAATACCACCTTCCCCCCAATCATTACTCGTTCATAATGGGAAGAATTTCAAGGTTCCAGAACCATATGCTACTCAGCTCTAAGAGGATAAGTTATCTGCAAAGGTTGCTTTATTATTTATAGACTGACTAGATTGATTCTGGTAACTTATTTTTATATAGTTTTGCAGTTACCCCATTCACAATAGTTATGTCCTTTGGAAAAGCAGGCTTTAAAACTGTATTTCATGGAATGGAACTGCACACATTATTCAGTAGTAATTACTGGAGGAAGGGCCACAAAGCAGAACATTTTTTCAGAAATAGTTCACACAAGAAAATTAGTTTGAGCTTTGAAGAAATAAAAAGAGCTCAAGACAACTGTCTATACACCAGAACATTGTCTTCAATTACCATGCTGGCAAATGTCTTAGTGAAATGTGTTTTAAAGAAGCATATTCTCTGATTGTACAGAAATGACATCTTCATATAGCTTGCTAAAATTTCAAAATATGTACAACAGATGGAATTCATAGCAAGCAGCAGCCACTAAATTATGTTGTTTTATTAAAATTAAAACAAGCAGATGCTTTTATGATAAACTGTGATAAAAGTTCAGCAAACACTGGATCAGATTACTCATTGCATTAATCCAGTTTTAAACTACTATACTTCTGTCCATAACAACGGAGTCTTACTGGTGTAAAACTAGAGTGACTCAGTAGTGAATCAGACACAGAACATTTTATTCATCGTAGTATCAATCAACAGATCATGCATTTTACAGACCACAGTAATTCAACTCAGGTAGTTCAAAACATCTCTGTGAACTGTGTACGTAATTAGTATTCTGTCAATGAACATTAACATGTACCATTATTTTAGTACATAAGGAGAGTAAAGTAAACTAAGCAGAAGAAACAAAGCACCTGTGAACTAAGTCAAATGAGTTCCCTACCTTTAAACCTGCTATACCTGGTGGACCAGTATCACCTTTTTCTCCCTGAAATGCAGATACATAGAAAGGTCATGTTCAATATCAAAATGCAGTACAACTACAACGATTTAAAACATTCTTGCTTGTTTAGAATTAAATAAAGAGTTCTATTCAGCTGTACATTATAACAGCTTTATGCGGGTATAACTTCACTGATTTCTTTACAGAGGGAGAGAGAACAGAAATCTGTCAATTTCAGTGGAGTTACATCTGTTTTTTTAAAAAAGGAGTAATGCATTGACGAATCAGGCCCAAGACATGAGTTTGTTTGCTGAAAAGACTTCCAGAAATACTCTTTTAGGAATGCTTTTACCAATGAATAGGTGATAGGCTTCATTGGCTTCTGATGAGGGTGGTGGGAGAAAAAATGTTTTTCATAATTATCAATGGTCCCATTATCCACAAAAACAGTTTTTGGATATGTGCTTATCTGCTGGAACCAGAATACTAGGGTTACTGGGAGAGATGGCCACACATGGGCTATGAATTACAGTTTTCATTGATCTGGAATGGATAACTATGTAAAAATGATGAAATTTTGTTGTACGAAATTTTTATGTAGTTGGACTTTAAACTCCATCTGATTTCTAGAGCTCTTTGTCACTCAAATGAAAATTGCATTTTGTGTCTGATGTCACAAGGTAATGAAAATCAGTTTAATCTGTTAAAAGTTGGTGCAAAACTCTACTACTAGCTAAGAATGTGACATGGTACATCCACATTACACCCATTTTTGCACTGACATAAATTACTTCATGAGGTACAAGGTGATGGGAAAAAAATATCACACCCTTTCATCATTTGGGCAGGAATCACTCAAGAGCTGTCAACAAAAGTCTTGTTTTAAATGGGGGTAATAGTCAAGGTGTGAAAATCCATGCAAAGATTCACAGAGATTATGCCAGTCTGAAAGATATCAGCTCAAGAGAAAATGGCTTATTATCCATTCCTGCTGGCTACTGTGACTAATGTATGTCATACATAACTGGTTTGGGACATAAATGTAATAAAGATGTGACCATCTATCCATCTAAGCACATCCCTAGTATGTGAGGTCCTGATCCTCAGAGATATTTAGGTGCTTAGTGTAGGGATTCATGGCCTGGGGCTCATGCAGAGATGGCACGTCCAGGCACACCTGGATGACCTTGATGCATGATCACAGGTTATCCACCTGTAAACATGCTGGACAGGTGGAAAGAGAGAGTGTGATGAAAAGACACTGAGTATATTGAGAGACAGTGAAAGATTTATTCTTTTCCATGTCCCAGCTTTCTTTCTCAAGGCTTCAGCTAGAAATGTAATCAACAGAGCTTATTTTCTCATCCCTGCGTAAAAGGCCTTGAAAGAACTTGTTATGTTCTATTCTGTTATGTTATGTTTTTGCACAGGAATGCTTATTTTGATCTTATGTATGTTGTTTGTGTGGCTTAATAAATAGGAGGTGGCGAGCTCAGACAAGCAGCTTTTGCTCCTCCATGGCATGACATTCTGTGTCTGTCATCCCTTCACTTAGTCCCTCTGGAATTAGGCACTTACGTACCTTGGAGGATCTGGGCCTGAGCACCTCACAAATAAATAAATTCATCCTTACAACATCCTTGTGAGGCAACCAAGTATTATCCCCATTTTATAGATGAGGAGGTAAGGCAGAGAGTTGAAGTAACTTTCCTGAGGACTCAGGAAATCTGTGGCATAACTAGGAATATCTTGTAAATCCTATTTCATTCTTTAACCACAGACCATCCTACCTTTCTTCCTTGTGATTCCGGCCCTTCAGTATGGCCCTAACGCATACAGCCTCATCTTCTCTCCTCCCCACCTTGGAGGGCACCCCCTTTCCACCCATCTCCCTCCCCCTGCCAGTGCATTGGATAACCCCTCCTCCCTCCTGGGAACCTCCTTCCCTGTGACGGCCCCTGTGAGTAGCTGGGCCTAGGATCATGTCACCGCCCAGACAGGAACTTCAGGGCATGAAGTTGGATCCATTTCACCAGCTGGACAGAACTTCTTCCTGTCTCTGGGCTGGAAACAGATCACTCCAATCCCCCTGTAAGCTCAGGGAGTGAGCCAAGAAGTACAGACACACCTTGAAAAAAGCTGCTGCAAGACTACACTAGCCAGGACTTTTGGAATTCACACTAAAGACCCTTAGATCAAGTGTAACAGCATAAGTCACCAACAGTAAAATGGTTTGTGAAAATGTTTTTGTAATGGGAATTAGATTCAATGGTTTCATAAGCAAGAAATGCTCACTTTTCTCTACTTGGTGCCTTTTTCATATACCCTGACCCTCTATACTAAACCTGATATTTATTTGGAAAACCACGGCATTAATTTTTTGCACTGATTTTCATCTGTTTTTATATTTTGGAAACAAACACTGATAAATTTCAGGGGAAATAAATAAATAAAATCTGAAAATGAAAGGCCTTACATAACATGTTTAATTACATGTTTAGCTAAGCATACTGTGCAAAATACTGCTCTCATCACACTGATGTAAAAGTGGAATAACTCCATTAAAAGAAACTCCAAAGTTACACTGTTGTTACTGAAAGCAAAATTTAGCCAATAGTGTTTAAGATATGTGAATGTTAACAAGAAAGTGCTTTTCTTTGTTTGTTTTTTAAAAATGAGAAAGCTTTAGTATAAAAGAACAAAAGTAAAAGTGACCCAAATTATTGTAAATACATCAAACCAAAGTCTACTCCAATTCAAAACACAAAAATATGATGGCTCTCAGATGTAGTTATATCGTTACCTTTGGTCCCAGAGGCCCACGTTGTCCAGTCTCCCCAACGGGACCCTACAAAGAATGTTGAGTTTACTGTTATTTAATAATCATTTTTATCTCAGTAACAAAAAAGTTTACAATTACACCCATAGAAAAGTCTCTCAGTAGCAGTATTAACAGAATTAAAATGCAAAAAAGATAGTTTAAGTCTATCTGCTTAAAATTTTCCTATAACAGGTAGAGTAGATATGGTGACAGCTATATGGAAATATAAAGATGCACACATGTTTTCATTCTAAGGACTTGCTTTCAGTTGCTTATAATATTTTTTAATCATTTACCTAAATGGCTAAAATTCTGAATGTATGGTCTCAGTCTGGGGGCAACATTTTTGCAAAATTTAAATAAAAATGGGGTTGCCATTTTTAAGATAGAGGAAAATGACAATAATAAAAAATACACTTTTCCCATTATAAAATATATCTTTGTGGCTGTCTTTGAGCAGCTCTAGCCCGGAAATGGTACATGGTAAAATGTAAAAATTTGGCAGGAAGTTATTCCTGATCTTGCAGATGTGATTTTTGGTGGTCTGGTGAAAACAGTTTGTGATTTGTCAACACTGTAAACATTTAAAACTCCAAACTTAAGAACATAAAAATGGCCATAAATAATCAGATCAACGTCCCATCAAGGCAGTATCCTGTTTTCTGACAGTGGCCAGTGCAAGGTGCTTCAGAAGAAACCAACAGAACAGGTATTCATCAAGTGATTCATTCCCTTTCATCCATTCCCAGCTTCTGGAAAACAGAAGCTAAGGACACTTCAGAGCATGGTTTTGCATTTCTGCCTATCCTGTCTAATAGTCATTGATAGGCCTACCTTCCATGAACTTATCTAGTTCTTTTTGAATTCTGTTACGCATCTGGTCTTCACAATATCCTCTGGGAAAGAGTTCCACAGGTTGAATATGCACAGAAATACTTCCTTTGGTTTGAAACTAATAGATAGCAGGTTTAAAACATTTGACTCAGATGTCTATAAAATCATGAATGATGTCGAGAAAGTAAGTAAAGATGTCTTTACTCTTCATTACACAAGAACTCAATCATAACCCTCCCTTGGCTGTCTCTTTTCAAACCTGAAAAGTCCCAAGCTTATTAAACTTTCCTTATATGGAAGCCGGTCCATACCCCTAATCATTGTTGTTTTTCCTGTTCTGTACCTTTTCCAATTCACATCCATCTTTTTTTGAGATGGGGAGACCAGATCTGCATGCAGTATTCAAGATATGGGCATATCGTGGATTTATATAGAGGCAATATAATATTTTGTCTCATTATTTGTCCTTTCCTAATGACTCCCAACATTCTGTTTGCTTTTTTCTAACTGGCACTATTCACTGAATGATGTTTTCAGATAACTATCCACAATGACTCCAAGACTTCTTTCTTGAATAATCCACACCCCTGAGCAATGTAGTTACAACAACCTAAGCGCTGGTGTAGACAACTCTACGTTGGCAAGAGAGTTTCTTCCAGCACCATCTCCCACAGAGGTGGAGCTATTAAGCGACAGGAGAGCTCTCTCCTATCAGATCAGAGTGTCTTCCCCAGAAGTGCTGCAGCAGCAGTGCTGATGTAAAATTTCAAGTGTAGTCTGGCCCACAGAAAACAAAGTGTCCATGAAAGAAGGCAAGAGCACTTGTCTGATCACTGCACATATTGTACATTAAAGAGCTTCCCAGTAATGTCCAGCAAAGAGATAAGCATAGGACATAGAATCATAGGGCTGGAAGGGACCTCATGAGGTCATCTAGTCCAACCCCCTGCTAAAAGCAGGACCTCTCCCACTAAATCATCCCAGCCAGGGTTTTGTCTAACCGAACCTTAAATATCTCCAAAGACGGAGATTTTACCACCTCCCTAGGTAGCCCATTCCAATGCTTCACCACCCTCCTAGTGAGAAAGTTTTCCCTAATATCCAACCTCGACCTCCCCAGCTGTAATTTGAAACCATTGCTCCTTGTTCTGTCCTCTGTTACCACCGAGAACAGCCTAGCTCCCTCCTCTTTGGAGCACCCCTTCAAGTAGCTGAAGGTTGTTATCAAATCCCTCCTCAGTCTTCTCTTCTGCAGACTAAATAAGCCTACTTCCTTCAGTCTCACCTCGTAAGTCATGTGCCCAGCCCCCTAATCATTTTTGTTGCCCTCCATTGGACTGTTTCTAATTTGTCCACATCCTTTATGTAGTGGGGAGCCCAAAACTGGACACAGTATTCCAGATGTGGCCTCACCAGTGCCGAATAGAGGAGAATTATCACATCCCTCGATCTGCTGGCAACACTCCTACTAATGCAGCCTAATATGCCATTGGCCTTTTTGGCAACAAGGGCACACTATAGACTCAAATCCAGCTTCCTGTCTACCATAACCCCCAGATCTTTTTCTAAAGTGCTGCTTCTTAGCCGATTGGTCCCCAGTAGCAGTACATGGGATTTTTCCGTTCTAAGTGCAGGGCTTTGCACTTGTCCTTGTTGAACCTCATGAAATTTCTTTTGGCCCAATGCTCCAATTTGTCTAAGTCTCCCTGGATCATCATCATCATCTTCGTTTTCCTTTGTGAAGAATGCAGGGAATTAAATACAAAAGAATCACAAAGTGAGGCATTCAAAAGTCAAGAAATGATCAAGTTAAGGTTGTTTGCCCCTGCCCTCACTCAGTTCCTGTGTGTACATGCTTTATAATCCACACCAGATCACCTAATGTCTCAAAAGAAGTCCCTTCTGAATGGAAGAGATTAAAATATGGCTATATTTTCTTTGAATCAGATTTACAGACACCCAGAATGCTAAGGAGTTTTTGAGTGATACGTACTTCCAGCCAGTGCCTGAGTGACAAAGCACATGTCCTTACACAAGGTTGTCAAATGCACTTGTGGTGAAGCGAAGACTCAGGTCCCACAGAATTCGGGTAGCCTCCGGGACACTTTAGAAGGGGGAGGGGGAATTAACATTTACAAATAGAGCTGCTTTTGCTAAAGTTGTGAAAGCAGAGGTGCCCTTGCAGGGATAACCAGTGCAGTGCTGTGTTTTCGAGTCTGCAGAAAGTCTGAAACAATGACTCAGGCTCGTGAATCCTCTGCCTCTTATTAATCTCAGTGGGGTGTCAGTTCTAAAGCCCAATGATGACACTTTGATGTCAACATCAACATCCCACTGTTGATCATTTGGACAGATTGAATGGAGACGGGATCAGACAGAAGTTGTGTATGACAGCAAGGCACTGAACAAATAATAATTAAATACTTAGCTGCTACATAAAAGTTATAGTCTACCGTTAATCTTTCATAGAAGGAAGTAGAAAGCCCTAAAATTATAGCCAGCCCACAAACTATAATTAATTCAGTTAAATTCACCAAATAGACTTGGCACCACTACTTTAAACAGAACTGCCAATTTCTTAATAGAGGGTTGAATTAAAGTTGTATATGAACTATGCAGCAGATTGTCACTCTTTTACAGCTATCACTACTAATTACAAACAAAATAATAATTGGAATTTGTTCAGTTTCTCTTTGGGAAATTATAGTCCCGCCAAAAGAAGTTGTGACAGAACAGATGCAGTACAAACAGATCCCATATACCTTCTAAACGCTGGTTTTAATTAAAATCCTTTTAAAAGCAGACAATCTTCCTTTTAACACAGTCAGAAAACTTCAGAGCTTTTATAGAACATAAATGGCTCATGATGGCAAAGCTTTTCTGCAGCATTAGCAAATGTCTGAAATCATTTTCATGATTAGAAGAAAGTATGTGCACGTCTGCTTTATTGGCCCAAGCCATGGAAAGCCCACGTGGGACAACAGGGAGCAGAACTCAGAGTTTTGTACATAAGCAATAAATAAGGATTGTATCTGTTGGTTACATCAAAGGAATATGGAAACAGCACCTGTATCCAAAGCAATGCTGAGAGGAAGGGTGTCATGTGGACAGTTCGGGGGAGGCACGTTTGGTGGCTTGCTAATTTCGTCTGTTTGGTGGCTGTTCTTGTTTTCATGGTGGTTTTGTTACTCTCTTATTATTTAAAGCAGAGATTGTGCAAAAATGAAACCTGGGTCAAGTGAAGTTTCAGTACCATGACTCCCAATCAGTAAAGCATCAGATCATTTCAGCCACTGGCTTTTAAAACGGGTCCCTGGAACAGCGTTCAGTTCAGCCTCCTCTAGAACTCCGCAGTCTCTCCAGATTGGGGGGCCAGGTCTCTTCGCCTGAAGTTATGCTGGCTTCGACTGGAGTGAAGCCAGAGGAGCAAAGTCTGCAACGAGGGTGGTTGTGGTAATGGGACATGGCAGACGCCTGCCCACCGCCAGGTAGCACAGCCTAAATCATAGGTGGCACTGCTGTAATGAAGGCATGATCAAGATGATTGGGAACATCCTGATTCAGTCCATCCCCAATGAGAGCACCCACATGGAGCCCCTGATGGATTTTAGAGTTGCCTGCTACGTCAAAAATTCTAGGGAGGGTGAGGGAGGAAACAGTATTATCTTCCAAGACTGGCTCAGAAAGGGACATTTGGTACTTTCCTGCGGTAGACAGAATGAATCTGGTCCAAATAAGCACCTTTCCCCCTCAAAAAAAAAAAAAAATCCCAGCTGCTTGTAATATGAACTTTCCCCAGAACTCTATAGCTTACCTCTGAATGGGAAAAAGCCCAGATAACTGCTGGGGCCTTAATGCTTTGATTTTCTAGAGGGCTCACAACCTATCTTCTAACTGGAAGGGGACTATTTGTTTTTCACTTGTTCAGACTCCAAACTGGTCTTAACCAGATCTCAGCGGGCACTGATTAAAGACTGGGCTGGAATCAGGGCAAGTTATGTAAAGGCTAAAAACTCTGAAAGCGTTTTGCTGGAGGCTGAAAGAAACATGAAAGATAAGACATATTCATTAATTGCCCCATCCTGCAACCCATATTCAAGTAGTGTCTCTGTAGTTAACAGGACTCCTCTTTTGCAGCCCGATTACTCATGTGAGTAAAACTTGAAGACTCAAGCCACCTTGAGATCATTGTTCTAATGGGAACAATATCATTCCAAATGTTACTAGTCAAACTGTAAATACTCTGGAGTATTAGTTTTGTAGTTATGCTTGAATTACCTGCTAATGCTGGCAAGGTCTTGTTTATTTTTTATTGAAATCAAGGAATATCATTTGTTTTTTCTGTTATTTACATATAATGCAAATCAAGAGAAAGCATAGCTAAGGGGGAACAATGAAATGTCTGAATTACCCTTGTAGCTGGCTGGGAATCCATTATAAATGTGTTTGTTTTTACTGCTGCAGTGTTCATGAAACTGAACAACTAAGACTTATGAAGCCAAGCACACGAAGGGCACGTATTTGCATCCTCTTCAATCCACTTCAGTCCTCACCTGCAGGATTTGCTACTCTTCCAGTCTTCAACTCTTTTTAAGCAGAAACATCCTATTGCACCCAAATGAATCATGGTTTTGTGATATAAATAAATGTCCTATTTATTCTGCTGTGTGACCTAAAACTCAGAACTCTTAGCTATGTCCCTGGAGACAAAAGGTCAGTAACCCAGTGTGTCATTCCAACTGATTTTTACAGATCTGCCAATTAAGTACCATATATGGTGGGCACAGAACTGCACTTTTCAGGACTTATTTTCATTTCACTATGGAATGCATGTCTGCGACCAAGTCTACACTCACTGCGGATTTCAGCGGCAATTGAAGGGAGATATGAAAGCTACGTACAGTAACTTGTGCATCTCCCTTTGACTTCCTAATGACTACTTACCATGGCGTCCCACTGTGCTGAGTTGATGGGAAATACCCTCCCTTTGACTCAGTGCTACTCTTCTTGCTGGGTAGGTCTTAATAAATCGATCTCCAGCTACTTTCGGG
The DNA here is from genome assembly GCA_007922175.1 of Pelusios castaneus. Taxonomy (NCBI): domain Eukaryota; kingdom Metazoa; phylum Chordata; order Testudines; family Pelomedusidae; genus Pelusios; species Pelusios castaneus. The sequence goes on along the minus strand of ML685756.1, from coordinate 26,912,846 downwards.
TTTGATTGAGCATGTCTTTACTGACACACTCAATCAAACTCACACAATCAATTCTACACTGTTGGCGCTGCCACTGTAAGTGTAGACCTGGCCCAAATCTGCTTCTGAACATTAGAGACAGAATGAATATGTATCAATTTCACTTCATTGCTCATTTTGGGGAAAAAACCCCAAACATTTTGATTCAACATTTTTTTAAACAAAAATGTTTCAATTTTTTGGCTTGACATGACCTTTAGTTTCAAAATGTCCTTTAATTTTTTTAAAACTAAAAACACATTTTAAAATGCTCGAAACTGAAACATTTAATTTTAGATGGAACAAACTGATGTTTTGTTTGACCTGACACTTTAAAAAAAACTTTTCAATACATACACACTTTAAAAAGTTTCTTAGATCAACCTGAACCAGTATAGATATTTTAAAAACATTTTGAAGTTACCAGTGACAAAAGTCTATTATTTTCCCAGCTGTAATCACAAGCTACATGAATTCATATAGTTTACAGAACACAATACAAAAATATTAGAAAGCAATTTTGCAAACTAAAGGAATCTAGGAGCTGATTCTGTATCAACCTGTGTAGTATGGAAGAAGAAAGAAGAAGGGTTTTCACAAACTCTCTGAGTTTATATTTTGGGATTTATAAATGAGAGGTAGTTATTATAAGCAGAGAGTGACAATGACCTTGGATACTGAATAGTCTACAATATCAAAAGTTGCAGAATGCAAAGATGAAGGAATATGAAACAGAAGCAGAGGCTTTCAGACAATCAGCAGCTGGTCATTAGAAATTTCTGTAAAATCAATTTAAATGGGAAAAAGGGCTAAGCAAGCTAAATTATAAGAGATACATTGGAAGTTAAAAGAACATAGAAATTGCCATACCAGATCAGAGCAGTGGTCTGTCTAGTTCAGTATCCTATTATGGACAGTGGACAGTTCCAGATGCTTCAGAAGATGCAAGAAACACATTAGTGGACAGTTGTGGAGAAAAAAAGCTATCCAGAGGGGAAATCAGTCAGAGGTTGGTTTATGCCATAATATATGAGTGCAACATTCATTCTAAAAAATAAATAAATAAAAACTGTATCCTACTGACGTAAGCTGAGATGTTTTTATCATCTGTAAAAATGTCCAATCACTTTTCAAATTCTGATAAGATTTTAATTTCACTCTTATGGCAGTGAGTTCCACAAGTTGGCTGTGCACTATGGAAAATGATTACTTTCTTCTCTATTTTGAAATTGTTGCCTTTCAATTCCATGGCTGTCCCTTATCCTGAGTTATGAAACTGGGTATATTTATCTTCTCTTCATTATTTTGTATACTTCACTGTCATGTACTCGCTTATTTGTCTCCTTGCTAAACTAAACATTCTTCATCATTTCAATCTCTAGTAACAGAACCTTCTCCAAGTCTCTAATTCCTTGACCACCTCTACCCCCATTCTCTTTTGAATACCTCTTTTTTGAAATAAAATGACCAGAACTGAACAGAATATTGCAAATATGGGCACAAATAGATTTGATTAATGGCATTATTATATCTTCAGTATATTTCCTCTCTCATTATATATACAGTCTAACTTGGTTTTTTGACTTTTTTCACTGACCTGTCCAATGACACCTAATTATTTCTTCTGAATAATTTGTTAATTTAAAAATTAAGATGACAGAACTAGACGGCTTGAGGGGCTAGGGAAAAAAAAGGAAAGAAAGAAGTTGTTTTTGTTAATGTTAGGTTACACAAAAGCATGTATTAAAGCCGAAGGGAAGGGACAGATAAGGAGATAATGAAAAGAAAACCACCATAAACCTTTAAAACAAACAGATCAGCAAATTATTTAAACTAAATCAACCCACCAAGAAAATTAGATGAAAACAATATAGAATTTCTGGGCAACATATTGATACAAATTTAATGATTTAAATCTAGAGCTACTTAAAAACAGAAGCACCACCAGGGTTGCCAACTTTGCATTTTAGTTTTTACTGACATGAAGAGCTGAAACTGATTTTTTTGTAATGAAAGGGTAAACTTTTTATTGACATTACTAAAAATGCCATAAAATATAATAATGTCACAAAAGTATGTATTCACTTGTGATATTCTGTACACAGGAATTTGAAATTATGCAATTGTTTTAGCTGCAGTTAATTCATCAATCAAGTTCTTTGGGTATGTGAAATAATAGAAATGATAAAGTCATGTCAGTGTAGTTTTATGATACAAGAAGTGATTCTGAATGAAGACAATCAATGTTAAAATAGGTTTTATTTCTACCCAATTTTACTGACATTTTAATTTATTTACTGACTGTATTAATATCATAAGTTCTTTTTAATGACTACCAGTAAATTTACTGATGGTTGGCAACCCTGGCCCCCATGTGGTTCACCTGTGTGAGACAGATCTAGGTCCTCTATTATACATTTTTCTTAAAACAGAAAGAAGAGACATTGGTTCAGCACAAATTCAGAATGACATGACTAGTTCATATACCCCAAAGCCTTCCAGACAGACTGAATATAGAATGGGAGGAGTACATTTAAAGTATTTTTTTTGAAAATCAAACTAAAAACCTTACATTTGGTCCTCTTGATCCTGGAATTTTGGGTTCACTCAACAAACTGGTGGTTCCTGACCCTTCCATATCCTATAGTGAAAGAGGACAGAATTACAGGAAGTTGTATTTTATCCTCTCTTCTATTTTACATTAGGAGTTTCACTGGAATCTTAAAAAAACAAAGACACCGAAGAAACAAATTCATTTAAAATTCTTCTCCAAACAGCATTTCCAGAATCTACCAGATGGATCACTGCTAAGTATCAGAGATGAGCTAAATGCAAACGTTGGAAATCCCTTGTACCAACTGAGAACCTCTCAAAGTGACAGGTTTGCCACTTTACCAGCCTTCCACATTATTTCACATTGAAAAACAGGAGAATGGAATGAAAGCAACATTTCAGTTTCAAGAGTACTTTGTACTACTTTAAATTCTCAGGCAGGAGTTGTGTTTTGTCATTTCATTATCTCATCCCATCATGCTGCTTTGTATAGCTGTACGTACTGTAATTACTTTTCAAAGCTAAATTGCTTAAACATTTATATCTGAGTCTGGCAAAGGAGGCTCTGGAGGCACTTTGCCAAGCAGCGTACTTGTGATTAAGAACTGAAGTTATTTCTTCCCCTCACCACTGAACACTGGGTTTCTGCTTGCAGTTACTGCGGATGCAAAAGATGATTCACGGGGCTTATTGAACCAAGCATGAGCTGAGAGAACACCAGTGTCTGTACGTGGGGTCAGGTTCTCTGAAGCAGAGTGCAGATCTCTATTACACAGAAAGGTGCATTGTCTTTAGATACAGGCCAATGCTTTTACACAAGATTGAGAGAGACAGAGAGAGAGCACTGCTTTCTCCACAGCCTGTCTCTACCCTCACATACCAAACAATGAGGGCAGAAAAGTAAGAGAATGCTGCTTAACCTTCCCTGCCCCCTTCCCCTTCTTCCCACAAACTGTAAGAGCATCAAACCAAATGAAAGATCTGTTGAGATTATGAGCTTTGTGCTGTAACTGTCTGCTCACTTCTCACTTGAATTGCATATTCCTTCACTGTGCCTCCATTGTGCTTTAATTGGTTTCTTTGTGGCAATATTTTTTCCATCAGACAGACTACGTAAGTCCTGTTTTATGTCTCGTACTGTCATTTTTGACACCTCTGTGTTTTTAATAGGTTCACCAGCTATCTTCTGCAATATAGTGTGTTCTTTTAGCAAGCACAAGGGCCAGCAACCCTGTCTCTCTCTCCCCCGTGTGGATCAGTTTGGGCCCGTAATTAATAACAGCTGCCTCCGAGTGCTGAAAGCAGTCTTTTGTAGAAGAAACATGCTTAGGGCAATAAACAGAATGCTAACCAAAAGCTAGCATTGTCCTAATGAAACTGGCATACCAACTTTAGAACAGACAAACATTGTCTTCCATTGGCAGAAGTAGGAATCAAAAAGATCTAGCAAGACTGTTCCAAGATGGGATTCCCATCTAGAAATGGGGAAATGATACTCATCCTGATCTTCCTGGCTTTTGAGTCAGCCAATACAGTTCTGCTACTCCAGTTCAAAGCTGGCTGGTCAATTTATGGTGCTGGAACCATGTCTTCCTTCATCTCTGCATGGTGCCAATGCAACAGCACCTCAATTCTGATTGTCTCCTGTCACTGAAGCAACTTTGCATCACTTAGACTTATGTGGAACACAGTTCTGTGAATTCCCACTGCACATGGCACCTCTCAGCTGGTATGAAGTAGAAAAGCCGGCTTCTATGTCAACTGTCCAGGGTCAGGATGGAGAACCCCCATACTTCACCAGCTCTTAAGGGGCTCATGGTCCCACTTCCTAGATGGAGTTCCTAGTCACCTGGCCTAAGTCAGAACAGCATCTAGGGGCTCTGACTTAGGCCAAGTTTTGGACCATGGTGGGCTATAACTGGCTTTTAACTATCCTTACCCCTTCCTGAATCAAGTGACTCCCTGGTAACAATGCAGTGATGCTCCATAAAAACTAGTGAATAGCTTAAGATATCTATGGGCCAGGTTCTGGTAACTTTATTCCAGTGTAGGACCAGCTTCATCCATGAATAGTTCCACTGACTTCAGTGGGATTACTTGTGGAGTGAGGTACTATTTGGTGTGAATTAGGGTATCAGAATTGGTCCCTAAATAAGCACAGGCATTTACATAGCCTCCATATTCAGTGTATTCAATCTATGGGACAATATAAAGGAACAATGCAGATACTGAGGGAACCACATATATCTCAGATAGAACTGGCAAATTCTAAAAGTCACCACTCTATCCTGGGCAAGATGTTTGCAGTCTCAATTGTCAGTCAAACATTGTTTATTCCTCACATAACATTAATCGTGGTCACTGGGCTGATGTATATTTGTCCTATACAGAAAAAAAAAAATAGCTAGAGAGCCTTTCCTGAACTGAACAGCCAAACAGTAGATGATAAACAGAGAGTGAGAGGGCAACCCATACATGGACACAGATGGAGGCTAAATTCCAACCTTGTTTGTCAAATATATGAATGCATAAAACCGTGCCCACCGACAGATTCTATACCTAAAGTTAACCAGAGAGGCAAGATACATTGAGGTAAGTTCTGCTTCCCTCACAGCACTCAGAGATACAGCTACTTTTTCAAAGAAAAGGATAGAACTGAGATGTAGGTGCACTCAAATTTTAAAATGGAGAAGGTCCTATATTCATAAATAAAACAATGTCTCTATTTTCAATCTTCATTTTTTTGGTTTAAGAGAAAGTGTTCCTAGAATATTGCATTGCATGAGGTCGCTACCAAATTTCTGCACTGTGTGTCTTTTAGCCTTATGTAAATAATCTGTCTGATCCCAACTTACGGCCTCTAAAATGATAGCATGTAAAAATTGGCATCTTAAAGCAGAACCTGATGCTTAGTTTTAATGCACCACAGCAGCTGTCATTGTATATTTAAGTCTACAGAAATTATTTACACACTAACAAACTACTAAAGTGGTTATGAAAATGGTGTCAGAGCTTTAGCTTATAGGACAACATCTTTGCTGTTGGCATTGAGAACATGGAATATTTTTATAAAAGTAATTTAAAGAAAGCAGTTAGTAACATATCATAATTACGGCCAAACAGAGGGCCAAGTTCTAGAGAGATAAAAACATAGTGAACATTACATGTAGGCTGGGAGAAAATAAAGTAAACCTAGAGAGAAACTTTATGGAGAATATTCAGTGCGATCAACTTTATGGTTAGACTGGAAATCAGTCACAGGAAAGTGCTCTTTCCATTGAAGCCAATATCTTTGCATATACAATTAACCCTTTTTATAGAAGAGCACCTCAAATCCAAATCCATATCCTGGGCCAGGCGGCCCCGGTGGTCCCGGTGGTCCTTGAGGCCCAGATTTCCCCGGCTTCCCATCAGCACCTGGCTGGCCTTTTGGGCCTGGTGATCCGATATCTCCGGCATCTCCCTACAGGAAAAGGGCAACATTACAAATGTTCAATAAAATCTTATAAGAAGATGTGATTACAGGATTTGTTTGATTGAAAAGCATGTTCACTGACTTAATTAGGCTGCATAATAATAATCTTCTGGACTTCTTCCATCCAAGGCTTTCAAAGGCACTTTAAAAAAATTAATGAATTAAACTTTGCAGGGATGTTGCATTCTTCCCATTTTATAGCTGGGACATGGAGGCAAAGAGAGGCGAAGTCATCTGCCCCAGTAAAGCAGGTCAGTAGTCAGAGCAGGGTCCCCTGATTCCCAAGCCCTGAGCAAAAACCCCAGAAATATTACCAATATTTTCATTTTGTTAATTTGCTTTATCTTGACTTTCTCTCAACTGTTTTGAAGAAACTTTTGATGGGGAGAATACAATGCCATGTCAAACTGTGACACACACTGTATATGAAGGATGTTGTTATGCTATGTTTTGAAATAATTACCTTTGGACCAACTGCACCAGGAAGACCTTGATCACCCTGTAAAATAAAACCAAAACCAGTTAACTGAACAGGATTAAATGATATAGGTACAGAGAACATAGATAGATATATAGATATGCTTTGTTTAGTTCAGGTTGCTGTTGAATTTATTGAGGTCCTAATGCTGAGTTTTAACCAGCAGCTTTAATACTTGTTATAAAACCAAACCTGCATTTGACTATTTGCCTCTGCAAATGACTAGAGCTTCCGGCACCATTTGCAGACAGGAAACTATATAATATTTCATTTATTGCAGCAGGTTTTAGAGGTTTGGACCACACAGAATCAAATACCCAGGGTGATATCCTCATCCCATTGAAGTCAATTGCAAAATGCTCATTGAACACAACAGGAGCAGAATTTGATACCAAGCGAAGGATAAGTATGGCCCAGTCAAAGAAGGCTAAGGTTACTAAAACAGCTGTTTATATGGTTCCATTGTGGTAATCTAGCAACCTGATTTTCTCTTTAACACTTGGTCTGTGACAAATTTCTGCTCAAAAGGGATATAGGAATCTTAACAAGCAAAATTACAACATTCTTCCTCTCTTCATGTTTTCTGAATGGCACAGGCCTGCCTATGAACTCTGCAGTGGAGTTACATAAAACTGTTCTACCTCTCTCAGCTTTTACTGAAACCTCTCTTACTCTGCTTCTATTTCCTGCAGTTTTCTTTATATAGACATTTACAGAACAGGCAGAAACCCAGAGCATGAAAACAGATATTTTTCCATTCACATTAACTGGATTAATAGCAATAAATATATCTGGCCAAGCACTGTAACCTCTATGAAAGCAGACAATGGGAATTTTGACTGTATGAGGACTCAACAGAAAGAGTAAGCAGCAGTGATATAAAAATACCAGACAAATTATGTACAATTTGTTTTTTTAAAAAAAAGGAACCACAGGAAGCAAGTGGGAACGGATATGCAGGCTGGATGGTGTGGCTGTGAGCCACTGCAGCATGCACAATGCTTCATTTATAATTTAATTCTTATCAAATACACACTGCAGGGAAAATAGGCTGTGAAAGACAAGTCAGCTGGCCTCATCCCACTTTCTGAGGGCTTTGCTCTGCATGAAAATTTCATGTTTGCAATTAGCCCTTCTCTCCTCCACATTGTCTCCCTAAAATCAGAGATTCAGATTAACCTAATTGACTGCAACCAGTCATCTTTATTCTTCTCTGGACCTTCACACAGGAACTGACCTAGCTTGTTGACGTCAATGGGAATTTTGCCATTGCTTACAATGGACATAAGATCAAGCCCTGAATTCTGGAACAGGGAACTTACTTTAACTCTCTGGTGCATGTAGCCAATGTGTGTGGAGGCCACTAGTATAGCCACACAGGGGATCAAGGCACCACTGGTGTTCCACAGAACTACCAACCCTAAGCATTCAAAACTCAGGAGTAAGCGTGAACAAAATCATTCAACTGGCTTAAAACTCATGACTGTTTAAAAAAAAATCAAGCTTTTTTTTTTCTTTGCCTGTTGTGTTTTGAACCTTTAGGGTGCACTCAGGTCCATTTTTCCAGATTTTCTCTACAACAGTAAAGGCCAGAAACTTGTTTTTAACAAAAGCAGAGGTTTTTATGCAATCACTTGACTCCAGGAGCACGGGCTTTAAGAAAACACCAAATACTGCAATGGTCATGACAAAAATTGCAATCGTTGGTGCCGTATAAGTGGTTAGGCACCCTCTTGTAAATAGGTCAGGACAGAAGGCTAAAACTCCGGAAAGAAGTAGTTCCAGTGGAAGTGGAAGATCTGCAGCAGGAATTTTTGCTGCAGCTATATACCCCTCCTGGCTGGAGGGGAGGGTGAAACCCTCCCCATGCAGTTCACTTGAAGATACCAGATTGCTTTGCTGTCTTTTTATGATGAATTACACCTCAATTATTTAGTACATTTGAAAACAACAGGGCTGGACACAACAGGACATTATAAGGTTGTTCAACTCCCCCTTCAGGTGCTTTAATAAGTGGTAGAGGCTGGATTCAGCAAATTCTTCAGGGCTTCTTGCACCTCAGATTTTATACTGATGTGAACCCTTTAGATTTTTAACTTACTTTTTCGCCTTTCTTTCCAGGAGGGCCAGCCATTCCACCAAGGCCAGGATGCCCTTGGGGCCCCTACAAAGGATGGTAAAGATAAGCATGTGTCTTCACAATGTTCCACTGGCAAAGCCACCCCAACCATATTAATTTATTTGAAGTAATACAACTTAAAAAAAAGAACAAACTCTAATATGACGGTAACTCCCATTCTAGTGATGCATACATGTTGAGTTCGTATTTATGAAGTGTTGGTCTTCATGCAACTAAAGAGCGACAGTAATACTTATGGAGAAATAACTTTTATTAAAGACTTAAAGTCCTTGCTATTATGGGCCTCGTTCAGCTTTTCTTGCAACCAGCAGCAGGTTTAAGTGTCTGATGCGTGCAGGATCCAGTCACACCGAGTTGGAAGTGTTGGCTTCTCTACTTCACAGATCAGATTCGAAACCTCACCTCTTACTCCTTTGCACCACGGTGACAATACAAAAGGGGTGAAGAGTCACCCTGACTGGGTGGTTATGGATTCCCCAGACAACAAGGAATTATTGATGGTACAGAACTGGGAAAAAGCCCATTTATGACTAAATTTTACTGGAAACTGGACAGAAAAAAATCAAAACCCAACTCCCACCCCCAAAAAAATCCCCCACGAGCAGCATTCTTTATTGGACCTTGTGGCCATAGTGGAAGAGGATGGGGCTGGAGCGTGCAGCACTCTAGCCACCTCCAGTTGGTGGAGAGACCATTCTAGCCAGTATAATGTAAAGCAGGGGTTGGCAACCTTTGCCAGCCCCTGTGCCAGACACGCCCATCGCACCCTCAGTAGGTGCCAGGGGCAGGGGCAGGGACTTCTCCTCCCTGCTGGCCCTGCCCCCCGTGTGCAGAGCTCCTGTTCCTTGCTGGCCATGTTCCCCACTGTGGGGTGGGGCCAGCAGGGGCCAGGAGTCCTGCACGCAGCAGCTTCTTTCCCCAGCTGGCCATGTTCCCCACTCCCTTCTCAACTGGAGAATCAGGCCCAGAATTTTTTAAAGAAGTTCACTCTAACAACAGTCTGAGCTTTGAGTCAGGATTTTTCCATATTAATCATTATCCTAAAAAAGATTAATTCTGTCATTAATTCTTAGATTTATACAGCTCATTGAAGAGTCATGAGATTTGCTGAATTTGAGTCAAATCAATTTCACTAAATTTCTTGATTTTACAAGAAACTAAAAAGTGTATTAAAATAAGGGAGCTATATGATTAGACTAAGACCGTCTGCTAAGTAAGTGACCACAAGTAGACTGTTTTTACAAAGCACGGAGTAACAAACTCAGACATCAGATGACAATGTAGCAGAAAAGGGAGGCTTTAAAGTCTATAGGGTTGGTATAACTGGATCTATATTATTGTCTGCCCAGAGCCCAGTACTGTGAGGTGTGGAGCGTCCTTCACTTCCATGACTTCAATGGGTGTGGACAGTGCTCATTGCCTCAGACATTCAGGGCACCACTCCTAACCCATAACTCAACGGGAGATTTACCACTGCCTCCACTGTGTGCTATATCAAGGTGCAGATCGATAGAGCCAATACTGATACTCTTGCTTATGTGAACAGTCCTTACCCTTTTAGTCAGTGATTACAACGGGACCACTCACAAAAGGTTGGAGGGTTACAGGACTGAAACCACAGGCCTTGAAAGATTTACACTGAGCTTTCCAGGCTGTGACCAGCCCCACTGAAGTCAAAGGGACTATTCAAAGTAAGTCAAGTTAAGCACGTGTCTACGTCTTTGTACAAGTCTGGAGCGACTGCCACATTCCATCTTCGCAGGAGCCATAAAGTAGTACTGTGTTTATCATCAATAGCTGGACACTTCTTGCAGGAGATAGCATTACTCTCTACTTTTCAAATGCTGAAATCCTCTGCAAACATTTTTTATTAGTCAGGGGCACATTTGATTTATTTCTGCTTTGTAAACAATAGATTTCTTAGGAATAAATCCAAATGGAAATGTACATTGTTTATTAGGGCATCTGTCTTTTTGTACTGTATAACAAGCAGTTTAATATCAAAGCTGACAAAATCTTACTTTAGGCTAAAGGTGAAATATTCACTTTTTAAGTCAAAATACACAGGTAAAGAATAAAATAAAATGAAGGAATTTATCATCTTCTCTCAGGATGAATTTGAAAAATGTATCAGTAAGTTTCAGTTATCTTCATTTCAAGGCCATAGATCTCTATTTACTTTACCTACCTTAGATGTACAACAACATAAGACATGGAAAATTAATTTCAACATAAAAAAATACTTTCTGCTGTTGCAAGTTTTGGTTAGAATGTAAATGCTTAAGGCAACAGATTATCTTGCAAAGTTTGTCAATGAAATTCCTCCAAGTTGCAAATTCCAAAGAGGTAGCTGTGATAGTCTAGTTCAGCAAAACAAACAAAGAGTCCTGTGGCACTTTTAAAGACTAACAAATGTATTTATCACATGAGCTTAAACAACTGGTTTGATTTGCTGTAACCGCCTGACCTGATCCTATTACTTACACTTTTTTTTCATAATCCCCCAGCTATGTGACTGGTGAACAGCATTACAATAAGGATCAGAATGTTTTGTTTTTATTGTAGAGTTCTATCTTTATACCTGTCTAGGGTTGCAGTGGGTTCTGACTGAAGCAGAACCAATGGGGTTCTGCTGCATGGGTAGTAAAAAGAATAGGGAAGGAAACTTGATGCTAAAGAGCACAACTTCGTGGTGGACTAGAATGGCAATGTCTCACAAATTATGCTGAAGCTATAGTGGTAGCTTGGCTCACTGGGAATAGTTGAGAAAGCCTAGTTATGTAGAATCCTCTGATGATACTTCAACAGCAGACAGAGTAACGGATTGACTTGGAGATAGATAGAGAGATACCACTTCAAATGGAGTTTAACAAAAGGGTCTAACATGCAGTGCTTTTTTTCCTGCCAGAACGCACCGGAACGGCGTTCCGGCACCTTTTTTTCCCCGCCGGTGCTCCCTCCCAGCTGTGCAGGCTGGGCCGGGCTGGGGAGATTTAAATCTCCCGCCCTGAGCATGCGCAGTTACAGCGTGCTCAGGGCGGGAGCGGACTGGTCGGCAAGCAGCTCTGCCGGCCGTCCCTGTGGTTCCCAGCCTCCGGCCAGGTAAGGGGGCTGGAGGGAGGCCTGGAGAGGGGTGGGGGG
>ML685756.1:26881635-26900641 GCA_007922175.1 Pelusios castaneus | reverse complement strand
CTTCTTTCTTCCTTTCCTTTTTTTCTTTTTCTCTTCTTTGTCTTCCTTCCTTCCTGCTCTTTTTTCTTTCTCTCCCTTCTTTTTTAAAACTTTTTAAAAATTAATTTTAAATAAAAACCTTTCTTAAAATTAGATTTCAATTCCAAATTCATTCCAATTAAATTAATTAAACACAATTAATTAATTAATTCTATTTACAGTCACTTTATCTTCAATTAATGCCTATAATTTCTGTCTTGTGAGTTTTCCCCAAAAATTTATTCTGAAAAAGTTTTTCACACGGCTTGAAAATTTTGCACACAAGCCACCAAACCTAGAGGGAACATTGGCTACTAGTTGCGTACACAACAGCAGGCCAGCAGGCTAACATCGGTCAGTCCCACACTATGGGCCTGGCCGGAGCCCACAGCACCAACAAAAAGTGTGTGGATGCATTACTGCCTGCCACCCAGTACCCAGAAACACAGGCCAGCAGCAGACGTGATAGCTACACATTCATGTTTTTTTCTAATTATAATACGGCCCCCCAACAGTCTGAGGGACCGTGAACTGGCCCCCTATTTAAAAAGTGTGAGGACTCCTGCTGTAAGACCTCACAGGTTGTCTTTCAGTATATTAGCGGCCTGCATAGTTAATAAAACTTAACAGTTTTTACCTTGTATTTTTATTTCTTTGATATATTCAAAAATTTACTGTTTACTGCACTATTTTCAGTGTTATTTCTTTATGACACGACGGACATCAATAGGAGTTCCGGTACCTTTTTTTTTTTAGAAAAAAAGCACTGCTAACATGCAAGACAACACCACGGAGTAGGTGGTGATTTATGATCGCAACAAAGCCTGATCTGAAAAAGACTTCCATTTGTTTCCATGGGTTTTTGATGAGGCCCAACAGCTCCCTGTTCAGCAAAGTAGGTAGTTAGATCATTCCTATTCACATAAGCATTCACGTAAGTGTTTTGCTGAATCTTCGTGGACCGCTGGATCAGCACTTGAGGCTGTAGCAACACTACAGATTTCTTAGGTATAATTTACTTGATTTAGGGGTGTGAATAATCCTAAATTTATAGCAATTATACCAATTTAAGCATCAGTGTAGACAGCCTCCTTGCAGACGAAGGAGATATTAAGCTGATGGGAGAAAGCTCTTCATTTAGATGGTCTTCACCAGAAGCACTACAGTGGTGCCACTTCATTGGGTATAGCTGCTCCTCTGTAAATGATGTAGTGTAGACATAGCCTTAGAGTTGCAGAAGGCACTCAGCATCACTGAGGATTGTACTTACATGCTCATGAACTGATGGAGGGTACATCTGAATCTGCCCTGTGAGTTTATAAAGAGACCACCCCCAGACACACAAGACTTCGATTCATGCTACAAGGAAGGAATGTGGCAACAACAGTGTACCACTTAGTGAGAAAAATGTTTTGGGGACTTCAATGAGGTTCAAAGGCTTTGTACCTTCAGAACTTGCTGAATCACTCTTAAATGAGACCAATACTTTAATGATTTTCCTATTATCAAAGATACAAGTTTCTTGATAATATCCCATGGGATGTAGCTGATAAGGAATTTGTTCACCCTAAATCATATATGATACCATGGTTGAAGTTCTTATTGGTCAAAAATTCTTGTTTCTCTTTCTGTGGCTGTTCCTTTCCTCTCCTCCTGGTTGACCTTAATATGGAAGACTGTCTTAACGAACTGGGTAATCTTTAAAAATGACATCTAACCTAAAAAAAGCAAATTTTTTTGTTTAAAGAAAGATTCCTACTGATTAATCCACAAACTGGGGTTTTTTTTAAAATCTTAGCAATGCTGAAGAGATTCTAGACTTCAAAACAGAATTATTTTATAGTAAATTTATAAGTAGAATGTCTTACCTTGGGGGAAAACTACTTGTCAGTATTAAAAAAAAAAAAAAAAAAAGAGAAGGATTTTCTGCCTATCTCAGAAATATTTTGGAAACAATGCCAAATGAACTTCCATAATGATACCAGTATAAAACTCTTTTAACAAGTGCTTTAATTTCATGATCTCAGAAGAATCAATCTTTTGAATATAAGTCAGTGAAGTGACAGTGACTCAACATCTCAGCTTTTTCCTTCTTCACAAAAACAGTTCAAATAAAACTGGAATTAAAGGATAGCAGAGTATAAGAATGTGGAAAAAGTAACTAAGTAATAAAAAGAAATCTCTTTGCATAGGTACATTTATAGGACCCAGTCTTGTGTCTTATACACAGGCTTAAAGTGCTCACAGTGCATACAGTTAAGTACCAGCTTAAGTCCTTGCATACTCAGAACCTTAAGACCTGATGCTGTAAATAAATTCTTACTATTAGGTATAGCACTTAGCACTTTCCAAATGGGAACTATTCAAGATAATAGTGCCATGCCCAGCAATAAGAATGTGAAGAATAAGATCTTTAAGATCTTATAGTAATTTTATCACCTCTTTCCAAAGGGGTAGCCATGTTAGTCTAGGTCAGCCAAACAAACAAGGAGTCCTGTGGCACTTTTAAAGATTAACAATGAAAGCTCATATGATAAATAAATGTGTTAGTCTTTAGAAATGCCACAGAACTCCTTGTTTGTTATCAACTCTTGTGATTGTCATTGCAACTCTCACAATATGTGGTGTGTTTCTTTATGCTTCAGCTCCTGATTAGGTACGAATCTTAGCTTTCTTAAAAAAATTTTTTTTTGGCAGTGTAGTTGTAGAGAAAAGCTTGAAAATGTAATTGAAATACATATTAAAGGCTCACAAACCAGAGAGCGAATAAAAATAATTTAGAACAAATCTATTTATATTTTAAATCCCAGGACTTTTCTACCAATTGCATAATTTGGGGGTGGGGGGGGTGGGGAAGGGAGTGGGTGAGGCATGACTCAATTTTTGAATGCTTGGGGATGGCGGCTGTGCTACAGTAGTATGATCAGCGATCCATTCCGTGATTGCCTAATCAGGGCCAAGAGTAAAACAAATTCCGGGTCACTCCCTTCTCCCCACAAGCTGGCTCCTTTATATCAGTTATAGGGCCAGAGTCCTGTAAAAGGGGACAAGAGGATCTGCAACAGGTGGAGAAGGATTTCACCCAGTGCAGACGCAGCAGAAACCAGCTATCTTATTAGCATCAGAGGATCCATTCACAAGCTGTGGGAGAGGGGGAGTGTAATGGGGCGGGGCTAATGGAGAGAGGGACATGGCCACAGCAGGCAGCACTGAAAGACAGCTGTAATTTAGACATGTCCCCAGGGCTGTTTTAAATTAAACCAGGGCTTCTTCAGCCCCTAAAGCATTCAGAGGCCACCAGAGGCTTAAAGTTACCTTAGGCTATGTACACACGAGAAACTTGTCCCGCAATAAGTTATTGCGGGACAAGGAAAGCGCTATAAACATAGTGCTTTCTCGTGTACACACGTGCTGCTTCTTTCACAAAGGAGCATTCACCGTGTGAATGCTCCTTTGCGAAAGAAGAGCAGTGCATGGTGGGAACCTGTCCCACTATTCACTGCCCACAGCCAGCCCCCTAGCCCAGCTGCAGGGCTTCCGGTTGCAGTGGGGGCTGCGTTGCCAGCCCCCGCTGTCCTCCGAAGCCCCGAGGCTGAGCTGGGGGCTGGCCCGAACTGGCGAGGGTTCGAGCCAGCCCCCCAGCTCAGCTCCTGGGCTTCGGGTGCCAGCAGGCGCTCCGGCGCTTAAGCGCCACAGCGCCTGCTGACACCTGAAACAGCTTCGCTGGAGCTTCTGCTGCCACCCGAACCCCTGGACTGAGCTGGGGGGCTGGCTCGAACCGGCGTGGGCAGCCGGTTCAGGCCAGCCCCCTAGTTCAGTCCAGGGGAGCTGCCAAACTGGGCAGCTCCCAAAAATACTCAATTTCGCTGCTCTGCTAGAGCAGTGAAATTGACACATATGTCAATTTCATGGCTCAGCTAGAGTAGTGAAATTGACATATTTGACAGCTCCAATGTCCCAGAGTGGCCTCGATTGGCACTCTGGGACATTTCCGGAGGCTGTCTATTCTGCAAAATGAGTACACGTGAGCATTACCGTGGAACAGCTGTTCCGCGATAATGCTACCACTCTCGTTTTGAGTGGTTTAACTGTTGCGCGGCAAGAGGGTGTTGCCGCACAACAGGGAAATTGATCGTGTGTACACTACTGGCTTTATTGCGTGGTAAGGAGCCTTATCGCGCAATAAAGTGATCCTGTGTACATAGCCTTAGTCACCATGCTATGCTTTCTAAAGAGTCTATGGCTATGTCTACACTTACTAAAGTTAGTTGGAACTAACTTAATTCAAACTAGCATGGCCCCACTAGAATGCTAGTTCGAACTAGCCATGTCCATGCATGGCACTTGCTTAGTTCAAATTAGTCAATTGCATTAAGGTCAATGTTAGTTCGAACTAACATGGCCACACTGGGTTAATTCAAACTAGCTAGTTCGAATTAAGAGTTAGTTCGAAAGGCATAATCAAATTTATTAGTTCGAATTAAGGAAGCCCTTAATTCGAACTAATGAAAGCCTAGTGTGGCCAAGGCTTAAGTTAGTTCAAATTAAGCTTCCTTAATTCAAACTAACATGCCAGTGCAGACATAGCCTATGAGGCTGAATTCATTGGGACTCCAGGCAGATTTAAGGATCTGCCCATGTGGGTCTTTTTGCAGGTCTGAGCCTAGTTCTGCAAATATTACTCAAAGATGAGGAACTGATCAGCCAGAGCACTTGGGTAAGACATTTACAACAGTTTTCTTCCACCTGTGTAACCCACAGAGGCCCAGAAGGAAGAGGTTGGGTTGTCCCAACTCAAATAATGCAAAAGCCTGGCCCACTACCTTAAAGGGGAAAAAACTTTCTGGGAGGCTTACTTGGATCAATTCACCATTATCGTTCAAATGAGTGGCTAGAAAGAGGGACAGAAAGAGGTTTCTAGCAAGCAACTTGCCTGCCCAGCTCTGACGGTGCTGCAAAATTTACCCCCAGAAAAGAGACTGAGTTATCCGGTCTGAATACAAGCCCCTGACATGTGATTTCGAGTTAGCCATCAATCTGAGCAAGCCCAGGCAGGGAGAGGGAAAAAAAAAAATTCATCTGAATTGACAGCTGGGGACCTGCAGAGGTTTTCTTTCCTGGCATACTCAGACACCAGTGAGGCCTCCCACCATAGCCTGGCAATGGACACAGATTATCAGCCTGACTTGGATTTGCAGATCAAAGTCAGTGAAAGGAAGCCAGAGACACTTGAGAGGCTGTGGAATTTGCCAGAGAACTTGAATCATTTCTTGCAGCAGTGCAGGAAGAAAAAGAAGCAGCTGCTAGTAAGGAAGAAGAAACCTGTTTGCCATGAATCTGTAATTACAGAGCTGTGTTTAAAAAGGGGATCGTGGCTCATGATCATAGAATCATAGGACTGGAAGGAACCTCAAGAGGTCTTCAAGTCCAGTCCCCTGTACTCGTGGCAGGGCTGAGTATTATCTAGATCAGGGGTGTTAAATTCATTTGCTATTTGACTTAAACGTACTTAAAGTGGGCTGTACATACCCTAAATTAAAATACTATGGTCTACACTCTCGCAGCATTGCAGAGTGCTGTGTATGCGAAACTGTGCTCCATGATACCTTTCTTTCTCTCTCTCTCTCTCTGTCTCCCTCCCCCCCCCACACTCTCTTCGTCACTGTTAGGGAGAGAGAGTGATCTCACGGAGCGCAGTCACAGGTTGGATGGAAGAGTTTCATGGGCTGCATCTGGCCCATGGGCCGCATTTTTGACACCCCAATCTAGATTGTATTGTCAGATTAGGAAGAACTGTTACATTTCATTTCTAAAATGAGAAATTGGCAATAAGGCAAAAATTAAAGGAAAGAGTTCAATTTTGTGTCCTATTTTATCACAGCCCAAGCATTTAATTTAAGGAAGGACAAGAGAGACTGTTGGAGGGGTCTAGTGAAAGCTTCTTTCCCAGTTTGGGAAATGAGTGATCACCAAATTGAAGGAACAAAGCTTAGTGAATGTACAAGGATCAGTCCCACTGTGTTTGTTTAACTGAAGAGTTAAGCAACAATAATGGGAGTTTGCCCTATTAACTGGCTAATAGGATTATGATGAGACTAAGGATAGCTGACACAGGCTAAAACATAATGGTTATTAGACCTGACATGTTCAACTGGCTAAGAGAATAGGAGATCCAAAACTGAATCACCTAATTGGTCTCAAATGGAGACAGTGACTGGGGTAAGGGCACACAGCCAAAAACTGGGAATATTGCATCTGAAGAACAATAGTGTTAGAAGAGACCTTCAGGGTCACCTAGGAGAAGACTTGTTCTTCTGATCCAACAGACATATAGGTTGTACTGCATTGGTCCACCAATTGGGGAAAATGGCCATTAAGGAGCCATCTTACTGGTACTAGTAGCAAAAAGGCAAGAGGCACTACAGATCATCAAGAAAATGTATCAGAAAGACTTAACTAAGGCCTTTCTATACTGAAAATGCTGCATCGATCCCCACGGATCAACGCGGCTTAAGTCGACTTTAGGAAAGTTTAGTGTAGATGCAGAGTAAATTAAGTCGACTTAAGCAAGCTTAAGTCGACTTAATTTACAAGTGTAGATGCACCCTGAGTTCCTCGAATTGATGGGATGGTGACAGGGTTAAATAGGTGCCTGGAGGTTCGGCTGGCTTCCTTTGTAGGCCAGTATCAAAGACACTGGTACCAGCATACACCATTCCTTTTGATGCATTATAGGACAGCAGTCAGTGAGAGTTCAAAGTGACTCTTTTATATGGAGTCCCTGAAGATGAAGAGAGGAGCTGAACTGTGGACTGTGTAGAAATCCTACAATCTAACACTGAAAACATTCACACTTTTGCTAGGGAAAATTTGAGGCTAGCCTCTGACAAAATGAAAATTATGTATGATGTCAGGTGATATGGGCAAACATTTAAAAAGGGGACCTGATCTGGTTTTATATTCCTAGAAGAAAGAAGAAAAGAACGCTAAACTGGAGAAACCTTGGAAGGAACACTATACACTACTGACCCCATTTAGTAAAGTGGTGCATAGGATACAGTTGGGTCCCTGGACTACACCAAAATTTATCCTGGAGGGCCATTTGAGGAGGTAGCAGGGGAAAGAATTTCAGCTTGGCTACCTTCTGAGTCTGAGAAGGTAGCTTGTGTGGATTTTGAGGCTGGAAAAGGTGTTACAGATGTGACGGTGAGCCCCCCCCCCCCCGTCCAAATAAAATGGGCTAGGTTTGCTTCAGCCAGATAATGCCACAGAAATATTAGGCCGGAGGTAAACATTCTCAAGGGCTCACTGAAAAGAAACCCAGGGAGAGAAAAGCCACAGAGAGATATGGGTGGGAATACAATATTTACATTGGTAATGTGAAACTACCCAGATGGAAAGATATTGTACATATATAAATAGTTAATACATGAAGGGTGCGGTTACAAGGTCAATTCAAAAGTATACACATGAAGGTCAGTTCAATTCAAACAGTGCAGAAGTGGCCCATTAACAATTCATGAGGTGGTGAGAATGTTTAAAGAGGGAAAATTACCTTTTGCTGGTGTGTATGCTTGTGGTTGGGTGGCTGTCTGTAAGCGAGGACTGGCCTACCTCCCAAGGCTTGAGAGAGTGGTAGGCCAGTCCTCGCTTACAGACAACCACCCAACCTCAAGTAAATACTCACCAGTAACAACACACCAGACAGCAGAAACACTAACCCAGATATCTCTCCTTGCTACAAACCCCATTGCTCACTCTGCCCACATCTCTACTCAAATGACACCATCATAGGACCTAATCAAACCAACCACTCCATTAGGGGCTCATTCACCTGCACATCTACCAATGTAATACATGTCATCATGTGCCAACAATGCCCCTCTGCCATATATATTGGCCAAACTGTCTGTCTCTATGCACAGGAATAATGGACACAAATCAGTTATCAAGAAGGGTAACATTCGAAAACCGGTAGGGGAGCACTTCAGTCTCCCTGGACATTCTGTAACAGACATGAAAGTTACAGTATTTCAGGAGAAAAAAAACACCTTCAAAAACAGACTTCAATGTGAAATTACAGAGCTGGAACTCATATACAAACTTGATATGATCAGCCTAGAGACTGGGAATGGCTGGCTCACTGCAAAAGGTAATTTTCTCTCTTTAAAATAAACAAGGAGTCCTGTGGCACCTTTAAAGACTAGCAAAGACTAACACATTTATTTATTGCATGAACTTTTATGAGAGATCTGTCAGTCTTTATAAGTGCCTTGCTTGTTTTGCTGAACTAGACTAACACAGCTATCCCTTTGGAACTTTCCCTCTTTAAATATTCTCACCTTCTCATGAATTGTTAATGGGCCACATCTACACTGTTTGAATTGAATTTACCTTGTTAACTACCTTTTACTTTTGAATTGGCCTTGTAACCTCACCCTTCATGGATATATATACCTAGCATATTGCCGTTTTCACTTCATGCTTCTGAGGAAGTCGGTCAGAACTCATGCAAGCTTATGCTTTAATAAATGTATTAGTCTTTATAAGTGCCACAGGACTCCTTATTTGTTTTGCTGAAACAGCCTAACATGGCTACTTGCCACTAATGCAAGAGGAAGTCGTGTTTCCCTACAGTATCTAACTAACCTACCACCAGGTTTGTCTCCTCAATGCAATCTCTTGCATACCTGGTTTGTGCTGAACAGAGTAGGGTTTTTCTCATAATTCTTTGTTTTGAATTATCTTAATTTCATTTTCAGTCTGATTTTTATCATTTTCATTGTCTTTTATATTACTCAAGTTTGTCTCTAAACAGCTTAAGTTGGCAGCAGCAGCTGCTGCATATAGATATTGGCTATATGGAAAACTGACAAGAGACAGAGTTCACAGGACTGAAATTCTAGGCTTTGTAAAATTTCTAATCTGATCAAGATTACTTGGCTCAAACAGGACAGTTCTGGTGTCCTTCCTACCTTCTGAAACTAGCAGCCTTTTCTGAGAAGGAAACAAGAATAACCTGAATGACTTTGGGGACCCTGGCTCCTCCAGTTTCTTCATTTTAGCACTTTTCTTCCCTCCCATAGAAAGCAAAAATGTACACTGTCATTTAAGGCAGATGCTGGATTGCCTTGTATTTGCTTGCCTTTTGATACCATTTAAAAGGAGTCACTTAAAACTGTAGTTATTTATTTATTTAAACTCTGAGGGGGAGATAATCGTCCTATAGCAGCACTTGCCATTTATACTAAGTACAGTGAACATTTGCTCTCAAACAGCTGGTTTTCCTATTTTAGTTTAAACAAGTAATACAATCAATTGACAGTGCCCTGATCATTCTCCTCATTTATTCACGAGTGGTAGAATGAAACATCCAAGTTTCATGTCCTTGGAATCACCTTCAGAAGGGCTTCAAGGAATAGGTACCCTTAGGACAAGTAAAAGCCTCAAGGAATGAAACAATTCATCCTGTGACTTATACAGATATTTTTAAAATCATGTATTTGGCTTGAAAGAACTGTGGGAGAATGTATGTTCAGAGCTACAATTCATTAGGGCATTTCCTAGTATAATTGTCTTTGCCTGAGGAAAAGAAAGAAACAGCACTGTAGCTAACTTGGATACCAGTTCTTTGGTGGGCCAGTCTTGTCTCATTTGAGATCAAAAGGAGCTGGACTGGGCCTCTCAAAAAGTGTCCTTCTACTCAGTCTGAAAAGAGGCTATGTTCAATAACCTCCTTCTTACTTGATGTAATCAGAATCATGTCTGCTTGATGCTAATGACTATGGTTTTTACTCATGTTAGCCCTGAAAAGTCCATATGACTAAGATAGAGAGAGCAGCATTCTCTTCCTCCATGTTTATTAACAAAGGTCTCTTTTACAAAGTGCCAGTTATGCATGTGTGCATCTAGTGAAAGCAGGAGAATAATTTGAAGTGGTCCAGATTTTAGCCTCAAAACTTCTGTTCCCAGTGCTGATGTGTAAGAAGGAAAGAATCTAACTTGACTCAGAGTCCAGACTGTTTTCAGAGATAGTAGTTAGTGTTTTTCTTGTTTCCTGAGCATATTAACACACTGGACATACAATCAATATGCTACCCCATGACACCACGTCTACTGTCACCTTTCAAAGAAGAATTGCACTTCAAGTGCTCCTCAGGACTAAAAGGTAAATTTTCATCTCTCGATGAGTTACAATGAAGGGAAAAAGCCCAAAAGTCCAATGGTAGATAAAGTATAAATTCCCTTTGAATTATGTAACTGCTTCCCAGTTTTATTTTCCTGAGAATATCAAGGGAAAACAAATAAACAGTCTCATTAAACTTCAGCAAAAGCAACCTTCATTCTTTTTCAACATGGTCCAGATTCTCTCAAATTCTTTGGCTGCTTTGCACTGCTCTGTGGTTAAGCAACACAGCTAGCTGTTCCAGAGAACACAATATTTTGGCTTTTTTGGCTTTCATAAGAATCTAGCACAAAATTCTAGCAAATCCTGGGCTCATTGACTAGTGTCCATCCTAAAGTATCAACAGTCAGCATTCTAAGGGCATGCAAGTAGTTTGTGTTGGAAATTACAGCTGAGATATAGCACTACTCATGCATGATACTCACTGGAGGGCCTGGCTCACCAGAAGGTCCATCTTTTCCATCTTTCCCAGGTAACCCAGGGGGTCCTGCATTTGCATTAGGTTTTCCAGGAGGGCCGGGTAATCCTGGAGGGCCTGGCGGCCCAGGGAGACCCTTGAAAAATCAGAAATACTGTTAAAAAACACCCATTCTAATTTGTGTTCATCTACACCCTAGCCAGGTCCATGCAGCATTCTAAAATAGAACCAGCAATCTTAAATAGAATTCATAAGACTCTATACAACTGAACATGGGCAAACACTTCCCTTTCTTTTCATTAATGGACAATCCTACTCCCACTGATCCCCTCCTCTCCCTATGCAGGAGGTCACTGCCCCCTGGTTCAGGGAAATATGTTTCCATCATAATCTGCAGCAATGGAAGAAAGTTAAAAGTGAAAATTGTCTGGGTTTGCTCTGTGTAAATCCTGTAAAGTACTTGGAGAACATTTCAGGGAATCAACATGGCCTTCAAACCTCAAGCAGTTAAGTTAGACAGACCTCAATGGGCCTTCTGCTCTTAATTTCAGAATGAGCATGATTATTATTAGCAGTAGTAGTATTACCATAGCACGAAGGAGCCCTCTTCCTAGATTAAGACTCTATTGTGCTAGGCATTGAACAAACACAACAAACCAATGGTCCCTGCCCCCAAAGACCTGGCCCTGTTAACACATGGACACTGAACTACATAAAATGAATGATCCATGGAAGGAACCAAGTTGTATTCACATATAAGATATCTGAAAATTCATCTTTCTTAAGTAGAAGTTAATTCATGTCACTTAATTTTTTATTACTGGTCCTGTATATTAACAGAGAAAGGTCATAAATAATTTTGAATATCATGGACTTGAACCTGCCAAGGTGCTGAACACTTTGGCCTCGATCTAGAAAATGCAATCACTTTTTGCACACGAAGACACCAATTGGACGGAAATTGGGCTGAGAATAAGTTACTCGGGACTTGGCAATATTCAGCCCTTGAACAGCAAGTCTGACCTGGACTGAGAAACGAATAGACTTTAAGCTCAGAAAAGACGATTATGATCATCTAATCTGACCTCCTACATAATGCAGGTTAAAGAACCTTACCCACTCTGGCACTATACCCCTAGCCTACGACTGCATTACTTAAGTCCTCAAATCATGGTTTAAAGATTTCCAGGCACAGATAATCCACCATGATGTCAGTGAGAAGGCTGCAGGACAGGGACTATACTACATTGGTCAGGCTTTCTGCATATGATATCTTAGATTTCCTGAAGGTTAGAAAAGAGATTTAGGAAGATTATAAAACAGAACATTTCAGTATAGATGACAGATCCATCCCAATGGTGCATGGTCGATGCTGTCTACAATGATCAGTGCAATATCTTCGTGTTTAGGTTTGTTCCCTTTTGACGATTTAACTACCAGCTCTTCTTCTTCATAATGTTTTCCCTGGTGTTTCTGGCTGAGTCTCTGGTCATTAAGCCCAACTAGGAGCAACATTCCAGGTAATGCTTGGAGATGGGAGTTTTATAGGATTATCATTATTGTATTGTATTATTAATTTCAGCAAAAGCCAGGTCAGGCTGGATTTGGCTGATTGTCTAGAGATGATGTAGAAAAAAATAGATAAGTATCAAGGAACACTCCAAATTTTATCTTGAGTTAAAGATGATGATGATGGGCTGGCAATTTCTAAAAATGTAATATTATTGGCTCAACATCAAGCCACTCCAATGCAGAGGAAAGATAAGAGCCTCAGGAGGCCAATATGGCTGCACAAGGAGCGTTTCACCTGCCTAAAAACCAAAAGAAATACATTCTTGAAATGGAAGGAGTGGCATGTCACCAAGGAAGTATACGTGGAAATAGGATGAGAGTGCTGGGACAAAAATCAGGAAAGCAGAGGCAAAGAATGAGTTACAACTGGCAAGGAATGTTAGAGACAACAAGAAGGGATTCTTCAAAGAAGTCAGACAAAAAAGAAAGATCAAGGATGGGGTAGGTCCACTACTCAATGGAGATGAGCAGGTAATGGGAAATGATTTGAAAGCAGAGCTGCTCAATGCCTACTTTGCTTCAGTCTTCTCATTAAAACAAAAAAAAACACCCCACACAACACCAAAAAACCACACACAGGTGACCAGGTAACTAAAAAAATAATCATATAGATAATAAAGGGGAAGGGATGTAGATAAGGATAAGCAAAACAAACAAACAAACAAAAAAACCCAAAGACTGCATCAGATCTGCTAACCAACCAGAATGAATTCAAAACAATGGGGCTGGATACTATTCAACCAAGGGTCCTGAGGGTATTAGTTGAAGAAATCTCAGAGCCACTGGCAATAATATTTATGAACTCTTGGATGACAGGAGAAGTCCTTGAAGACTGGAGAAGGGCTAACGTAGTGCCCTCTTTAAAAAGCGGTGGTGGTGGAGGAAGACACGGGGAACAATAGACCAATCAGCCTTACTTCAATACCTGGGAAACTACTAGAGCAAGGTATAAAATATTCAATATGAGAATACTTGGTGGATGAAGGGGTAATCCCTAGCAGCCAGCATGGATTCATCAAGAACAAATCATGCCAAACCAGTTTGATTTCCTTTTTTGCCATGGTAATCAGTTTAGTAGATAGGGAGGATGTGATGGACATAATATACCTGGACTTCAGTAAGGCTTTTGACACAGTACCACATGACATTCTGATAAGTAAGCTGGGGAAATACAGACTCGGAAGAACTACCATTAAGTGGCTATATACATAATTGGTTAAACAACCAAAAACAATCAGTAACTATTAATGGAATGATGATTAATTGGAGAGAAGTCTCAAGTAGGGTTACACAGGCATCTGTTCTGGGTCCAGTGTAGTTTAAAATCTTTATTAATGAGTTGGATGTAGGTATAGAGAACATACTGATCTAGTCTGCAGCTGATACAAAGCTCGGGTGAAGGAGGGACTTGCCTATACTTTGGAGGGTAGAGCTACAACTCAGAGGGATCCTGATAAATGGTAGAACTGGGCCTTAGACAAAAAAAATGAAATTTAAAACACATATGAAGGTGTTGCACTAAGAAGAAAAATCAAATGCAGAAATATGCAATAAGGGAAAACTGGCTTGTCAATAGCATTGCTGAGGATCTAGGTGTTGTGGATCACATCAGCTGAGTCAGCAATGTGATGCTGTGGCAAAGAGAAAAGCAAACACAATTTAGGTTGCATTAAGAGAGACAGTCTGCAAATCATTGGAATTGATAGTACTGCTCTACTCAGCACTGGTTAGGCTTCAGCTGGAATACAGTGTTCAATTTTGGTCACCAATATATAGAAAGAATGTGGACAGGAGAACCTGGAAAGGATCCAAAGGCGAGTGACAAAGATGATCAGAGGAATGGAACGCAAGCCATATGAGTAAAGGCTGAAGAAATGTGTATGTTTAGTTTGGAAAAAGAAGAGATTAAGGGGGAACATGATAGCAGTCTTCTAATACGTGAAAAACAGCCATTAAAAAGATGGAGAAAAGTGATTCTCTTTTGCCAGAGGACAGGACAAGAAACAGTGGATTCAAACTATAGCACAACAGATTTAGATTAAATCTCAGGAAAAACACCCTCACAGTAGGACAATGGAACAGACTGCTTAGGGAAGTTGTAGAAGTTTTTTTACTGGAGGTTTTCAAAAGAAGGCTGGATAGCCATCTGTCTTAGATCCAAAAAGCCTTCCATCTTGGCAGGGGGCTTGATGACCCTTGCAGTCCCTTCCTGCCCTATTATTCATCCTTGGGTAGGCATCCTACTGGGCCATGTGCTATATAAACACATAGTAAAACAGTCTTTTCCCTGAGGAGTTTATAATCTAAACTAACAATCCAGATAAAAGATGGGACGGGAGGGAAACAAAGGGACTGGTAGGTGAAGGGACAGGAGGTCAGGGGGGAAACTAGGAATAGAATGGAGGTGGTCTCATTCTTGATCCACCAGATTGTCCATTAGACCACAGTGCATCTCAAGAAACGCAGCTCTCTGCAAAGTACCAGCATGAGTGTGTCACATGTCCATAAAACAGGGACTGATTGTGACTCAGGTAGTACAAAAAGTGAATTCCATCCAATTGCAGTAGTGTCTGAATCATGCGTCAAAAGGAACATGTTCATTATAAATAGGCAACAACCTTTGATGAATTCAACACTGGGTAAGTATGAGTCATAGATTTTAAGTTCAGAAGAGACCACAATGATCATCTAGTCGGACATCCTGCATAGCACAACCCTCTGAATCAGAAATCTCTATATCAAGTGCATAGCTTTTATTTGAGCTATAGCAGATCTTTTTAGAGTCTTGACTAAATAGAACTATACCACTGATCTTGTTCTTTGAAAGGGGATGGGAAGATGATGGAGAGGACTGTCAAGGCTGACAGGTGGAATTAGTGGGAATTAATAACTCCATGTAGTTGCACAACATCTTAATGGAACAGATGCCTCCCAGCTTCAGTCCAGAGCTGAACAAGCAATGACCAATATCCTTCCTTTTTTTCTCATCTTCCCTGGTTTCTAATAATCTTAGAATCAAAAGAAAGTGAAATGAGCAACAAAGATTAGTACATACTTACTCTTAAAAGCTCACTATCTCTGTCAAGGGCACCAGACCCAGATCCATCAGGTTCCAGTCTACTCTGAAGTAGAGAGAATTCATTTAAAAATTTGTTTTAAATGAGGAAATGCAAGACAGAGATAAAAATACCATTTGTACTTCATTGTTAATCTCATTATGGTTGGCATCTCATTAGTAGAAAGCTGCCTATGAAATAAAATATATTCTTAAGATCTCATTGATATTTTGTATATCTAAATGCACCAAACAATATTTAAATCAGATATTTTGGATGAGTTTCATACCATTTAACCATATAAGTTATTCAGTTCTGTATTCACTATGCTACTGCATTGACAAGGTCCTTATGCAAGATCATTGGCGATCAGATGCGGTGGGTTTCCCTGCGGCTGGGGCTCTTCTGTCATGCAAGAGCTGGCAACTCATCTCCCCAGCCGCAGCTCTCCCTTCCCCCGAGGCTCATCTCCCCCAGCCGCGGCTTTTCCCAGCCCGATCTTCCCTGGCCATGGCTCTCCTCTGTCAACTGAGCACCTGCCAGTGTGGATGCAGGTGTAACCTTCGGGTGGGCTAAATTTAATTAAAGTGCCCTTCTCCAGTGCCCCACAGAAATACACCCCAACCCCTGGGGGAAAGCAGCTGGAGACCCAGGATCCAGTCTGTACAGGACTCACGGCGAAGCTTGCTCAGAGCTACACTCACACATTAAAATACTACTAAAAACAAACATAACAATGAACTTTATTAACTACTAACTAAATGAACCTTAACCTAAGAAAACAAACTACAATTAACCAAGAACAATCCCTTGCATGAAAGATACCCAAGAGTCCCAAAGTCTGTGTGGAGTTCACCCAACTCTCAGCTACAGTCTCTGTTCCAGTGTGGAAGCTGGAGTGGCAAGAAATAGCTGTCCTCTTCTTCCTTTGCTGGGATCCTCTGTAGCATTACATGCAGGCTCTCTCTTCTTCTCTGCAACCAGCCCTCAGTCCCATATGCATGTCTGCAAGGTCTGTCGCAAATGACTCCTTTACATGGAGAAAACATCTTGTTCACTCCTGGCTCAGCTCCTCTCCAGAACACTGAGCACATGGTCTCCCCTCAAGGCAGCTCCTGCCTGCTGTCTGCTCAGGCTGCTGCTCTCCAGTCATCTGACTGATCACATCATACCAGCAGGGTACACTGTGGAGCATGCTCAAATTGCTACCACTCCCTGCTTCTGGAAGTTTCCAGTTGTGGGTCACTAATCTGCCCAACAACAGTAACCCACCCTCAGCAGGTCTCTCAGAGATAGCCTTTTCAGGCATATGGGTTACACAGGCAGTCGACTGGAGTGTTCTGTGTAGATGCTCTAAGTTGACTTAACAAGGTCGACTTTAAGTCGACCTTGTTAAGTCGATTTAACAGAGTCGATTTAGCTTAACAAGTGTAGACATAGCCCAGGGTCCCAAATAAGAACATCTGTTGTGCATCTTGAACTGTAACTACTTAATCCTCTGTACCTAGGATATTTGCAACCTTTCCCTTTCCTGCCAGCCCTCATAAAGTACCCTGTCACTTAGCCATGTGCCTAAGTGGTTATTGGAACCCACTAGGGCTAGCTCCTATATGGCCTGGCTGCTGCACCTTCACAGCTATGTGTGCTCCAGCATGGTGCAGCCTCACTATTCACAAAAGAAACGAACACAGTGCATATTGAAATCTCTAAGTTTTAAAAATTGTATTTAAAATTTAAAAAGTAAATTATATACCAATTTGTTCATGCAGTGTTATTATAGCTGAGTTAGTCCAATGACATTAGAGAGCTATTGTGGGCAAGATAATATATTAGATAATATATTTTATTAAAGCAACTTTTGTTCAAGAGAAACTTTTGAGCTGACCGAAAGCTCCGCTTCAGGTCTGAGATATGGACTCAGAGTATCACAGCTAAATACATGGTGGAACAGATTGTTTAGCATAAAGTAGTTAATATGAATTTCAAGGAAGCATTCGGGGTGAAGTTTCTAGTTCACACTCCTCCAGTTATGGAGTGGGAGGGAGAAAAGAGGGGGAAAAGAGGGTTTTTTGTGGGATGGGGATTAGTGTGTTATAGATTGTTGTAATAAGCCATAACTCTGGTGTCTTTATTAAAACTATGATCTTTAATGTCTGGCCAAGTTATGAATTTAAGCTCCCAGGCTAATTTTTTAACATGTGCAGGTTTCCTTTGAGAATGAGGACAGAGGACAGATATGGAATGATCACTGTGTGAAGCGTTCACCCACACATGATAGGTTTGTGTCTCATTTTTCTGGGCAAGCGCATAGTGATTGTCTGGTTTCACCAACATAGTTGTCATTTGGCATTTAGTGCACTGATGAGATATATCACCTGAGTGATAGGCATGTGTAGGACATATGGAACTTTAAAGACTTGTTGTGAAAGGTATTGATCATCATAGTAGTAGAGATTTGTCTGCAGGTTTTTGCATCTCTTTTGGCAGGATCTGATACCTCTTGTAACTGGTGTTGTCCTGACCTGTGGGAAGCTTGCTTTTGATTATGAACTTGGAGAGGTTGGGTGACTGTTTGAAGGCCAGAAGAGGGAGTTCAGGAAAAGTTTCTTTCAAGATGTGCTCCACATCAAATATAGGTTATAATTCTTTCATGATATTCCACATGGGTTCCAGTATGGAGTCATAGGTGACATCTACAAGTGGGTGGTCAAAGGGGATTTTATTTGTTGAAGCTGGTTCTTTTGAAGTATTTATGTGGCCTGTTCCATAATGCCCCCTCTACTTCTCTGGTGAAATGTCCTTGGCTGCGTCTACACTGATAAATTAAGTCGACTTAAGCTTAGCTTAAGTCGACTTAATTTGCCCTGCGTCTACACTACACTTTGCTTAAGTCGACTTAAGCAGCTTGCTTAAGTCGACTTAAGCAAAATAAATCGACTTAATGAAAATTAAGTCGACTTTATTAAACCACCTTTCTATTCGACCTAAGGCTTAATTCGACTTTTTAAACTCGAATTAAGCCAGTGTAGTCCTGGGGTAGCCCTGTCGATTTAGGGCTACCCGAGGACTACACCAATGCCCTCCCTGCCGGGCGGGGGGGGGCACAGGGGGAGCCTGGCATGCCCCCAAAGGGCAGGGCATGTGGGCAGGGTGTGACACTGTCTGGATTTAGGGAAGCATTTATGATATTATTTTCTAGGGATAGCTCATAAATGCTATAATCCATAGGAACTATGTCATGTTTGGTATCAATAGAAAGATAGTAATTTACTGGGAATGATTATATAGTTTATGTCTAGGAATTCTATTTCGATTAGAAGTCAGGAATTTGGTATTATATACATACTTTAACTTGTGACATTCTGGAGGAATGACTTAGACAGGAGGGTGTGAACAACCATTGTCTCCTTAATGTTAAGGTATCTGCCAGGTGATATTTTCCCAGGGAGTAAACTGATGAGCCATTAAGGACACAATGGTTGTATTCTTTATGTCCTTAATGGCACATCAGGATACTCCCTGGGACCATTCTACTTGGAAAATTCCTAAACATTAAGGAGACAATGGTTGTTCACATCTTCCCGTCTAAGGCATTCCTCCAGAATGATACACGTTAAAGTATGGATATAACATCAAATTCCTAACTTGTAATCAAAATAGAATTCCTAGACATAAAGTATATAATCATTCCCAGCAAATTACTACCTTTCTATTGATACCAAACATGACATAGTTCCTATGGATTATAGCATTTAT
>ML685756.1:26774404-26862729 GCA_007922175.1 Pelusios castaneus | reverse complement strand
TGTGTGCGTGTGTGATCACTCCGGGGGGTTTGGAACAGGTGCCCCTGGGTGAAAGGGGACTGTCCCTGCTGCATTCCTGCGTGCGCCTTTCCTTGGCCAGAGCTGCCTGCAAAGCAGACTCCACCTTGGCCATAAGGGCGTTACACAATGAACTAAAGTATGCATGAAGAAGGTACTCACTGGCAACCCATCTTTACCAGGAATGCCCTGAAAGAAAACAAACAGAACACCCATTATATATAACATGTTTAAAGAAGAAGCATATAAACAACCAATCAGCATTTCATGTTGTGATAAAATATCAAAACAGAATTAGGATCTGTACTGCGTTACCATATGCACTATCTTGTATACGTATTTAACTGGGTGAATGTAGTTGTGATCAAGCAGAGAGAAAAGTATAAAACACTCTTGTATGTGTGTATCCAGAAGTGGCATCCTACAGGGAATTCATAAACCACGCATGTTGGGAACCACACCACCTTTCCATTCAATATTTCTCAAAATCCAAGTCCCACCTTTGAGGTGCCTGGCTGGCACATAAGTAGCTGTGTTGTTTTATACCCTTTGGGCCTGAACTTCCACTGCCAAGCACACTGTATAACCATTTACACATGTGCGGAGTGTAAAACTAACATTTTGCTGCGGGAGGGTTAAAGTTCCACTTTCACTACACAGAGTGCAAGGCAGGAGAGAATCAGCCCATCATCTGTATGTGAACAATAAATATTGGTCTTTCTAGATCACGTACGTTGCTTCAACAGAGATGCAGTACTTACAGGCTCGCCATCTCGCCCTGGTTTTCCTGGGGGCCCAGGTGGTCCTTGAATCCCTGTCTGTATTTGTTTCAGTCCTGATTTTCCTGGTGGTCCTGGGGATCCTTCAGGCCCTTGCTCTCCTTTTTCACCTCTCTCACCTTTTTGGCCCTAAGAATATAAAATATACAATAGCTTTATTGCTCTCCTCTTACTGTTTTAGCATATTTTACTATCATACCAACAGGCCTCAACCAAGTTATGGCCCCACTGTGTTAGGCACTGTACAAACATATATTACAACCAATTCAGCATATTAAACCTCACTCTGACTGATCAAGACCAATGGATCATTCAAATGGATCACTCAGCTAAAAATGGGATGATTGCCAGGGTCTAAATGGTTATGACCTAATTTAATTTGTTATGTGTAGACAGAATATAGACACCCAACTAGCAATATATACATTGTGTTTTTTTAAAAGCCAGTTTCCTACACAAAACTGAATGGGAAGAAAAAATTAAATATAAAAATGTTAATAATTGGTTGTTATTTAAAAATTCTCTGTTAGGCACCCCCAAATATTCTGACACCCTCAGCTCTCACACACACAATTCAGTAATCATGAAAGGTGGCTTCTTTGGTTTAAAAAAAAAATCAACCTGGTAAGTGAAGTGAAAGCAGCTGCTACAACATTTATGGAAAAAGTTAAGAAGCTGATAATAATGAATATAAACCAGCATTTAGTAAATACAGACAATTGATAAGGGAGGCTAAAGGCATCAATGACCAGCAGGGCAAAGGACATTGTTTTAAGAACACCTCGAGCAGTGGGTATAGCTTCTATTTTTTTTTTTAAGTCAGAGTCATGCTCTCTCTCTCCCTCTCAAAGGTGGAAAAAGAGTTTTATTTGTCCTCCCAGCTCAGGGGAAGACATGTATCAAAACAACAACAGCAACAACAAAAGTCAGAATTTAGGTTCCCTAGCTGGGATTTTTTAGTCTCATATTCAAAGGTTTTAGTCTCATATTCAAAAGCAAGAGGCCAATAGCTTCCAACATTTTAATTGCCCTAGACTAGAGAACTATTATTATCTGGCCCCTCTCCAGTCCTGATTGGCTCTAGATTCTATTTTCCTCAGAGTCCAGGTGAAGCTTAAATCAGTCTTTCTGGGGCCAATTGGTGGTTAAGGCAACCGAACTGATTCTCAGGCGTCAGGAATCTTTGATGTCTTTTGATTCCCAAAAGACAGCAAGAAAGGAATTCAAACAAACAAAAAACAAACACACAAACAAAATGCTGAATCTCACAAAGAAAAATAAATGTCCCCCAAAAGACAAGGCAATCTTTCAGATTCCATTTGTATCACATTCTCTCCCTTAATCATACCACATACAAAACAATGAGTTTTATAGAATCCTCTCCTAATGTACATACCCCACAAAGCACCAAACCACCCTGTCACAGACCATAAAATCTAGTTCTTTACACATATCAGGACAAACTAAATCGTACCAATTGTACTGCTGTAATAGAACATGGATGGTTACATTGTCAATCATGCAGTAGAGAAGGAAGTAATATTCAATAATTATTTTTGTTCCGTATTGGGAAAGAAGGAGGATGATGTAAGCAGGATGTTCCTGGTCCTAGATGAGCCAGAAAGGTGAGGGGAAGGCTCCTTGCATTCACTTTCGCCCAGGGCCGTCCTTTGAGTGGGGTGATCACCCTGAGCCCCACAGTTTCGCAGGCCCTGCTCCTCCCCCTACCCCCGCCATGCAACCTGCTTTCCCCACCCCACTGCCTTTGGCTTGCCACCAAAGGCAAGGGGCAGGGCAGGAGGTCAAATGCCAGGCTCTGGGCCAGCCCGCCCCACCTCCAGGTGGACCAACCAGTCCAGGGGGGGAGCAGAAGAGTAGAGCCGGGCCTTTGGGCCAGCCCGCCTCGCCCCGCTCCCGTTCCTGGCTCCTGCTGCCTGGTCCCTGTAGGGATTCTGGCCCGTGGTTCATGCTGAGACGGCAAGTCCAGGCACACCTGGACTGCCTCGATGCATGATCACGAGCTGTCCGCCTGTAAACATACTGAGCAGGGAGAGCGTGGGAAACGGAGAGCATGATAGAAAAACACTGAGTATTTGACCTTGTTATATTCTTGTATCCTGCTATGTTTTTGCACTGGAATGCTTATTATGATCCTATGTAAGTTGTTTATTCTGCTTAATAAAAAGGAGGTAGCAGGCTCAGAAAGGCAGCTTCTGCTCTTCCATGACCTGACATTCTGTGTCTGTCATCCCTTCAGTCCCCAGCCATGGCCTCAGATTCCTGCTGTGGGCAGGGCTGGCTCCCACCAGCATTGGCTCAGGTCCGCAGCCGGGATGACTTCTGCTGGTGGCCTTGGGTCCCTGGCCATAGCTGGCGGCCTCAGCTCCGGGTCCCTGGGGGGCAGAGCAGGCCAACCTGCCCTGCCCTGCCCCCTCCAGCACAGAGGGGGCCGGGGGCGGGGGTTCCCCCGTAGGCCGATTGGCCTTGGACCCCGCTCCCCCCAAGGGACAGCCCTGCTTTCCCTCCTATCTTCCTGTGCAGGGATAAGGTGCAACCCAACTCTAAGAGTTTCTATCAGACTTTATGATGGATTGATGAAAGAGTTGGCGATTGTGTGATTATCCCTAATGTTTTACAAGGTATTTAAAAACAAAGTGAGTGAGGCAATATCTTTTATTGGACCAACTTCCATTGTCTTTCAGAAAATACCTTTATACAGAGCTCTTTTTCAGAAGTAAAAAATCATTGCTCTAATTAAAGGTATTTTCTGACCTGGCTTTTCTCTCTAATATCCTGGGACCAACACTATATACCGGTACAAGGAATTTACAAATCTTTCTGGTCCCTAATTTGCCATTAAATCTAAAGTGTCTCAGTGTCTCTTCAATTCAATATGTAGTGTACCTGATGCTGGCCTACAGAAATTATCCTCAGCATCTTCTTTTTCCTAAATAAATGATTCCCATAACTACTACTTCGACCTTTGACCAATGGAATAGTTGAGCGTCCATCTTGGAAGGAGATGTGGAAGGGATTTCTTTTTGAAAGCAAGATGAAAAATGAAAATTTTGAAGTCTTCCAGATAGTCCCCATTTTTGATGACTGTGCATGGCTGGAAATTGAAATGCTGTGTTTATCCTCAATGGTGCAATAACACAAACACCAGTGATACAAGCTTTTTCACCACAGCCTTATCAGCATGCCTCATACTCAGACTGGGGGGTCATCTCTAGCGGGGAAAGGGTAGTTCAGCTCTAATGCCCAACTGAATCTTGCCCTTTATGATGAGACTGCCAAGAAGGATGCCACTTGTCAGTCAGCCAGTCAATGGCTTTTTCAATCCTTAATTTTATTTTATTAATAAAAGCCAGCAATGTATTAATGAATAATGTCCACATGTGAATTCACGTGACTGATCTTAAATGAGGATATCAGTGTAACAGATATCAAAGAAACTTGGTGGAATGATTACAATCAATGGGACACAGCAATACCAGGGTATAAAATATACAAGAAAGATAGAATAGTTCATGCTGGTGGGGGAGTGGCACTATATGTGAAAGGAAGCATAGAGTAAAATATAGAAACATCTTAAATGATTCAAACTGTCCCATAGACCCTTTATGAATAGAAATTCCATGCTTGAATAATAAATAGTAATAAATATAGCAGTAGGAATATACACCAACCAGCTGACCAGATGATTGTGAAATGCTCAGAGAGATGAGAGGCTACTAAAACCAGAAAATACAATAATAATAATAATGGAGGATTTTAACTCTCCCCATATTGACTGGGTACATGTCAGCTCAGGAAGGGATGCAAAAAGGAAGTTTCTAAACACCATAAATGGCTGCTTCTTGGAGCAGTCATTCCTGGAACCCACATGGGGAGAGATAATTCTTGATTGATCCAAAGTGGAGCAGAGGATCTGGTCCAAGAGGTGAATATAGTTGGACAGCTCAGTAATAGCTACCATAATATAATTAAATTTAACATCTTTATGTGACGCAGGGAGAAAAATACCCAAAAAACCCAGCACAGTAGCATTTAAATTCAGAAGCTACACAAAAATGAGGAAGCTAATTAAACAGAAATTAAAACAACACAGATGTTAAATGTCTGCAAGCTGCATAGAAACAATTAAAAAACACCAAGTGAGGCTCAAATTTAATGTATAGCCCAGATTTTAGAAAAGCATAGTAGAAGTACCAAAAAAATTCCACTATAGCTAAACAAAGTAAAAAGTGGTTAGAGGCAAAAAGGTAGCCATTAAAAATTGGAAGTCAAATCCTACTGAGAGAAAAAGGAAGAAGCATTAAACGTTGGCAAGTCAAGTGTAATTAGGCAGGCCCCAAAAAACTGAAGAGCAGCTAACAACATACTCAAAAACTAACAGCAATAAAAGTCTAGAGCTCATGGGAAGCAAGCAAACAATCAGTAGAGCCACTGGACAATCAAGGTACTAAAGGAGCACGCAAAGAAGATAAGGCCACTGTGGAGAATCTAAGTGATCTTTGCATCAGTCTTTGCTGCAGAGGACGTAAGAGGTTCCCACATCTAAGCCATTCTTTTTAGGTGACAAATCTGAGAAACTGTCCCAGACTGAGGTGTCAATAGAGGATGTTTTTGAACAAATTGATAAATTAAACAGTAATAAGTCACCTGGACCAAATAATATTCACTTGAGTTTTGAAGGAACTCATATATGTAATTGCAGAGCTACTAACAATGGTATTTCCAGAGGGGTAGCCATGTTAGTCTGTGTACAGCAAAAACCAATGGGAGTCCTGTGGCACCTTATAGACTAACAGATTTTCTTCAGCATAAGCTTTCGTGGACTATAACCCACTTCGTCAGATGCATGAAGTGGAAATCACAGAGGAGAGGTATATATACACATGCCAGGATGGAGGAGGGCAAGTGTAGACAAAGTCAGTTCAGAGAGCAGATGGGGCCGATTCACACCTGTTGATAAATGTATGAACAGAACAATCACTTTTTGTAGTGTGTTAACCATTCCAAGTCCCTATTCAGGCCCAGTCTGATTGTGTCAAGCTTGCAAATCAGCTCCAGCTCTGCAGTTTCATGCTGAAGTCTGTTTTTGTAGTTTCTTTGTTGAAGTATGGCAACTTTCAGGTCAGCTACTGAGTGTCCATGGAGGTTGAAGTGTTCTCCCACAGGAGAACAGTGGTATGTAACCTATGGTTTAAAATCAGCATTTATACCAGATGTCTGGATGATAGCCCATATGACACCAATTTTTTTTAAAAGCCTCCAGAGGTAATACTGGCAATTACAGCCCAGTAAGCATAACTTTTGTAACAGGCAAATTGGTTGAAACTATAATAAAGAACAGAATTATCAGACACAGATGAACACTGTTTGTTGGGGAAGAGTCAACATGGCTTTTGTAAAGGGGTCATCACTCCTCATTAATTTATTAGAATTCTTTGAGGGGATCAACAAATGTGTGGACAAGGGTGATCCAGTGGATATCGTTCACTTGGATTTTTAGAAGGCCTTTGACAAGTTCCCTCACCAAAGACTCTTAAGCTAAGTAAATAGTCATGGAATAAGAAGGAAGGTCCTTTCATGGATCAGTAATTGGTGAAGAGATAGAAAACAAAGGGTAGAAACAAGTGGTCAATTTTCAGAATGGAGAGAGGTAAATAGTAATGTCTTCTGAGGATCTGTAGAGAGACAAGTCCTGAGTCTGACCTGGAAAGTTTGGATCTAGATCCAAACTGCCCCACTGTTCAAGTGGGTTTGAATATGATGTTGCCATGAAATGCCACCTCTGCTTAAGTATACAAAGACTTGTTCTCCATAAAGGTTATTAGTAAGTTGGAAAAGATAGAGGCACTGACTCAGGAAGCACTCAATTATGTATATAAGTGCTTCCTGAATCAGGGCCAAAATTAGGATCCACATAGTAAACCAGCTATGCTGACCTTTTCTCTGCTCATGTGTTGAAGAATAGCACCAGAACCAACTTCTGTTTTTAATATTGCTTGGGCTACAGTACTGGTGTCACTTTCATGTTGAGTTCCTGTATTGGTTGAACCTATATAAAATAAAATACATCATTTTATTAATATAATAGGGGGAAGAGAGAAAACATAGTAAGTAAGGCAAAAGAGAAAATAATTGGTATTTGACAAACAAGACTACAGTGGGAAAGAAGGGAAACCCCCAAAACTCAAAGCAAAAACAATATGAGAGGAGGAAAAAAGTCCTCTGTAGTAGAGAAGGGCTGAGAAAGATGGCATTAAATAAAAACAAATTGTCATGTCAAAAGCTTATAAAGATTGTTAGGGGGAAAATGCAAAAAAGAGACAATAGGTAAAAAAAAAAAAAAAGGAGATGTACTGCTGGCATGGGCAAGATAGGGAGAATACACTGGATGATGTTGTCTTCCCACTGCCTAATTTTCAACTGTGCAGGTTATAAAAAAATTCAAGGCCTGTTTGAGGAGACACTGGTTTAAGCACTAGCCTTCATCAACAAGTGAGGTAATTAACAATATAGCCTCCTCTTTGAACTTACTCCTATTGCTAACCCTTGCTCTAATAACATGGTTGCGTGCAGTAGTTTGCTCACTAATGGCGGATCAAGTTCCTCTGTGCTTCATGCCAGGCTTAGCACTTTGTATTGGGCACTTATACATGAAATACTCTGTGCTGGCACGAGATAGGATCAAGTACCGTATTTGCATTAGTTTT
The DNA here is from genome assembly GCA_007922175.1 of Pelusios castaneus. Lineage (NCBI taxonomy): Eukaryota > Metazoa > Chordata > Testudines > Pelomedusidae > Pelusios > Pelusios castaneus. Next base: position 26,855,207 of record ML685756.1, on the reverse strand, counting down.
ATACATTTTAGATTTTTTTTCCTCCACTACCTCACAGTTTCTCACTTTGTCATGGTCATGGTGATGGTGAAGTTAACTTATGAGCTTATTAAATCAACATGAATGAGAAAAAGCCATGTGGTTAAAATACTCAAGGTACTGTGGGGCTCAAGAAGTCTGGGTTCAATTTTTGACTCTGTCACAGACTTCTTGTTTGACCTTGATGAAGTCACTTAGAATCAGGTTTTACAAGGTATTTAGGGGCCTGAAAGTGCAGATAGGGACATAGATGCCTAGGTACAAATGAACTCCTGTTGAAATCAATGCAAGTTAGGTGCTTAAGCTCTTTTGAAAATCCCAGTAGGCACCTTTCTCTGTCTTTAAGCACTTCATTACCTTTAAAAATCTGACCCTTAATTTTTCTGTGTCTGTTTCCACACTATAAATTGGGGAAGATAATTCCCTACCTCATAAGGTGTGGCAAGGATACATTTGTCTCAGACGCTACTGTGATGGATTAACAGTGTTAGGATAGTCAATTCTGCACACTTGACAAGAGATGACAATTATATACTGAATGTAAATTTTTTGTTAAAGGGGTTGGAGAATTCTAGAACAAACATTTATACATATACATTTCAAGATGGGATAATGACACCTCATGCTCCCAGTCATCAGCTGATCTAGGCAGAAGTTAGAGAAGTAAAAATGCTTCCTACATATAATACTGCACAGCTGATCAAGTACACTATGGGAGTATTGCAGGACACCAAAACTAGTGGGTGTGCATGTCTACTGGTTCACATGACTGTCTACAGAGAATGACACAAACAGAGAATTTATTTTAATTCTTTATTTTATCAGTTTTTCCTTTCAAATGAACTATAGTTTATTTAAATACAGGTATGACTGAGACTCATCTTCATTGTGGTGGGTACACCTGCTCTTTGTACATCTCAGAACTAAGGGTCCCTTTTGCCCAAAGTGTAGCTAAATGATCTGCAGGCCCCATGGCTAACAAAGGATGTGACTGGGAACTTAGGTCAACTCAAGGACACTTACGTTGACCTACACAAAGCCGCGTCCACACTGGGCTTTTATTAAGTCGACTTAAGTGCTTCTTTAAGTCAACTTAATAACACCACCTCTGAAGGTCGACTTAAGCCTTAACTTGACTTCTTAAGTCTACTTAAAGCCATTGTGGATGGGGAATAGCGCTAAATTGACCTTATTAAGTCGACTTAAAGCCAGTGTGGATGGCTATGTCTACTGTTAAGTCGACTTAACAAGGTTGACTTAAGTCAACTTAACAAGGTCGACTTCAGTCGACTTAAAGTGTAGCCACTCTGTTAAGTCGACTTCAGAAGGTCGACTTAAAGTTGACCTTGTTAAGTTGACTTAACAGAGTCGACTTAACTTTAGAAGTAAAGACATAGCAAAAAGCCTAGCAGGAAGGACTGTAGTCTTTACCTATAACCTCTGTTACAATGGACCTGTTTGAAAAAATTAAAGTGCAAGTGTTTGGAGAAGAAATTATTTTCCCTAGTAGTAGGTTCATCATGTTCAGCACTGAGGAGTTGCCCATCATAACAAAAAGTGGAATATCTAAGATATAACTATTATGTATATTTCTGATAAACCCAAAATGTGTCGCTTGCTTTCAATACAGAGAAAAGTATAGGCCCATCCCTCAACAGAAAGAAAGAAAGAAAGAAAGAAAGAAAGAAAGAAAGAAAGAAAGAAAGTACCTTGTTCTTTGACTGTAGATACTTCAGATGTTTCATCTAATATATGATGTCCTGAGAAATCCATTTCTTCAAAATGAGGTGAGACAGTTGGAGGTGCTCCTACAGGTTCCACTGTTTCCTTGAACTAAAAATATAAATTCCCCAACAACTGCTTAGCAAGAAAGCAAAGCAAATATATTTGACCATTATTCCTGAGAAAAGTCTTACTATATACGTGAATCAGTAGGGTTGTTTATGCTTTGAAGTAGAACAATCAAACATGCTACATTTATGAAGTCCATCTAGAATGTCTTGGTTTTCTTCCAAATAGCACTTTTTGTGCACCTGTTCCTAATAATGCCTAATTCTTTTGAATGTGTTTTCAGTTACTGCTAAAAAGGCAGGTACTAATAAAATTAACATTTACTAACAAGCAGTATTTACACACTATTATAATTCCAATAAAGAATTTTTTCCACTTTGATCACAGTTCTTTCTTAAAGACCTCCTGTTTCTGTTTGGCAGGAGCTATCTCATGAATTTATAGCTAAGTAGTTTTACTACGAACTTCATACGTATGAAAAAGTTACAACTAAATTCTCTCGAAAGGCAAGCACTCAGATTGGAAATCCAAATCCTCATGGCCAGGTAAGATGCATTTGCACAAGTTTGGAGAGGAAGAGGGCACAGGAGGCATTAAGCCATTATTGTGTCAGCTTCAGGATGAAGAAGACAAATGCTAGCCTTAACCACAGGATTAGCAAGCTGCTCTGTCTTCAACTGGCTCCCCATGGGCCACAAGGGCCATTTCAGCAGCCTAGGATGAGTTAGGTGTAGAAGCACAAATGCCACGCCCCATACACTGACGGCTTGTCTACACAAACAGTTCGCAGCAAGCCGGGGTGTAATACTACCTTGCTGTGCACTAATGGTCTGTGTGGACGCTGCTGATGCAACTAAAAGTGCCTTAGTGCACTTTATTCTGTCCTCTTTATAAGGGGAGTAGACCAAAGGGCACTATAGAAATTTTAGTGCATGGCAGGAAGCTCCACAGGGTCAGTTAGTTGCGGCACAACGGCGTGGCTTAGAGTGGCATCCCAGCTTCCAAGTTGTCCTGCAGGACCCTAAGTGGCCTGAAGCTGGGCTACCAGAGTGAATCAGCCCTGTATGCTTAAAAAAAAAAGCCTATGTTAACAGCTTTGTTTAAGTAATGCTAGAGAAAACAATCTCCATGATTAAGGGGTTTGTGGCAACAGCATAAGTTAAAGTTCCTCTTTTGGCATTTCGCTTGGCAAGCAGCTTTGTGGTAAGCAAGCTTGTGCACGGGGTCAGTGTGCACCGCAACTTCCTCACCCTCTCAAGTCTTGGCACCTGGGCTAACTTTGACCTGGCCAGTCTGAAGTAAGACCTGCGTCTGACAGGTATAAGTGTGTTCCAACTATGGATGTGAGAGTGTAAAAACATGGTGGTTTGTCTTCTGTGTTGCATTCTGTGCTGCCTAATGTAGAGCTGTAATTACAAGCTAGAACTTTTCTGCTTTATACTGTTGCTATATGTATTGATACCTAGAGACTTACCTGGATGAACTCAATCTCCACATTTTTGGGATAGATCTTGTTACCTACTGTATTTATTGTGCAATTTTATTAGATGGTCTTCTCATCCATTGAACTGTGGCTTATGTTTCCTAAACTTGTACCCTCATACCAAATTAATAAAAGTTACATACAAAGTGATTAATACTAAAAGAGGTGTCCAAAGTCCTTCTCCCCCTTTTTTGAATCCCGCATAATAACGTTCATATATGGACTATTCCTTAGAGGGCTGGAATAGAGCTGGCTCTGTGCCCTACTCAGTCCTTCACTGGCCATTAAGATAGCTTTAAAGATAGTTTGTATGGCCATAGCAAGATGAAGTATACACAGTGGGCCAAACGATCTGGCAGAGATGCGCATAATGGTAGTAAGCCCTTTCCCTCCCCGGCCTCCCTGCTAATTGCTGTTCTCCACGGTTTGAATCTAAACAACTGCTTTGATTTGCTGTTACAGTTTGACCTGATCCTATGACTTACACTTCCCTGCATTTATTTTCCTCCCCTTCTGTAATTTACCCATCTTCAAGCGTCTGATAAAGTGGGATTTTCTCCCACAAAAGCTCATGCGATACAAAAATTTGTTAATCTTTATAAGTGCCACAGGACTCCTTGTAGGTTTTGCTGAACTAGCCTAACATGGCTACCCCTTAGGAACTTGTCATCACTACTATCATTATGATCAGCTCACCATTCAAATTTGATTACCCTGGTTTCCAGCCTATTTCTGCCTCTTGCTGGGCACGGCCCAATTTTTCTTGAAGATGGAGATGTTTCAAGATGGAGGTTCTGCAGCAAAAAGCCCCTAACAGTTCCAAGTCACTCCCTTCCAAAAACCCCCATAGCCCCGCTTCTTCCTGGGTGGAAGTGATCTTCTTCATCTCTGGCCAAAGCCTGCATTTTGCATAGCCTTTATGATGCATCCTTTCTTTTTACATGCTGGGAGACAGCTCTGAGTGTCTCCCTCCCCCAAGGGCGGATTACTGTATGGGCCAACCACAGTGTGGGAGCCCACCGCCCTGCCAGCACTGGGGAGAGGAGCGGGGCATGCCAGCCCAGGGGCTGGGCTCTGAGCTCTTGCCCCACCCCTGGACCAGCCAGTCCGCCCCTGGGGGCGGGATGGGCCAGACCAGAGGCCAGGCTTTGAGCTCCCCCAGCTGTGGCCTGGCTGGTCAGCACCCCGGGGTGGCAGGCCGACTTGCACTTGCAGTAGGGCTTCTGGCGCAGCCTTCGGGCCTCACTGAAAGCCACACTAAGTACGCCAGTTGGTCCCGCCATCCCTGGGGGCTGACTAGCCAGGCTCTGGTGGGCCTCTGGCCCCAAGACCTACCACAACCCCCCGCACCCCAGCACTGGTCTGCTGGTGTGGGAGGGGGGCCCACTGGTGGGGGGAGGTCCACCAGGAGGGGGTGAGGCCCAAGGGCCCTGTGGCCCCTGATCCGCCTCTAGCCTCCTTCTTAAGCCATGTGAAAGACATAGGAACACGTTTCACTTAAGTACATGTATGATGTGGCAGGAAACATGATACCAGAGCAACACTGTGGAGCATGTTATGTGCATTCATAAAGGAACCCCTTGCATGGCATATTTGGCATCAAACCATACAATTACATTGCAAAAGTGAACAGAAAAAGTTACACAGATCACACCCTAAGGGAGGCATCCTGCGATACCATTAAGACAGCTTTAAAGATAGTTTGTATGTCTATAACACGATGAAGTAGACGCAGTGGGCCAAACGATCTGGCAGAGATGGACATAATGGACGTAATGGACGTAATAAGCCATTTTCACATATTGTGCTTGATGCATAAAAGAATGGACTCTTACCTATAACATCTTTAGCCTGATCCTCTCCTTCGGCTTTTATTCATTTACAAATGGGGGAAAGTTTCAAGACGTTTGCTATGCTTCATAATAAAACACTAAAAATAAGGTGCGAGGCCTTTATCCTGGAAAGCATCCCTATCCTGGACAACACTTCAGCACAGGCCCAGGTCTCACTGAAATCAATGGGAATGAAACATGTACTTGATAAACTTGCACTTTGGTGCTGATTATAAAAGGAGGGACAGTAACAGCGTCGAGGGGAGAACTTAATACTAAACCCCATGGGACAGGGACAGACTGTTTGTTTTTTGTTAGCCTCTAACTCAATGGAGACTATGGTATCTATGTGTCAACCCAAGATAAACAATTATAATTGGTGGGTACAGACTCCTGCTATTTGAGTCTTGTTACTCGAATACAACAAGCTGTTGAAAGTATCACAGCTTCACTTTACTTACTAGTAAAGCTCTGAGGAAACGTAGGGTAATTACAAACTCACGGCTTGCCTGTGCCAGCTGACGCAGGCTCATGGGATTTGCGCTAAAGGGCTATTTAACGGAGTGAGATGTTCAGGCTTGGGTGGTACCTGAACACTGGGACTCAGTATGGGAGGGTTCCAGAACCCAGGCTCCAGCCCAAGCTTGAATGTCTACAGTGAATTAAACAGTCTCTCAGCTCAAGCCCCTTAGCCTAAGTCATGGCTGACATATGCTGGCTGAGTGTCTAACTGCAGCAAAGGCATACCCATGTGTAAAAGACTGCAGCTGGGGAGCACTGTTAAGAACTGTTGCTCTCTCTGTGGAAAGCTACTTAGCCTTGAGCGCTGGATCTATCCAGTCTAAACTACTTGTCTGTTTTCCTGTGTCTGGGAAAGTGCTTTCTGACCTTGCTCTTTCTAAATAAGGGTGGATTGTAGCTGAACCAATGGGAAGCTGTACCTATTTCCTGCAGAACGAACTAAGGTCTATAAAGGTTACTTTTGCTATGTCACTGGTTGGAGATTTCCTTTGTTCTCTCCCCGTGAGCGCGCTTGTATTCTGAATAAAGTGAAGGCTTGCTGATCACACTCAAGTTTTGATTCGGACTCTTTCTTTGACACATGTTTGTGTTAGAAAATCAATTCTTTAAGCTTTGCTAGAAACTGCAAATCAGAAGAAAGAATAGTAGTCTTATTCACTATAGGCCAGATCCAGCTCTCACTTTCCATCACTTACACTGGCTTTCAAATATCTTCACTGTAATAGATTACACAAATTTGTGTTTGCTCATTATCTTCTCTTTTCCTATTCCCTACAAGCATATTTTAACTGCTCGTTGAAGCCAACAGCCCTAATGTCATCTCTTGAACTGAATTGTAATAAACCTAGAGTATTAAGCTTTGTCATGTTTTAATATGTAGTACAGGACGTTGTGTATAAAAATCCTTCATTAAAGTTGGGTCTTGGTGGCTATGCCTTCTGCAAAAAGGAGGAAGGTCTTTTTCTCTCTAAATGCAGTCTCCAATGACTTTTCTCTCCTGTTTCAGTGAAACCAATACTACATAGAAATAGATAGAAAAGGAAAATCCCTGATGGAAATCATGCATTTGTTCAATTATATGCGTCAATACATGTTTTAGATTAATATGAAGACAAATGAAGCAGAGGAAAGATTTATGTAAAATATTTCCTTTTCTTATGTTAAATAGATAAGAGTTAATAAAAGGAGACTTAAGTGATCTTAATAATTACCACCTCAAAAATATGACTTCCTTCCTAGAAAGCTAATGGGAAGAACATGAGGAAAAAAATAAGTAGATATCCAAAGGATAATAGAACAGAAACAGCACATAGCATGTTAATAAAAATATAATCATGCCACATAAATTAGATTGCCTGATAGAATTACTAGGATTGGAGATGAAGAAAACACAGTAAACCAACTACTAGACTTGATTTTAGCAAAGCATTTAACAGTGACCCATGAAATCTCTCCAAATTAATCCACATTGGTTTGGACAGGAGCACCGTCAAATAAAACGAAACCTGACTGAAGAACTGTATGCAAAAGGTTAATGATTGAGAACAGTATGCTGAGTTGGGAGGTGGTGTACGGTGTGGGTCACAGGGATCAGTGTTAGAGGAACATTCCCCCTCTGTGCAACTGCAAAAAGAGAAGGGATTGTTGTTTTGAGGGAACAGAATGCAGCCCCTCTGCATGTGTTCTGTGGGGATACGGAGGAAAGGGTGGGAGTGATTGGAGTAGAACACATGGGCTGGGCTATGTTCCTGCAGACCCAGTGGATTTTTCCACGTATAAATCTGGTTAGAAGTGGACAGAGGCTGGAGCTGTGTGAAATCCCTCTGTGGCTCTTATTGAGCAGGCAGCTAGAGGGGATAGGCAAAGGCAATAGAAAGCTGGCTACTGCAAGGGGAGAGAGAGAAACTACTGGAGCTAGTTGAGATATCCCTGTAGTTGGGTTATCTCACTCATGGCAAAGCTCCACAGTTCCACAAAACTCTCCTTCTTGAGGGGATGATTCCCAAGAAACTCCATGAGCTCATAACTTTCTGCCTCTCTGGATACTCACTCGTGAGTTTCTCCATGGAAATGGTTTTCTGGCCTTTAGAATACAGAGAAGGAAAGGGCCTGTTAGATCACATAGCTCACTGATTCCAGTCCAGAGTTGTTCGTTATTCTACATTTAGGACCCAAATCTACAAGGCGATGAGCACCTCAAGTGCGGTGCTGAAGATTCTGCTCCTCCACTTAATTTCAGAAGACACTCATAAGTCACGTGGGCACCTCAGGGGGTGAAGCAATAAGGGTTCCCAATATTTCTCTTTGGAGAAAGCAACATAGAAAGAGATATTTCATAACAGTAACAAGGTGTTCTGCCCCAGAGGTGGCCATGGCCAGTCAGCCATCTTCAATTATCAGGTGCAGCAGGGAGGGGACAAGTGGCCCTATGAAGGCTTGAGAGCACTCCAGTGGAAAAGAGAAAGTGGGGGTCCTATAGCAGGCTCTGAAGGAGGGGTAGGGAGAAAGAAAGCAGCTGCCAGGGGAAAGGCTCCTGGACTCCTGCCTCCTGTGTTGGTCAATGAAATAGTGTTATTTTGTGTGAATTTGAGAATGGTGTGTTTCAATTAAAAAGACATGCCCTGAAAGAGACTTAGGTGTGGCAGTGGATTTTTCCTAGGCTGGTGAGGGAGCTTGCAATGATATTCAGCCTAAAATCTTCTGTTTCCTTACGTCCTCCCATTATTCTAATTCACACTCCCTTTTCAACACTAGAGTAGACAAACACTAGACAATGTGCTGTTGGAAGCCATCCTGTTCCATCAGGGAGTTGAACTAGCTATCCAACAGGTCTTTTCTAGCTCTGAATTCTAGGATTCAATTCTTCTTCTGAACTACAGTACATTTTTCCCACAAGAAGATGGAATCTTAATGTTCCCACCTTTAATACAGCATCTTAAGGACTAGACAGGGGCTTTACATCCAGGGCTGGATCACCACAAGGGCTCTAGCGGCTGAAGCCTGTGGCTCCTCCACCACCCCACTCAGCCCTGGCAGGGCTTGGGGTGGGGGTCGCTGGAAGGGCCCCTGCCCTGCCAGTGCTGGAGGAGGTGGGGGCCTGGGGCCAGAGGCTTGGGTCCGCACTCCCACTCTGCCCCTAGGCCAGTTGGTCTGCCCCCAGGAGAGGGCCGAGCCACCGCGTGTTCGCTCTGCTCAGGGGAGGGACCGCTTGGTGCATGGTGTAGCCTTTGGCATGGCTTTCCAGAGCCCATGGCCTTGGGGCGGGGGTCCACTGGAGGCTGCATCGCTCACCAGCCGGCCCTGCCCCTGGCCAGGGGCAGACCAGCTGGATTGGGGCAGGAGGGCCACAGAGAGTGCCCTCTGGCCCCAGGGCCCCCCACCCCCAGTGCTGGCCCCCCTGCAGGCTGCCATGGTGAGGGGGGCTAGGGCCTCAGGTGGGGTGGGGGGCTCAAAATGGTAGGCAACCCAGGGCCCTGGAGCCCCTTAATCAGGCCCTGTTTATATCCCAGTTCCTTCCTGTATCAGTGACTCAGGAGAGCTGCATTTGGGAAAGAGACATTTTACCAAGGCATTTTAAAAGGTTCAACATACTCTTCCCCTGCACCAGCCAGTTCTCTGTTCATTGCTGATACTCTGATCCACTTCTTTCCCACCTGCATGCGGGCTGGAGGAAGAGAAGAAACCAATGGTGCTGCTCAGCTTGTTCTCTCCAAGGGCACAGAGTAGCAATCCAAGTAGGCTGTGTGTATGCATGTGCACGTGCACAAAGCATTTATGTCCTCTTGTGACAATGTTGCCCTAATTTTCTAACTACAATAGCTCAAATCCTATGTGGATTTTTTTCCTTAAGGAAACATCTTTTAGTAGCTTACATATTTTATTTCTGATTACATATGACAATCCAGTAGACTATCAATTATAGATAGCCCAAAGTATTTTATGAGCCCATAGGCGGTCTTAGCAGGTGGGCAGGAGGGGCATTTGCCCAGGCCTGGTGGGGGGGGCAGGACCCCCCCACGCCCACTCTAAATCTTCCGGCAGCAGGCCCAGCGAAGCTGGCGGTGGGGCTGTGGTCCAGGTGGTGGGCCCACAGCAAGGTTGGCAGGCATGGGGTTGGGGGGCCCGAGCGGAGAGGCCAGCCACTGGTGGTGGCCCCAGTGAGGGGGCTGGAGGCATCATGGAAAGGCTGGCCAGGTGGGAGTGGGGGCCCCATCCTTGACTTTTGCCTGGGGCCCCAGAATCCCTAAGACCGCCCCGTAGAAGCCCCAGATAGTTTATAATCATTTACATTTCTGCCTAGGAGGGTTTGTTGACAAGAAATGAGCTATAAAGGTGGTGAAACATATTTGGAGCATTTATTTCTACATTTTAGATTCTTGAGGCTTTGAATTTCAGAAAAGAAAGTGGATGGAATCGGAACAGGAAAGAGCCAACATGTTAGGACCAGCATTAAAATATAAATGGGAGGTGTCCAGAATACTAACCAATTACCTAAGTACATAGTACAGAAATGGAAATAAATCTAATCAGAAAATTATGATCCTCAGTATTCCTTTCATTTCCTTCAATCCCATTCTCATGTCTGGCAGCATTTAATGATTGGCTTTGTTTGAGATTTCCCCCTCAGAATTCCCATAGATAAATTCTGCCAATGCTAGATACTATTACAGCAGGGTATCTATAATTAGCTCCTTTCAGGGGGCAGCTCTTCTAGAAATGATCTGTCTCTTTCCTAATGATTACCTATGTTGAAAAACTATACACATTTGCTGAACAGAAATGTACTGAAATGTCCCAAACAGTTCCATCTGTTGTTACTGCACAGTACTGTAAAACTTCAGCAGAACACCAACAAGATTATGCACTGCTGGCACAGTTAAGCTGCTTTATTCAGCCGTTATATTGTCAAGTGTGACCCTGGACTTGTTTCATTCCAGACTAGAATGGTAATTCACCTGCAGCGACTGATCTTGGTGAGTTTGCTTGGCAGTTTGTAATGGCCTTGTGTGAATAAAACCTTTTTCAGAAGCATCTCTCAATGACTGTATTCATTATAATATTCTCATTAGTTTGACTATGTCCCTTTTTCAATATTTCTAAAGAAAAGGCACACTGAAAATCCATGGACATTCCTAATGGAAAGCAGACAAGACCAATGAGTCACATTTAGACATTTCACATTTGGCAAAAACATTATCAGTTTGTTGAAGGCAATACAAATCTTACACAAAAACAAACAATTAGTCCTGTGGCACTTTTAAAGATTAACAAATTATTTATCTGATACACTGGTGTTGCCTTTTTGAAGTCTGGCATTATCGTAGCACATTTTAAAAAAATTAAATCAGACATGTTGCCTAAGAAAGTACTTTCACGTGAATTCTTACAAGTTTAAGGAAAATGATCATTTACAGGCCCTACAGGATTATGATTATTTGGCACAGAAACCTACACAACGTAAAACATGAGGTGATTATCTTATTCAAAGAGCCTTACTGTAGCTGTAACTAGAATTTCACATAGACCCTCTTTGTTTCAAGGCACACTAAAAAAGACAAACCATTACTGAAAAAATGTGTGTAAAAAATGCACTCAGACTGTATAGATGTTGCCTTTTTTAAAAGAAAGTTTTAAACAACAAAATCCTTCTGAAGATTCATTCTTCATGTTTGCTCTATTAGCATAATGTTTCAATCTACAGAGAAAGCATCAGCTTTGCAATTCTAGAACAATATTCTGCCAAGTTAGCCTCCATTTCCTACACAGTGTACAAACTGCTCTCAGAACAAAAGAAATAAATAACAGAGTATCAGTGCATGGGGGAGTGTGCCTTGCTTTATAAAGATTGATTTGTGGAAAACTTGATAGGTAATATGTAAATTAGAGATGTACTGAACAGGTTTGCAGTTGTTTAGTTATGCCCATCTGTGGATGTCCTGAAGAGGTCCACAGAGAAGTGGAATAGTTGTTTTCTTCCCTCATTAGTACCAACCACAGCTTCATCATTCCCATAATATACCACAGCCATATTTTTTTCCAATAACGCCGGGGAGTTGTCACTTCCCTTAGATCATGGCACACCTTGTTGCTGAACTTTGTGACTTTGTACACCCCATTTCAGAGTTGAAGATAATTTATATGGGTTCCAGCATGGTCCCACAATATGCCAACATTTTTATGGCTGACTTAGAACAATGCTTCCTCCGCTCTTGTCCCTAAGTACCACTCCTCTATCTACACTACATTGATTATATCTTCACCATCTGGACCCACAGAAAGGAAACCCTTTCTAGGAGATCAGCGCTCTCCTCCCTTTGGATCCAGCAGGGACCCCAATGCATAAAGACCCAGGCAGAGCACTTTGCTTTCTGCAGGAACCAGGGGGGGAGCACTGATCTCCCCTCCTTCTGGCTCTAGCAGGGACCCCAGCACCTGTGGACTCAGGCAGAGTGCTATGCCGTGCACCCTGCTACAGCCAGGGTAAGGGGAGTGCTGATTTCCTGTCCCCTTGGGTGCATCAAAGAGCCCACACTGGCCTTGAAGCTCTGCAGCAACATGCTCTGCCCAGGTCCTTAGGCAGCAGTTCCCTTTTGCAGCCAGCAAGAAGGGAATGGCAGACTACTTTGAAAGATCCTGTGGGCCAGAGGTTGGGAACCACTCTCCCTAGAACATTCTGGATCTTTATAGAATCTCATAGACCCTTCCAGACTTTCTGAAAACTACCTTTTCTTCAAACCTCTTAGAACGCGCCAGCCACGCTCTTGCGGATATATAAGGGGCAGGGCGTTACCAGTCAGTGAGATAAAAGAACGAACTGAAGTAAAGTGAGCAAATCAGGCGAAGTTGTGAAATGGGCTACAAATGCAATAAAAAATAAGATATTCAAAAGCTTAACAAATGGGGATGAGGCACCAAAGATGCTCCTTGCTTGGGATGCCATTTGGTCTAGGGCCAGCCCTGATTTGATACCTTGACATGATATTTCCTCTCTAGTGCAGCATAGGTCTCAGAAGTGTGATACATCAAGGGAAATGTCACAATTTACCAGCTCAATAAATCTGTGAGCTTGAGAGTATACTTTCCGATAGGTAGTAAACTCTTACTTCTAGTTCACCTCTCATGTAAATTGGAGGTGGGCTAGCAATGCAATTCCAACTACAAATTTCTGTTCATGGGAAGAATGCGAACTCTTTACCTGTTCCTTAGAGTGTATACAAACCACCTTCATTTTACTTATAAAGTCAGTACATCATCTTTGCCTTTTTCAGCAGATTATTTTTAGCTGTCACCTGACACACTATGGGTTACCAAGAAAAATACAGTCTACTGTCAAGAGGTGTTTTTTCCATGCCACAGGACAGCAGCGTGGAACTTGCTCCTCTACGAACAAACTGTCTCAGAAGTACAAGTGGAAGCCAAAGTCTCCCACTTGGTTTAATGTGCTGCCAAATTACTTCTTTAGAGAAGCAACACACATACGATCTGCAAATGGGTGTGTTCTGTGGAAACTTGGAAGTGGTCACGGAAAAGTGAGGGTAATACATACGATAGTCTGCAAAAACGGTGTAGCTTAGTACAGGGAAACGTCCCATTTTTCTTTTCCTGAACATTCTGTTTCATTCTATACCTAAGCTAGGGCCCTGTGTCTCAGGCATTCCTTATCCTCTTGTGTTGCATACAGAGGACATCTTTATTCTAAGTGTTTTGAGGAAGAAATTAAATTCAGTCAAAGAAAGAATCACCTTTTCAACATGTACTTTGTGGCACTCTACATCTTATTACGTTCCTGACATGGCCACAGTAACATGAGGGAAGCATCAAGACATTAGACCTCTTCTTATGACAATTATATTAATTATTCTTAATGTAAACAGGGTGCCAACATCTTACTTGACTGTAGGCAGGAAATAAATTCCTTCTTTCATCAGATCTCCCAAAGTGTATAGGGCGGAATAAGGAGAGCTAGAGATGGAAGGCTGTACAATGCTCAGTGAATGAGGCAGGGATACACAGTGAATGATAGAGGTCTATGCTTAATTTTGACCATAGTCTATATTCAACTACTAAAGTGCAGTGCTGGAGTAAATCCAGGTTTACACCAGTGTAAATAAGGCAAGATCTGAGCCCTACATTGACGACATAGACAGTATGTAGTGAGTGAATAAGACAGGAGTCCACTCACTGAACTGTTAGGGTGGCCACATTTCCCAAAGGGAAAACAGGACACCATGTGGAGCTTGCCGGAGCCTATTTTCCCCTCCTTCCCCTGCACAGAGTTTGCCAAGGCCACAAGCCCTCTCCTTCCCACACCCAAGGCTGGCCAGAGATGACATGGGTCACTGCTCTCCTGAACCTTCTGTGCAGGGCTGGCATTGCTGTTTGCTCCCCTACCTCCACCTTTTTTTGGCAAAATTGGGCATGTGTCCCATTTGCTCTTGCCAGCATCAAATGGGACAAATGACCGGTTTTGCTAAAGAAGTCAGGATGTCCAGGACAGGGCTTAAAAAGGGGACCGTCTCAGCCAAAAGGGGACATGTGGTCATCCTAGTCAGGATAAAGTACTGAAATTAAACACACTAGGTCAGCTGCTTATCACCTGGCATCAAATGGGTTAATAGAATTTTGTGGAGATACTTTAAAGAAGGGCATGAGAGAAAAACAAGGGCAGCACCCTGTAATACTGTATAGAAAATTCTCTCCTATTCTACAGGTTTGCACCAGAGGGGGAAAAAACTCACTGAGTCACACTCCCTCCACTCAGACTGCTCTAGGGGCCACATGACTTGCTTGGACAGATTTGTTAATTCATTATCTTAGCCCAATTTAAGGTGGACTTCCAACACCAAACTCTGCCTTTGGCTGAGCACAATGTCATTCCGGTTGACTTCAGAGGGTGCCACACATGAGTATCCCATGGCAACATTTGAACCTTGTTATTTAATCACATATTTGTAAAGCAAAAAAATAAAGCTGAATAATCACTGACACATACCGGAGGTTGAGAAGATGCAATGACTTCTTGTGTTTCAGGAAGTCCTTCCTGTTCTTGAATGCTACCTATGCCACTAGCCTCTCCTGACGCCTACACAAAAGCAAATAATTAGGATGAGTTTAGAAAATTCCAAACTGAAAATGTTGCATTGTACTGTGAAATAGCTTTTCAGATTCTTTAGATTCACTCTATTGTGAAATAGCGCTTCAGATTCTGGTATTTAACAGTTGACTCCACTCTGATACCCACTTCCATTCCTCGACCTAGATGCTTGCTCTGACCACTAAGCCAGACTGCGTACGTACCAGTGTCCAACAGTTTTGTTGCAAATGTACTATTGTAATTTAAGTCCTTGGCATATAACCACTGAAAACAGTTGAAGTGTGTGCGACAGAGTACTCACATATGGGTCATCATCTTCACATTGGTCTTCAGTAGCCCTTGGATCAGGTTTGATCATTAGTTGTTGAATTGACCCCTACATGAAACAACAAAAGCATTTCAGGGAAGTGTTCTTATCTAGTTACATTCATGAAAGCATTGTGAAAAAGAGGACAGACTGGACCCTGTTTACTTTGGAAAACTATCTAAAGCATGAAGTTTGACTAGTAACAAACAGTCTTCAAATAAGTAACCGCCACCACAGAAGCTGAGCAGTTCTTGGGGATCAGCCGTCAGTGATGAGGAGCTTGATGGCCCAAAATGTAGCCCCAGAGGTCATTAACATAAAACAAAGACATCAATCTCAGCAGAGGGCATTTTCTAGAGATTATTCTGGCTAATAGATGTTGAACTTTTTTTTTTAAATGGAATTAATATTGGTGGTGTAGTTCAGTTCCAACTGGTATTAGAGGGCTTTTCCAGAGAATTAATGCCCAGATTACTTGCGCCCTATTTCAAACATTTCATTCCATTTATAAAAATTGTTATACAAATTTATGAGCTTGTTACACAGATCCATTATTATCCTAGAAAGTTCAATTATAAGCATTGTGAAATGTTGAGGAAAAATTCCCTAGCTGCTCACAGATTTATTCAGGTTTCTCATGAATAACTCATCCTGGCATTTAAATTGGTCTCTTTAAATCTTCAGAATAATGCATTATTTTACATATACTTTAATATGGTAAGTTATCACAGATCAAATAGCTGATCTAATTTTGCTGGCAAAACCTAACCTTGCTTTAAAGCTGCAGCAACCCAGTGCAGGGATTTCTGTGCTATACGAGTTACTACCAACAGTGGGAAATGGGAAAAATCTATTTCTTTAGCACATGCAATATTCAAAACACAGCTGAAACAAATTTTCCTCAGACTTTCCAAACAAATATCCCTTTGGGCTGAAAGCAAGCATGGAAAAAAATTCAGCTCAAAATAAATATGCTTGCCAAATTTATGGGTAGCTGAAAGAAAACTGGAATTTCACTTCAGAGCATGCAGTGACGTGCTTTCTCTAATAGAAAAATCCATTCTAAAGGTTCACGTAAGAATTTGAATGTATGAAGACATGTAAAATGTGTGCCTAGAGCATAGTAAATTGTGTAGAAGTCAGACAGCTATGCATGTTTCTATGAAGGAGTTTTACAAAGTGTTCTTCTGAAGTCTAGTTTTGGGTTCAGAAAGAATGTGCAAGTGGGCATCTTCTGAGATTGTATTTTAAAAAATAAATTATACTTTCTACAAGTACATGCAGTGGTGTGCTATATATTCAAAATACTGGACACATCTTTTACATTGACAAAACTATCTTTAGAAGACATTTAGATCACATTTTCAAACCTAGGTGTTTAAAATTAAGCACTCATTTTCCTACACCTCTGAAAATCAGGATACTCATTTGTGATCCTAAAGCCAGGAGTCTATGTTTGAAAATGCCTATCTAATTTCTCGGTTCTCTCTGTTCCTACTTCTTAGGTCAGCTCTTTTGGCTCTTCTAGGGTAGTGTGGTTCTCAACCTGTGGTACATGTACCACTGGTGGCACACCACACACAGGCTGGGGTGCGTGTGGCAGCCACCTGCTTCCCCCAGTCCTAGCTCCCAGCTGGGAGGTAGGAGGCAGCTGCAGGTTTTGGGGGCACTTATTTGGGCACTTTGGGGAACTTATTCAAATTTTCAGAAGTTAGTGGGGACTTGCTACTTAAAAGGTTGAGAAACACTGTTCTAGGGCACTAGACCCAATATTATTTTCTGCAGACCATATACTTTTTAATGTCACTAAGGTTTTGGGGGCCGGAAAATTGTCAAATGAGAGGAAATTAACTCAATAGATACAACAGTATTATCACCCACTTAAGACAGCAGTACTTTTCCTGAGTAAGAAACCCATCTTCAGCCACAACTCCATCTGCCTCCTCAGCCAAGGTCACCCATCTGACTGCCCCACATCGGCACCATATTGGACCTTAATTTTTCATAACCTTCCTCTTTTTCATAATTTATCCCAATGCCTACAATATTGTTCATATACATCAATTCTTTAGCTCCACCTCAGCTGAAATCTAAATCCACATCTATCTGCTTTTGCAGCAGCTATTGCATCTCTCCTTTCTTCGTATACTTGTGAAGAGCAACAATTTGAGTAGCTAACTGGTAGTCTAGCAAGATGCCTGTAAGGGCAGTGGGTTCTAGAGCTCTACATAGTAATGTAAGACTTTATTTAGGAGTCACCAACTAGAAACCTGTATAAAGAGGAAGTTATTTTTGCTGACTCACTAATATCCAATCAGCTGAATCCTATTACAGTAGCGCCAAGTGCCTCTCAGAGGCAGAAAGATAGGAGCAGGGGCAGAAGGGACTTGCTAAGAACTGAGCTCAGACAAAAGCAAAGGCTGAGCATTATGTTTTGTTATTTAATGTGCAGATTTCAGGGCAGGGATTATTTCTGACTATAGCCAACATGTCTGTCTTATCCTGCCTCTGAGCCCACTGTTCCCTCATGCTACTGTGCCCAAAACAAGATAGCAGTATTTTTAAAGAAAAGCTTTCCAAAGCACTATTTCTGCCGGCTGCCAACGCAAGCAGAGGAAACATTGGATAAATGGATGTAATAACAGCATGGCATTGAGCGAGACAGGAGCAGCAGGAGAGGGCTGTTTGAGCTGTGTGTTGGCAGGGAGCGAAAAAGAGGAAGCATTGAAAGCTCCCCACATGCACGCTTATGTTGACAGTGGGCGCTAGGAGTAGGCGGGGGATGGCGTACTTCGCTTCTTTTGGGAACAGCAGTCATAGACAGTGCTATGTGTATATACAATATATCTGGCATGATAGGTCAAGGACTCTCTGCTAGGCTTTTCTGCTCCTCCCCCAGCATGCCTTGCAACAGTAAGGCTAATATACTGTAGTATCAAAAACATGTGCATATACCCGGGATACCTTATCACTGAACATAACTTTTGGCTTGATAAAATAGGAGTGGCTGCAAGCAGGACTTTAAGTGGGCTGAATCCAGGGTTGGATCAAGGCCTGGGATTGACCCGGGGCTGCCCAGACTGGAGGCCGCTGGGGGTGGGGGGATGCAGGCTGGCACTGCTGCATGGGGGGGAGGCTCCAGGGGTCCCCATGGGCCAGCGCTGCTGCTAGAGGCTGTGGGGGTGGGGGGACATGGGCCAGAGGCTGTGGTCCATGGTGCTCCTGCACTGCCTACAGGCTGGCTGGTTTGAAGCAGGGTGGGCAGGCTGAAGCTGAGTGGCAGCAGCTCACCACTCAGGCCTGCCAGGGACAGAGTTTGGGGGGGCATCGGGCTGCAGTTCCTAAAGCCCCTGCCTTAATCCAGCCCAGCTAAAATCAATGATCCAGCACTCTTTTGAGGATGCCACTTTGTTCTCTAAAATGAGGTTCTGTTTTTGGTTTATAAATTAAGTCCGAGCCCTTTAGATTTGGAAGGAAACCTTAACAGTGTGAAAGAAGGACAACAGAGTCCTGTGGCACTTTTAAAGACTAACAGATTTATTTATCGCATGAGCTTTCGTGGGAGAAAATTCCTGAAACAATAGTTCAGAGACGTGTGAACAGCTCTGTTCCTTTCGCCGCCTGATAATGGGCAGTTGAGATGCCCAGTGATTATTTATTGGTTCACTGTGGATCATGTAAGAAAAGACAGTGAGAATCACAGACCTGCATGCTCTCTGGAGGGCAGGTTCTCATTCTGGTGCCATGGGTGGAATGAGGCAGAAACCACCATTCTCCACCCCCAACTCCCTGCCAAAGTCTGACCTCTGGAACCAAAAGGCCAGAGGAGCAAAGCCAATCCCTAGAGTGTACCTGAGCTCTCCTAAAGTTAACTCAATTCAGCAGAGCCCAGCCAATACCACCAGCCAAGGCACCCAATTTTGGGAGTGGTGGCAGGGGGGCAGGGCAGCTTTTTCTCTGACTCTACAAGTTGCTGCTCCCACATCTGCTGAAGTTTGTCTGCAATGTATCAGTTAAACTCAGCTCATGTTTTCAGGCTTTTCTTTGCAGCCCTAAGGGCCATAAACAATTTTTTTCCTGGAAGCAGAGTCTTTGATTTCATTACACATCTCTGGGATCTGGAGTTCTAGACACATGCCTACTGCACCCATCATGCATCTGAATCTCACTGAGGGTTGAATACCCCTGAGGAGGCCAGCAGAGCATAATCATTATTTGGGTGCTAGCTAGTAACAAAAAAGTGAACAATAAGGCAACATAGCCCTAGAAGTGCCAGAACAATGTTTGCTGAGCCTGACTGGAGTTGCAAGCATGTTTTGAGGGAAGACTATGCTGCCACTTAAAATGTTATTTTTGTTGTCTGAAGTTGCAATGTTCTCATGATAGGTACAAGCGCATCTTCTGATTGCTTACTAGATGGAGCTCAAGACCTGCTAATACCAATGGGTTTGGGAAGGTATTTTTTTCTCCTGAAGCAGAAACTTCAACTAAGTTCAGCACTGTCAAATAATTTATTGGGAAAAATGTTCATCTCCCAAATTATTATGCACCACCTGGAGTTACTGGAGATGTGAAAAGAGAAACAAAAAAACTTGATGTTTTCATTTTGATTTGGCACCAAATCAGGCTTTTCTATTATGAAATGTTTCAGTGTGGAAATTGGCAGGCTGAGAATTCCAAGTCCCAGCAGGAAGCAGTTTTTAATCAGGCTGACAAGACTTGGACACCTCGTGGTAATGTTTAGGTCTATTCCTTTTCATTGAACTATAACATATGCTTCCCGTAGTACATGAACCGTAGACACAGCTTGCATCCTGCATTGAAACATCTCCAGTTGGCCTGATGGTCATGTTATTCATATGATCAGTCTGTTGCTCATGGTTAGTATGAAGTAAGTGTGCTCAGCAAATCACAGTTATGAACACTGTTATTACATTTGAAAAAGTGAAATAAACCAATGCTCTGAAATGAGCCCTCATTGCAACGGACATAGGAAGCCTCATAATACATTTACATTGAGCCTCAAAAGGTAACCCTTGAGTTCAGCATCTGAATTGCTGGTAGCCATCGGACCATGTTCTAGAAAAATGTGAACTTTTAGGTATCGCTCCTTACAAACCTTCACTAGCCATCTTTTCCAAAAAACCCTTTCCATTCCCTTAACCTAGAGGCCCAATTCCCTCTGAGATGCTCCCTTTGGAAATTCAAGCTCATTAGACCCAAAGCTACAAGAAAACCCAACCGTTTTCCTTTGCTTCCAGCCCTGTAACCTGGACTTGGAAAATCCATGTTGCAAACCCTCTCAACTAAATCCTGAAATGTTCAGACATTGAGAGCTGACCAAAATGACAATTAATACATTAATGTTTTCTCCCACCAGATTTTGTCTAGTCATACGATGATTCATGCATGAACTATAAAAAAATATCTATATGATCTCTTAATATTTAATCTCTCCTCCTTTATATTTTGTGCACGTGCATGGGTGCACACACACACAATATTAATATTACAGTTGAAATGATAAAATTTGTTTTCCTTAAAAAATAGATATAAAATCCTCAAACAGAAGTTAAGGTCGTAAAGTCAAACCATCAGCAAACAAGAAATGCCAAAATTAAGGTTGCAAAGCAACCCTAGTTCTGCTCACATGTGCAAGTGCATTTTGATACAGTTTAAATGACATGATCATATGCTACATTTTCTACTGGATCCCTGCCTTGTTGAATGCACAGGTTGGGTGGTGTACAGCAAATGAGGCAGCTCAATATTTCTTTCTATTTTCGTCATTCAATTTGTGACTCTGTGCCTTAATTACTGCACACGATGCAACCACTGTGCCAAATAAGAAATTATTGATTTCCCTCAACTGCTTTATTCTTGTCATTGTAGCATCTGATCTTCACAAACATGAATAAATTTACTTTCACAGGTCCCTTGTGAAGTAGGGATGTACTACTTTTGCTATTTTACAGAGGGTGAACTCAGCACTGAGAGATTAAGGCCAAAATTTGCCAGTGGGTTTGCTAATTTTGGTTTTCTCAATGACTGGGAACCTGACTGAAGACACCAAGGATCTGATTTTTCAAAGTACTTGGCATCTACACAGCACAGTATACAATCGCAGCATTCAACAAACATTAATTAATCCTAACAAGTCCCTGGGATGTGCAGGGATACATTTTCTTACCCCCATTTTAAGATGGACAGACTAAGAAAGAAGACTGACTTGATTAGAACACCAGAGCCAGAATAAGAACTCATGACATCCTGATTCTCAACCCTACACTTACTCCTTCAGACCACAGAATCTTTGTCAGAGGTCCCAACTGTCCATAGCTTCTATTGACTTCATTTGCAGTTGAGTGCACTACACCAGCGCAGATACGTCAATTGGTCTCTAAATTCCAGCACTCAAAATGAGGAATGCAACCAATGGCCACTTGTGGGAATTATGGCTCTGGTTAGTTGCTCAGTATCTGACAAGAACTCTGTAGCAGAAAAAGAGTTAGAAATGAATTCTCTTGTGTGACATTTACTGGCTTTAACCACAAGACCATCTTTTATCTGCACACATTCCAACTTCTACATCAAGAGGTCCTGAAGAGAGCCTCATTTTGTACACAGTTCTGATTCGTTCCCTGAGCACGATCCAGCCTAGGTCCTGTAAAGGTAGGCGTCCTATGTAAATGTTAGCATGTGATCACATAATGCCAACACATACATGGAGAGAACTGAGATTGCACAGACTTAATTCTAGCATTTCCTAACTTCTTATTGCTTGACTTCACAACCTTAGCAACAAAACACACGTGCCTCTTTGACCACCTCACCTGTCCACAAATCCATCTCATGCTTACTGAGTAATGAAATCATTCCACGTTCATGCCAATAGAACTGTCACCAAAATCATATCATAGCTTTTTCATACAGCTGTAAACATGTGGTGAACATTCGGTGGTGGCAGCGGTTCTCCACTGCTGTGTCGTGACATATTACTGTGTTGCCACACTGTGAGAAGTGTGTCGCGGAGAGCTGGCAGCCACTTACCAGAGCTGGCAGCCACCTACCAGAGTTGGCAGCCATCTTGCTTCCCAGTAGAGTGCTGGATTTGAGGATAGGAGGCTAGATTCAGTGCTGGGGGTGGGGGGAGAGGCTGTTGGCATTGTGGGACTGCTGTGTCCTGTGGGGTCATGCATGCTGCCAAGCATATCACAACCCACAAAAGGTTGAGAACCACTGGTGTACATAGCTGTCATTATGATTGCTGTGCACAGCTCTCTAAGAAACCATAAGTCTGCCTGCTGTGGGGCAGTGCTGTGAGGGTGATTCAAGACAGAGGACCTTACAGAGTGAGAGACACTCCGCTTTCACTCATGGATATGTTACCCTTGTATTTACTTTGTCAATTTCCTTAATCTAAAATAACAGTAGTCTAAGACAAAGTATGTTTTGCTCCCTCTATGTGGGAAAATATAGGATATTTAAGGCGTGCCATCTTTATGCTTAGCCGTTGCAATCCAGACTTCTTTGCAAGGAAGCACATATATAAAAAACATTTAGAATACCTCATACTGTACTTACTGTGAATTTTACCAAGCTCGTTGCTCCTGAATTTCCAACAAATATACCAGAGCTGGCTTCAAATTCCAAGGCCTGCAGTGACCTCCGAAACTGAACTCTGTGATATTCTTCACAGTCCATGAACAAAACAGTGTCATTTTCCTGAACAGTCACTGTAAACCGATTCCATTTATTAGTCATCACTGGAACTTTAAATGAAGCAGCTTCCTGGGAAATGTAAGAACCAGGCTCTGTGTAGTATAGAATTATTCTCTGGGTGCCATCATCAACTGGTGATAGTAACATTCCCAAATATATAATTTGCTGATAGGCATCTGTTATTGCAAATAGTACACCTCCATCATCGCTGTTCGGTTTTACTGTAACTAAAATAGCAAAATCTCTATAGAAGGTCTGCGGTACTAAAGTCCTTGTCAAACGGCCGACGTTAGCTTTTGGTCCAAAACTGTAAGCTGGAAACCCTCCATAGCCAGTGATGAAGGAGACAGAGGGAGGGAGCGGAACTCCTATTAGCTCTGTCAGATCAAGGTAGCCCTTTGATCCTCGTTCTGTAGCATGAAACAAAAATGTGTTATTTACTCCAGTGTCTCTGTTGTATTGAGCATTATATGGCTTGATGACGATTTTAAAGTTTAGTACTATACAGTAGTACCAACATGCTGATATTTGAAACCTCAGTCCAGCAAGGTACTTAAGTACAGATCTAACTTTTAAGCACATGAGAAATCTCACGGATTAAGCATCTGAGTAGTCCCAATCAATCCACGAGATTTCTCATGTGCTTAAAGTTAGGCATGTGTATAAGTGAGCTGGGGAACCAGGTCTCCAACCAAGGGTTCCTACAGACATGTTTTTCTTTAGCCTCCTGTAAACCACATGTGTAATGTTGCATGCACTTGCAGAGAGAAGATAAGAGAACAAAGAATTTATTCCTTTGTTTTCTCAAATGGGTGATACTGTAACATAGCCACAATGAAGGGTGGAAGCAACAACTTAGCACAAATAGTGCAGTGGAGTTTTATATATGCAGGCTAAGGCTCAGAGGTGAGCTGAGAGAAATTTTTAGCATGAAATTTGTGAAAAATTCAGATTTGGAGACACCAAAATATTTTGTGAATTCGTGTCAGTTTTACCCATTTGTTTTGTATGAAAAAGCAACCTAAAAACCCCTGAAATGTTTCATTGACATTTTTAAAATGAAAAAACATTATCATTTTTTACCAAAAAAGTTTGGGTTTAACCAAATGTTTCATGGTTTATAGTCACATCACTAGAAGTTTTGCTTCCAGTTTGACTCTGAAAAGATTGTTTCCAGTTTGACTCTAAACTTTCTTTTTTCTTTTGACTAACCATCAAACTGAAAACCTGCTATTGCACATACCTTGGAGGATTTGCTGTAAACCTGGCCCAGATCTGTATTACAAGGATTTCAATTATTCATTGTACACCACTTTTCTCAGTTCAAGAAATGCTCTTTTCCAGCATTCCTTTATGTAAGTAACATTCTTCAGTTGTTAAATCTCAGCTTTAAATCACAGAATTTCATTCCATAACCAACTCTATCTCTATAACAACCTGTTGTGGCTCCTGGTTCTTTTACAGATTCCCTACTGCTAGCAGTATGCAGCTATGTAGTAGAGGACACTCAGACATTTTGTTTGAGAGAGACATTATCCTGGCTGTCACATTAGCAAATATAAAATGATGACTCATTTGGGTATCTAAACATTGTAGAATAATATACATTGTTCGATTAACGGGAATACAAAGATGTGCCAGTAGATACTTGATCATTAAAGTAATTTAATGATTCAAGTTAGTCGTAACAGAGATAGGTACATTTTTCATGTACAGTTTTAGAAAGACAACAGTATTTGAGAATTTATTAATTGGAGTGTTGCATTCAAGACAAGAGAAAGTATTTTAATATTGCGCATGGATGTTAAGACACACCCCCAAGTACCTTCTTTTGTATCGTACCTCTATGAAGTTTAAAAATTCTGGAATGGATTCTGATCAGCATTGATCAAAGGCGTGGAGAATTTTACCTACAATTATATCTTAAATTTTTTATGCTAAGAGATGGCTATGTTGGTGAAGGAGGAGTGTGTGATATTCTTATGTTCAAATACATACAAGACAACAAAGACTTAGATTCTAATTAAGTCATGTGGAATTAGCCAGACACTTCTGGTTATTAAAAATGTTATAATATTTTAATGTTTTGTTTCTCTGAAGGTGATCAGGGTTCGGAAGTCTCTGTACCTGGAAGTATTGGTAGAATACACCTTACTAGGATCTGGAAAATATGTGTAAAAATGGGATTAGATGCTCAAGACTGGCCATACTTGTTCTGGGTTAAATTGACTACCAACGAGGGATTTTCTCCCAGGGCATATTTGTAGGGACCATTACTTCTGTGTACGTTATACTAACAATTTTGTTGGTATAACTACATCCACCCAGGGAAGTGGAAAAGATAAGTGCAGCTCCCCTGGGACCACTGCAGCACTGTCAGCGTAGACAAATCCTGAGGGTCATAGCACAGGAAAATACCCAGTTTCTTGTTGAACTAAAGGGGAAAACAGTGATTCTTGTGCATGGGTCTCTATTTTATCTTCTTTATAGGGTAAGAGTAGTACCTTAAATGCAAAAGGCAGGGTGAGACGGTTAATCAGGCTTTTGTAGTTCAGATTAGTATTTAGATGGTGCCTCATTCCCTTTTGCTTCTAAATGGCCCTAAGTAGAAATAGTAGCTCTTACTTTCACTGAACTTTTTGTTACTCGTTTTTTCAATCACTCTCACTAGAAATTCACTTCTGACTAAAGTTCTTCCCTCCACAGGCCTCATCTTCACTCTAAACAGGATATTACAAACCAGCTGTGACACTAGAAAACCAGGTACCAGCTCATGCTGGAGCCCTGTGCCAATTTTCTTGTGCATTATCAAACACCAAAGTGATTGTTAAATATATACAAAATGTATTTTGCTTTTAATTTTCATGAAAACTAACCAGTGAAAACAATGCAAGTAGTATCCTATCTGTATCCTATTATAATGTGGTAGCAGACCCTTATATTGTGTGTATCCCTGTAACTAAATAACCCATCAAATGAGAAAGAACCCTTGTGGAATGCAAATGAAGACCTTTAAACAGGGAAGCACTAATTTCAAAGCATGTGGTCATTGTGTGTGATGATCAGAGATCGAAGACTTAAAACGCATTCCTGACTTTCCAACATCAAAGGAAAGGCTGATGTGGTTAGCGACACTCAGCTTCTTTTCAGTGAGAAAAAGCCTTAAGTATGGATTCAGGGGAAAAAATACTCCATCTTTGCTCTGTTTGGACTCTTGGGCTGCGTCTACACTGGTAAATTAAGTTGACTTAAGCTTGCTTAAGTCGACTTAATTTACTCTGCATCTACACTACAGTTTCCTTAAGTCGACTTAAGCAGCTTGCTTAAGTCGACTTAAGGTAAATAAAGTCGACTTAATGAAAATTAAGTCGACTTTATAAAACCACCTTTTCATTAGACTTAAGGCTTAATTCGACTTTTTTAAGTCAAATTAAGCCAGTGTAGCCCTGGGGTAGCCCTAAGTCGGCTTAGGGCTACCCCAAGACTACACCAATGCCCTCCCTGCCAGGGGTGGCACAGGGGGAGCCTGGCATGCCCCCCAAAGGGCAGGGCATGTGGGCAGGGTGTGATGCTGTCTGAATTTAGAGAAGCATTTATGATATTATTTTCTATGGATATCTCATAAATGCTATAATCCATAGGAACTATGTCATGTTTGGTATCAATAGAAAGATAGTAATTTGCTGGGAATGATTATATAGTTTATGTCTAGGGATTCTATTTCGATTAGAAGTTAGGAATTTGATGTTATATCTATACAAAATATAACTTAAAGTCGACTTAAAAGTGCAAGTGTAGACATAGCCTTGCAGGGAAATGTAACAGGTGCAAAGTGGAAGTCCCCAGAGTCAATCTGGGAAACTTGAAAAGACTTTTGAGAAACCAGCAACTTCTTACATCACTGCCACCATTTGGAACTGCAAACTACAACTCATCTGTGCATATATTTTACCTGCTTGAACCTCTCAATAACTCTTTTTTTCTCAGCAAATAAACCTATAGTTAGTATACTATAAAATTGGCTACCAAAATTGTCTTTGGTGTAAGATCAAGAGAACCACTGATCTGGAATAAGTGATTGGTCTCTGGAGACTGAAAGCAACCTAAATGTGATGTGATTTGTGGTTTGAGTGACCTTTTATCACGAAGTCCAGTTTGCTGCATGAAAGTTTATGCACCCCACTCCCAATTTTTTTTGTGTGTGGTTAGTCTCTAAGGCAACGGTTCCGAACCTTTTTGGCTTGATGGCACAGATAGTTTTATAACCCTGAAGGACCATCAGTCTTCACCAGAAGTTGCCCACAACTCCCTCACTGCAGACAGACAGAAGGAGTTCAGTGAGAAGGCTGCCTCCTTGTTGATCTTCCATCTCTCTGGCTGCAGCAAGGAAACTGCATGTGTCCTGTCGACACATGTGCTCCAGCTGGGTCCCTAGACAGTGGCTCCCTTCTTCAGCCAGTGGGACAGAAGATCAGTGCTCTCTTCCCTTTGACTCCAACAGGGACCCTGGTGCCTGTGGACCTAGGTGGAGCACTTTGCTTTGCTCCCTGCTACGGGGACAGGGAGAAGGGAAAGCTGATCTTCCATTCCCTTGGCTGCAGCAAGAAGCCTGCACCAGTCTTCTTGCCCTGCAGAAACACACTCTGCCTGGCTCCTTTCTGCAGCTCCAGGAGGGGTGCTGCAGGCTACTTTAAAAGCCCTCATGGGCCACTTCTGGTTCCTAAGCTACAGGTTAGGACCTGCTCTAAAATGCCCCAGGACTCCTCATTGTTTTTGCAAAAATACACCTGTTTGCACCGCAAAAGCCTAACTGGATTAGGATCAGAGCTGATAACTATTTCCATTGTGTCAGCTTTATCTTTTCAACCTATTTTGGAATGAGATGGGATCCATGAGTTTCCAGTAGCCCGCTAGGAGAGTGTCCAGCCTCAAGAATTTACCCTGATACAAGTTACCCCATCTGACCCACAGCACATGAATTTAAGCCTTATTTTTAAAAGATTACTCTTTTAAGAGTACATTTTTCAAAATCACCTAAATCACTTAGGAGCCCAAGTTTCATTCAGGAGACATAGGAGCCTAAGTCTCATTTTCAAAAATTACTTAGGCACTTGTGAAAGCTTTACCCATTCCCTTCAATCCATGTTTAAACCAGATTCCAGCAGATGATTAGATATATATGTCAATTAGGTTTCCATAGCCTCTCGGAGCTCCTGTAGCATCATTGGGTGTCACCAGGGAGGCTTACTGATTTATTCAGGGAAACACACATTTTAGTTTTGTGAGCATGGTATCAAATATTCTGTGAACATCTTTATCCACACGGCCTCCATAAAGACTCACAGCATATTCATTTGGATATACAGTATTGATCCTCTAATATGAATATCTTTGAGAAAGCCTTATTCTGCTACTCAGCTGTTCATATTCCAAGTCAAGGTTTCTTCACATTTAATTTTGAAAGTTTCTACAGTAAATTTTATGGTTCCATATAGAACGACAGGGGCACATACACATATAATTAGCTATGTATATGATCAGCTCTTGGTATCCAGTTTAACCCCTCTTGAACTCTGGCTTAGACCCACCTAAAATATTGTGTTCACATCTGGGTACCTCATTAACAGAGGAATATGAACATATTGAACAGTGAACAACAAAAATATAGTTAGGAAGCAACTGACATACAAGGAAAGATTTTAAGAATAGGAGGGAGAAGAATTTCTTACTGCCACAAAAGAAGGTATCAAAACAAGTTTAAATTCTACAGCTAACATAGATAAATATACATAAATCACATACTCAAACACTGAGCATTCAACTCCAAAACATAACCCTAACAACTTGAGCCAAAGGAGAGCTCTTTCAGCGGGCAGCAGTTTAAGGGCCTTATCCTCTACTGGGCAGTCATAGGAGGACATCATATTCAGTCAGTCGTCAGTCATTGACTGACGGTTTGTTAACTGCTTATTGAAATATATGCTGGGAATAACGCAAAACATGACACAATGATTGCCCACTAGTTGTTATTTCAAATTTGAAATAAATATCCACATGAAGCCACATTACACCTAGGGCCAACTCTACACTATGGGCACTATAGCAACACAGCTACTGCTTTATAGCTACGCCAGCATACCCCCATAGTGTAGACACAGTCTACAGCAATGGAAAGAGTTTTTCCTGTTGCTGTAGTAGGAACTTCTTCCTAAGCAACAATAGTTAGGTTGCATCTACACAGTGCACTAAGTTGGCATAGTTATGGTGCTCAAGGTGTGGATTTTTTCACACCCGAGTGTCATAGCTATGTTAAAATATTTTTTACATACAAGTGGTGTGAAACTAAGAAATGGAAAAAATAAACAATCTCAGAAAAGTCTTGACGGGAAAGTCTATCTGCCTATACAATCATCTTTTGGGAAGTGACAAAGTCCCGTCCCCTGCCCCTGGCCATCTTGGGAATCCAAAGTTAAAATTGCACAGAACACAAACTGAACTGTAAAGAACAATAAATAAGAAAGTACCTTTGAAGAAGGTCATAAGGCAGTGTCAGAGTGAGGCATAAAGTGGAAAGTTTGCAACGCTAAAAGAGGTCCGAAGGAAAATAAGATAAGCCTCTAGAACAATACATTTCTAGGGCTTTCCAGTCAGTGCCATGGTGAACCTAATAATGTGATTTGGCATCTTGGTACCTCAAGGGGAGTGGGGAGGGGATATATGTAGTTTAGAAAGCTGTCATTGAGAAGTTTAAGTATCTGGTGTTGGAAAAAAGAAAGCAAGACTTGACGGGTTTGCATTTTATTTTTAGAGGGTAAATCAGTGACGTGCTGGGGGAGGCTAGTGGTGAAGCAGCATGTTGGCCGCCCATGACACAGCAGAATGACTTCAGTTCTGCTGTATGGGATGCACAGGAGATCATGCAGCCCAGCTCTACGGGGACTCCTGGCATGGAAGCATACAAACAACCACTACTTTTTTTTTTTTTTTTGTAAAAGAAAAGGTGCCGATGCTCTGCCAGGACCTGGGGCCAACAGTGGCAGGAGCCAGGGTCACATCCCTGTGAAAAATAGGTGCTGGTACTCAGTATCCCTGAGTACCATCACAAAAAAAAGCTCTGCAAACAACTCTTTGGTCACATGGTTGGATGTACAAAGGCCATGCAGGCTATTTCAGCTCTTATGGGGGGAAATAGTGGTGTTGGAACACCATGTGATTGTGAACCCATCTTGCTCATGTGGAATTTCCCAATGCCTTGCCTGTTGAGACTAGATGCTGGGGCAGAATCTGAGGGATAGTTAAACTAAATGGAATTAAACTCCATTTAAATGGAATTGGAATGCAAGTCTGATATGGGCTCAATTCATTGCAATGCGCAAATGTGCACTGAAGTTCCAAGTTAATTCCCAGTTCCTGCTGATCTGTGTGAAAGGAGATGCAGAATGGAAAGACTGCCAGAGGTTCTATGGTTAACAAGATGAATGAATTAAAAAAAAAGGGTCAAAATAAAAAATTATAGTGGAGCGATGGCACCTCTTCAAGTTAAAGAGAAAGCTAGTCTCAACCTTAACAGCTGATTGTTGTTAACAGCTCTACAACCCATAATAAAAATTATTTTGCCCAAGTTTTAATGAAAAAAACTCAATTTATATTTGCATCCAATAACCAATAAATTGTAGCATGTCTAAATCCTTGGTGTCGTTTTAGGTTTTTCATTGTCAGTTTATCTAGTATAATCTAATAATTATTAGTGAAATCCAGCCAGTCAGACAAGCTTTTGTTCTTCATTTTCCTGATGGGTTGGGGGGAGGAAATCAATCACATGTAAATCTGCCTGACAACAGAGAAGTCACATCCACAAGAACGTTTTCACAAAATCTTAAAGACTGGGGGAGTAATTTGTAACTAACCATTTTATACTGGACACCCCATTTCTCATACTTCACCACGCTATGTTTAGAGCTGTGTAGTCATTAATATATTAATCATCCATATCTGATGTACCTGGGAAAGACCTCTGACAGGAGCTAATACTGTAGCATTAATGCCTGATTAGTAAGTCATTCAAGGTTTTATAAAAAGTATTAGAACAAAAGTGATACTTTTACTCTTTGTATGGAAGCATTTCACAATGGCACACATCACTGTATTTGCATTAGGGATGTGACTACTGCCTGATTCAGATCAGATTTATACAGTACACAAATCCAGACCCCAAATTTCATGGTGGGAGACACTGAGTTAGGACAACTGGGGGATTGGATAATTGAGAGAATTATGTGTAGGATACGAACCAGACTAAGAGGGATATAACCTCAGTAACAGGTGTATGGAATGAGTGGAGATCAGATAATCCAATTGGCATTCAGAATCCCTCAGTGAAACTGGGGGAGGAGGAGGCGGGGAGGGTCAGATAGCAGAGAACCATGTGCACTTACCTAAGGCACTGACTGGCCAACCACCTTGCAGGATATATAGCGTGACCGGCTACACTATAAGCCCTCAATTTTGTGCCAACGTATGACTAAGTAAAAAACCAGAAGCATTTGTCCTTAGACAATGATACTGATTTAGTCAGAGGGTAGGTTTTAGAACGGTGACTTTTTTCATGACAACATAATACCTAGATAGTCCACAATAGCACTGAGGATTTCCAAAACCTGATATTTTATAAAGCAATCCTCAAAGGACTAACACACAAAGGGCATATTTAGGATTTCTATTAAATTCCCAATATGTAGGCCAAGGGTTTCAAAAACAGGAGCCTGAAGTTAGTTTCCTAAATCCATACATAGGCACCTGAATAGCTAACCTCATTTTTAAAAGATGCTGAGCACCCAGCAGTTCCTATTGACTGATTATATGTGACACCTCCTCCATGAGTGGCCCCCTGATGGATTTTTGTACTCATCTATCACCATGGTGTCTGAAATCAGTAGGCAACTGAGCATCTGATGTGGCAGCCATGTTTGCTGCCACCTGAAACTTGGCTCATTTAATCTCACCTCACTTTTTAAAATGACCTTAAAAAGCAACAAAACCCCCTGATTTTTGCAGAGGTGTTTTGAAATCAGTGTTATTGTTTTGTGCACACCCTTGTCTCTAATTTTGTTGAAATCAGGGTGTTCTTTTATTAATGAAGGCAAAATTATATTTTTTTTCAATGCTCCAAGTGCTTTTTCGGTGAGAAGTGGGTGCTTCAATCAATAGAAGTATTATTTTGATTGCTCAGCACTATTTAATGTTTGGCCCTTTTAGACCCCTAATTTCCAAAATCTTCTCCTAGTGCCTCTTTGAGAGCCACAAAGTGTTCCACCCAGAGGAGGCCATGAGAGTGGAGGTAGAATATTCTCCAGAGACCGGTAAAATAGATAGCATCCCGAATAAAATATTTTGGAATGCAAGCCCCCTGAGCCATGTCACCAAGTTTATCTCCAGATTAAGATGATGTTGAAAATTGAATATAGGGGTTGATTTTGCAGCAGAAACATTGATCTGAGCCACACAAGCCAATCTTTTCTTGGGCTCTGTAACTACTGAATCAGCAAGAATAACAAACGCAGAATGGGGATTCTCTTTTGTGAGGGTTTTCTCAGTTTGCACACAGGACTGCCAGATGCTTTTCTGAACACGCTCTATAAATGGCAACTTGCCAAGGAAAAATATTGACCCAGTGCTCCAGAATAATGCTATTAACATCCGTTTTCTGTGACTAACATGTCAGTTTGGTGTGTGTCCTGCTCACACTCTGTATGAATGACAGATTAAAAACAACCTCTGTGGCCAGCGTGATTGCTATCAGCCAGAACGTGGTCAGATATTTTCAATAGCCCTTTTGTGCTTTTGTCAAACCCTTCAGCTCACCAGTAAAACTGAGACCCACTGGAACATCATGAGCAGGTGGAATTGGTTTTCCAGAAGCTATGTTTATGAGATGAAAAACATAGAGGTTCTGACAGAGTTCTTGTGTGTTGGCAGTGCTGCTATAGTTGTGTTGATCACAGTATGTCCAGACACAAGATACGTGAAGTAATCGGATCAAACTTCTGTTGGTGAAAAAGAAGCTGTTGAGCTACACAAAGCTCTTCTTCACATCTGGGAAAGGTATTCCAAGTGTCACAACTAAATACAAGGTGAAACAAACTTATCATAAGTAGTTAACACAATTACAACCCACCACCCACAGGGACATGAAAAAAAGTCGTCCCTGAAAACTACCAACCAGGAACCTTCATAAATTGTTCCAGGGGTTAATTACTCCTACCATTACATGTTTATGCCTTATGTCTGAATATACGAGAATTTGGTTTTGCTCACACATTATTATACTGTCTTTAATCACATACTATCCCCCGCGTCCCCCCCCCCCCCCCAAGACACTTGTCTCAGTCAACACATAGGAAAGATCCATATGGGCAACTGTAAATCTGATATACCTACACTTTCCAAGTTCTTGAGTATCCAACCTAAATCCCATCAGGGATTACTTTGACTGACTCCTTACAAATGCCTCACTTGCCTCTAGGTACAAAGTTACACAACTCAATTGCATCTTTATCCATTTATTGTAGCTGCTATCTGATATATGGACTAGATAATATTTGGTATCCAAGTCCATAAAAAAAGTGAATTCATAAACATCCCTAATCAGCAAACCTGTGGTGCTGCCAATCTGTGGAGTTGTTCAGAGCTCAACACACTATGGGCCTGACCCTGAAGCCATGAAAGGCAAGGCCAAAACTCTAGTAGAATTCAGTGCAAGCAAGCGCACACCACACATCAGTGTGGCTCAACACTGATAGTCCACTCCTGGAAGAAAATGCATTTTCATAGAATCATCGAAATGTAGGCTTGGAAGTGACCTCAAGAGGTCATCTAGTCCATTCCCACATTGGTACATACTAAATCCTGCCTCAACACAACAACTGCCACGTTAGTCAGCAACTCACATTTCTCTTAGTATTGTCTTTGTTAAAAATTTTAACAAATAGGTTATAAACCAAACGTTAACTACCTATAATCATTTTGTTCACAAATGCACCCCCAACTCAAAGACCCTCAGGGTGAGTGCGGTATAAAAAACTAGATAGGCCAACAGATAAACACCAAGTTAACTAACCCCTGGTCATAAGAGAGTCAAAAACCTACTGTACCAAACAGGAAGGAAATCAGGCTCATTATTTTTAATGATAGAAAGTTCAATTTTCTTAGACAGCCTCTTGTTAGCTTTAGTGCTGTAGAATTTTGTACGAGCCCTGTAAAAAGAGATTTAGGAGAATTTGAATGGCCCTAAAAATTTGACTGGAGTGTCTACAGCAACTGATTTAAGGCCAGTTTCAATCACATTCTAGTGTATGATTTGTCATATACAGTGCTTTTTTTCTGGCGGAACGCACCGGAACGGCGTTCCGGCACCTCCCGACAGCGTCGGCCTCCCGGCACGGGGCCAGGATCAGGCTCCGTTGCCGGGGTCTGTCTGCCCTGCCGGGGCCGCGTTCGGTCCCCACCGGTGCTCCCTCCCAGCTGTGCAGGCTGCGGCCGGGCTGGGGAGATTTAAATCTCCCGCCCTGAGCATGCGCAGATACAGCGTGCTCAGGGCGGGAGCGGCCTGGCCGGCAAGCAGCTCTGCCGGCCGTCCCTGTAGTTCCCAGCCTCCGGCCAGGTAAGGGGGCACTGGAGGGAGGCCTGGAGAGGGGTGGGGGTGGGGACAAGGAGACGGCCCGGGTTAGAGGGGTGGGGGTGGGGACAAGGAGGGACCCCCGCGCAGGCCGGCAGCCCCCACCGCCCCCTCCAGACCCCCGGGGCTGCTTCCTTTCTCTTTTTTCTCTTCCTCTTCCTTTCCTTTTTTTCCCCTCTTCTTTGTCTTCCTCTCCCCTGCCTTCCTTCCTCTTCCCTGCCTTCCTTTCTCTTCTTTTCTTCCTCTCCCCTGCCTTCCTTTCTCTTCCCTGCCTTCCTTTCTCTTCTTTCTTCCTTTCCTTCCTTTCCTTTTTTCTTTTTCTCTTCTTTGTCTTCCTTCCTTCCTGCTCTTTCTGTCTTTGCTTCCTTCCTTTCTTTCTTTTTTTCTTTGTCTCCTCCTTCCTTCTCTTTTTTCTTTCTCTCCCTTCTTTTTTAAAACTTTTTAAAAATTAATTTTAAATAAAAACCTTTCTTAAAATTAGATTTCAATTCCAAATTCATTCCAATTAAATTAATTAAACACAATTAATTAATTAATTCTATTTACAATCACTTTATCTTCAATTAATGCCTATAATTTCTGTCTTGTGAGTTTTCCCCAAAAATTTATTCTGAAAAAGTTTTTCACACGGCTTGAAAATTTTGCACACAAGCCACCAAACCTAGAGGGAACATTGGCTACTAGTTGCCTACACAACAGCAGGCCAGCAGGCTAACATCAGTCAGTCCCACACTCTGGGCCTGGCCGGAGCCCACAGCACCAACAAAAAGTGTGTGGATGCATTACTGCCTGCCACCCAGTACCCAGAAACACAGGCCAGCAGCAGACGTGATAGCTACACATTCATGTTTTTTTCTAATTATAATACGGCCCCCCAACAGTCTGAGGGACCGTGAACTGGCCCCCTATTTAAAAAGTTTGAGGACCCCTGCTGTAAGACCTCACAGGTTGTCTTTCAGTATATTAGCGGCCTGCATAGTTAATAAAACTTAACAGTTTTTACCTTGTATTTTTATTTCTTTGATATATTCAAAAATTTACTGTTTACTGCACTATTTTCAGTGTTATTTCTTTATGACACGACGGACATCAATAGGAGTTCCGGTACCTTTTTTTTTAGAAAAAAAGCACTGGTCATATACAATAATTACAGTGTTCTCTTTCTCTAAATTTACAAAGACCACAATACACTAAAGTGGAGGCTAATCCCTTTGATCCTATAGAAGGGCTTTTTATTAATCCCTCTGAACATGTGATCTAGATTGCCTGCATAGTTGCAAAATAATGAAAGTACAAGCTGTCAGACAAAGTTTTCATTCTGGATTGTTACTTGAAATGAGTTTCATTTAGCCCATAAACTGATACAGATGTTTTAAGTAAAATAATTAAAACAATAAGTGAGATTTTGATTTCAGATAAGTTTTGATATGAAGCTCTGAAAATGTTGAGGGTTTACTCTGTGAGACGTTTGCATTGAAAATGAAATTTGTGGAATTACAGTAGTCTCATTAAAAGATTGCTGTACAGACAGAATTTTGCTTGAGTCACATAAGTTCTGGAATTTACTCTAAGAATACCATAGTCATTGTAGGAAAAGGTTATCATTAAATTAGCTGCAAGAGGTCCAACACACACATGAACACAAAAACAAACCCTGCAACTTTGTTTTTACATTTGATGGTGCAAGAGTGGTTAGATCGGCAGTTCCCTCACTTTGGCCTAAGGAGAAGTAAAGAAGCATCAGTGACCCATCCAAAGCAAAAACAACTCTCAGTATTTACGCATGCTAATTGGGTGTTTAAAAATAGGGTCAAGTATGTCATCACACACTATTTCTATGTACACAAAAGAAAAGCCAGCTCAGTGGACAGTCCAAGCTGTGATGAACTTGGAGCATTCAGAGAAGCAGGAAACTACAAGATTGATTTTACAGTGTCACTCTATGCCAACAGTTTTGAAAACAACCCAAAGTATTATTTATTTTAAAAGAAACCAACCTAATTTTATCCAGTACCATTTTAAATTGACCCCCCCCCCCCACCCACAAACAACAATGAAAAATGTAACAAATGGGCAACTGGCAGTTTTAGACTGAGGAGAGGAAAGGAGAAAGAAATGGACACTATGACCTATAACTCTTTTCTAGGGATGCACAAATCTTGATTTTTTTGAATGGCTGTTAGCACAGACAATGCTGCTATTCAGGCACTGAATTTTCTACATCCCTTCCCTAGCTTTTGGAGTGGGTGGCAAAAGGGAGTCAGAGAGAAGTTCCTCTTGCAGGGAATGATTCCAGGATCAAATACCAGTTTCCCAGGTTTCTTGGTACAGATGAGTCATACACCTTTCTCAATCAACCTTCACTGATGTCAGTGAAACGCTCAGAGAGCGCCACGAGAGCCGGTCAATGCTATAGAGAAGTACCCCATTCTATAGATGTATCCCATTGCAAGATGGTCCAGGGCCAAAATTGGGCTATGCACCCCATCTATTGCCTCACCACACATTTAGGGAATCCTATTTTTGTGAAGTCATCCACTATTTCATGCACATTTCCAAGACTCTCTGTCCTTTGTAGCAGACTGTGATTAATGGCCCTGCACATTAGTCATAATAGTGCCAACGGAGGACTGCTCAACTCAAAAACTGATTAGCAACTGAACAGCAGCAGTTTGGAATTGCCAGCTTCCATGTGGTAATTGCCATGTTCTTCTCCACCGAGAGGGCAGCTCTCATTCGTGTGTCCTTCACCGCAGGACAGGGGTGAGCTCCACACAGAGTTCTATGAAGGTGGCTTTGCACATTCGAAAGTTCTACAGCCATTGCTCATCATCCCACACCTATGTACTGCTGTGATCCCACCATTCAGTGCCTCTTTCAAGCTCCCAAAAGTGACAGTGCACAACGTGCGAAAACAATAATCCAATGTTTGTATGGCACACAGCAGGTCAGGTGCTTCAGATTCCTGTTCCAGTTGGGAGCTCATCATGCATGACCAGCCACGAGGTGTTCAGACCATTGATAATAACTGTGGAGAGCAGTGCAGGATCCATCCTTCCAGATAGAGTTGACAGATGCACAGGAAACTGGGGCCATTGAGAAATGGCACAAAACACAGTCGGAAACCCATGGAATGTTTGGATGGAAAATCACCATCATAGGACATTGAGCCGGCACCCATGATGTACTGTGATCCTCTCTGCTTTGCCACAACTCCTAGCACCACAAGGTGGCGAATTGCACAGTGGGATAGCTGCTCACAGTGCACTGTTGGCTAGAGCACCAACTGGTGACGTGCTTCAGTGACACGCTAAATGCTGGGTGGAGAGGCTCAAGCATCGTAATTATAGTGCTTTTCGATCATCGCTGTAACTGGCATCAACAACACTTCCTAGTTTAGACAAGGCCATAGACTGATCGGATGAAATGCTAGCCCCAATGAAGTCAATGGGAGTTTTGCCATTGGCTTCAAATGGAGCCAGGATTTCTCCCATAATCAGCTGTAAATTAAGTGTTTTGCACGTCAGGCTGTTAATCCCACAGCTTTGGAATGAGAACTAATGCTGATTAAATTTACCTCTAATGCCTCGGTATATGGGATAGAGGAGATAATAGAAGACAAAATGATCTGACTCCATTGCCATTAGGTACCTAAACATTCAACTTTACGCCTTCAGTCTCTCAGCCAAATTAAATAGCTGTCAAATGGACTTCTCTGAAGATGGGCCATCAGTGACATATATTTCATCTTTAATTTGCTCCTCAGTGTGTAAATTCCACCAGCACAGACTCAGATCCTCTTTCGACTCACACCTGTCTGCTGATATACGACTTACACCCTTTACAACGTCACTGCTGAATTTGACTTTCTGAGTCTAAGGGATCTGAACAGGTACATTGCATGTATTGAGCAACTGGAAGAGAGGGGTATAGCAGATAATGCAACTACAGAGCGTAGAGTTCTGTAAGGTAAAATAATGTCACCTCCTTGTGCCAATAGATTACTTGCACCAGAATGAGAAGTAGAATTTGGGCAACAGCTTGAAGACTGGTGGCCAAATTCTCCTTCTGACACAACCGTGTAAGCCTCTTGATTTCAAAGGCATTGTTCTGGTGTCACTCAGAGGGCGATTTGGCCTCAAGGTTCTGGACTCATTATTTAACTGTATTCATGCATTTTGCTGACACTTCATAGGGACAGAAATGGAAATAATAGCAGCTAATAATAATAATAGCAGTTGTAAATGGTATATAGATTCTGAAAATGCCTACTGGCCCGGTGCTCAGAGAGAGCAGACAGCACATTGTAGGCATGTCTGCACTGTCCTATTTACTGTGATAGCTAGCTTAGACTCAAATCAGAGAAGTCCATTAAGCCCAGGATTGAAAGACACAACACAAATAAATTAAAAGCAAAATAAATCAATTTACTTTCTGTGCACACTGGTTTCTAACATCTCTGTTTTCATTTTCCTTTCCTACTGACAGCAGCTCTCCAATGTGTGGCTATTCCGTAACAGGATGAACATACCAGTTAACGTGATTATATGATAAGATCCTCAGGAAACAGTCCCTTATTAATGTCCCTTATTAATTACCAGGACAAGCATTTTATTTGCAACCAAGGAAGTTATACATTTCAATGCTGCTAATTCCTACATTTTTAAACCAGGATATGGTGTTTTAACCGCATAAATCTCTATAAAGTAGAAATGCGCCCCTTCATAGTTTTTCTTGTATGTACATATTTGAGATATAGTCATACAACCTTGTACTGTACAAAAGAGATTCATTTCTCATTTCACCCTATTTTTGGCACCCAACATCAGGGCATTCATGTCTTATTTATTTAAGAAAAAAATGAATACTTCAATTACAAGTGGGTTTTTTTCGGCTCAGTGCTTCTGTCAATTACTTGCTAAAGTCAAGTACATTTAGATAGCATGTAGAGTTTGGAAACTTTTACATGCAGAATTGTAGGTGTAGAGTCTGAGAAGATACTGTCTGATTTTTTTCTTGCTGTAGTTACAGATCTACTGCTTAAAGTGAAAGTCAATATTATGGATTGAAAGCTTGACTTTCATTTGCATTAGTGTGACAGTAAAGATGGATATTGCTTTGTTACTGCCAACATCCACTTCCAGCATGCACAAGGAAAAATTCTAGTCACATGACTATTACTTCCAACTATCTAAGTTGTATCGTTTAGATTTTAAGAGGCCTAAGGAAGCCCCTGGGTCATGCTCTTGCAGGTGCTCTCTAAGGATACACACACATTTTTCTGCCCCATGAAGTATTAGAAAACCCTGATATTTGCTTTATCGCAATGGCTTATTTTACAGCTAGTGTTACCTGTTTTCTTTTGTTTCCACTGATTTATTTTCTTTGCTGTTCTTAACTCCAGTTCAGAGAGAACTTTCTCTTTGGAAAAATTAGTTACTGCTGCTTCATCCGGCAAAGTAGATTCGGAAGGAACTCCACTGGCACCTGAAGATGCAGTGGAAGCGATCCTCCCTGAAGGAGTCCTTGTGCTAACTGCAGTCCAACTCAGGGAAACGCCACTTGTTAGGTATCCCTTAGACGTACTTGTGTTTAAAGGAATAGCATTGACAGCTGTAGTTACAGGCGGAGTAGTTGTTTCTGAGGTGCCCCACAGCCGTTCCCACCACCACTGCCCTTCCGTAAGGACAGGCTGCATTAGGAAGATGACCCAGACTAGTTTGCTGAACATCTTTCAGTGCTGCAGACAACATTCAAGTATCAAACTTTCTTCTCCAGCTGTTTGATTGCTATCTACAATTGCTATAGCTGTCAAAAGTGAAATGACTTCATCCTAAGAACTGTTGAAAGAGGCTTTATATTGCTGCCAGCATTCATAAGCCACCTTCAAACGTGTTTCATGATCTTAGGTGTCAAACTTACAGTCTAAATATTCCTTACTAATCGCTTATGTCTTTGGGTCCTGTAGCTCTGCAGCCAGTTACAGAACTTCTTTTCTAATGGAAATTAAGTGCATACCAGCCAGCTTTAGGAGGAGTTTCTCATCTACACCAATCAAAGTGCTGCCTTCCCCCAGCAAAGAATACCCAAACATAACACACACAAAAACCTTGACTCATAAACAGCTACAACAAACGAAGAAACTTTTGTTTTATAGGTTTCCCTGGTGATGTGCTCAGTGTTGTGATACATTTAAAACTTGGGCAAGGGCAAATACTGGGGTTCCAAATAAGCAAACCTAGAGAGGCTTGTGATGTGAACAGAACACTGACTTGTGTGTAATATTGTTCAGTTTTACTGTTCTGAAAGTTATATTTTTAAGATATAAGGAGTTTCCAGGGAGGAAAAAAAACCCCACATTTGTATGGAGCTCTCATACCAAAGGTCCTGTGCCCCGACCCTTTCTGTATATTCATCTTTCTTGTAATATTTTATAGATTACCCTTGCTTTTCTTCACCCTATGCAGTAATTCTTCTATTCAGCTGCAGCCCTCAGTCAGATCCTTGTTCTCCTGCACCATAAGTGTTAATAAACTCCCACATACTCCAAGACTATGAGCTCCAGAGAGCACAACATTTGGATTGAGCAGTGGCAGAAAAGCTGTTGCAGTAGGAGGATCAGATGCACAAAGGGGGTTGTGGGAAGATCAAAGGGAGGAAAGGTGATTGAATGGTCATGGGATGAAGCAGGCATTTTCTAGATCAGTGGTTCTCAACCTTTTTTCCATTGCGACACACCTGACAGATGATGTTCCCTGCGTGACACACTACAATCTGCTGGTGGCGGTGGTACTTGGACTGGGAGCGCTTGGGAGGCTGCGGCGCTCTGTCGGATGCAGCACTCTGGGACCTGGATGGGGGTAGAGTCAAGCCAGTTCAGGCTGGTGCCCTGGCAGTTGGGCTCGATGGGACCGGGTTTATTTTTGTGGGGCAGGCAGTGCCCCGCCCCCAGCCCAGGATCTCTGGGTTGCAGCCCCGAAGTCTCTTAACTCCTCTGGCCCTGGTTATTGCCTGTGTTGTGCAGCAGGAGTGGGCTGTTGAGGGCAGCTGAGAACGGCAGGAGTCAGAAGCCCCAAGCTGGCTTCAATCTGAGCTGCCAATTTTCTGTGACACACCTCCCGGCTCTTCATGACACACTTTTGTGTCCCGACATAGTGGTTGAGAACCACTGTTCTAGATTATCATGGATCTCAGCAATCGGGGTAGAGGGATCTCCACACAAGATTCATTAGCATCTGCAGAATCTAAGCATAGAGAAGTAGAAACTCACTTTTCTGCTTTGCATGAGCATCTAAATAAAAAAGTGACCCAGCTGTCACCAGC
The DNA here is from genome assembly GCA_007922175.1 of Pelusios castaneus. Classification (NCBI taxonomy): domain Eukaryota; kingdom Metazoa; phylum Chordata; order Testudines; family Pelomedusidae; genus Pelusios; species Pelusios castaneus. The sequence continues at coordinate 26,813,441 of ML685756.1, read as the reverse complement.
TCATGGGAGTGAGACTTCTTACCTCTCACCAGGGTTATTCTTCTTTCCTTATAGCATATATCTATTCCACAAAGGACTGAAAAGATTTGTCTATCACCATCAGGCTTCCATGATCCCAACCTTCTATTTACATCTCCATTACTCCTGAATGGATTTATGTTCTGAACCTGTTTGCAAACATCCTTTTACACTCCACAGGGTATTTGGGGTAAAATTCATTCTGGGCAGAAGGCCTGCTCAACGCTTTGAGCACATTAAAAATAAGCCCACATTAAAATCTGAAATGAGGCTAAGGACTGTAAAAATCCTTGTGCAGTGAGGATGAATTTCAGCAGTGGAAAAGAATCACAAAAAGGATCGCTGCACAAGGAACCTTTTCCTTTTACTAACACAGTATTATCCCCAAAGCTACTCTGCTTCTTTTACTACTTTAGTGTGGTGGAACTGCTTCCTAGCACCTCCTCCAGCACCAAAACACCTGGTTTCCGGCTACAGATTTAAAAGAAACACTACGGACTCCTGATGTAACTGACAGAAGCACAGACTTCAGGGGCATAGCAGCACTTCTTCAGGTGGGCAGGCACACACGTAAAGTGTCAGCAAAACAAACAAGGAGTCCTGTGGCACTTTTAAAGACTAATACATTTATTTTTGCATGAGCTTTCGTGGCGAAATCCCACTTTGTCGGATGCCAGAGTGGAGAAAACTTACATTGAAAATTAACTTATAGTATGGGAGGGGAAGAGAAATCCTGTGTGCATCAGATGCAGTGAAATGTAATCACAGGATTTCTCTTCCCCGCCCATACTATAAGTTTTTTTTAATGTAAATTTTCTCCACTCTCACATCTGATGCAGTGAAGAATGTACCATACTACAATATGTACATACATATCAATATGTGACATGCTTATGGACTCAAACAGACCATAATGGGCTTGGGGTGGATAGGCGGAAGGGCTGGTTGGTTTGTTCTCATATGTTTAGTTCCCTCTTCTCCTCACTGTTCTATGTGTATATATCTAGAGTAATGGGTGGCACCCAGGACACTCTATGAACATGTGCTTATTGCCTCACTTTTAATATATACAATGGTGAATGTCATCGCTTTTGAGTGTGCTGGCACATGAAGGGTTCGTTTCTGAGTCCTCACCTACAGACTTGTAGTTAAGGCTTTCATCTGGTTAAATATTTGATTAAAACCCTGACCAGCCATTAAAAATATCTAACAACTGTGTGCGTGATGTCACTGCAGCCGTATGTGTTTTGACAGTGGTGCTTCTTAAAAGATGTAGCCTGGCTAAAAAGCATGGAAACTTTTCCCAACTGGGCAAATTATTTTGAAGGTAAATTTCCTTTAAAAAAAAAACAAAGTCACCTCTAGGTGGTAGTAATGGGAAAGTGATTTCCCATCATCTCTAGTAATGGGAGAATGATTTCCAAACATTTTTGGTGTCTTGCCCAAGATCTTAAGTAGCTCTTGGTTGCACTGTACATAGCTTGTAAAATGTGGTGGAAATAGTTGGGAACAAAATGTAAGTTATTATTAGGCCACCTCTACTCATATGAATCAAATTAGTGATGCCTGAAGCTTCGCCGTTTATTGTGATTGTACCAGTAACTTAGAGGAAAAGCAGGTGGTCTGCTTGGGATGAAGCTAACCAGGAGTGTTGCTACATAGGAAAAAGATTTGGGGCACAGGCCCCAAACCCCACTTCCACCCCCAGCCTCACCCAGCTTCCAACCCCCCGCCGCTATCTCCCCCACCTTGCCTGGCTTCAGAACTCCCCCACCGCGGCTTTCATGCAAGCCCAAGGCTGCCCCCTCCTAGCTTCTCCACCATGTGAAGGTGAGGCGGAGAGGGCCGCCACATGCCACTCAAAGCCCATGCCAGGCTCCTGATTCCAGCACACTTCCCACTACCCCCTAGACTGAGCATCCAGCGCCCCCCACTGCATCCCCCCAGAAATGGATGCCACAGCAACCCCCAAACACTCCTGCCCCTACCTCATTTCCAAGTTACTTAAATACACACCAGAGACCCTGTGATATACCTCCACTAGCCTACACCCCATACATCTTTCCCTTACACCCCCGATAAATCCCAGCTCTCCAGACTTTCTACGTACACTCCTGCGGGTGTGGATCACCTTGTCAGCCACCCATGGATACCCTAGAAACATCCCCCTATAACAGAGCCCATTTGAATCAGGTCCAACCATCACTCTCACACCCCTTTCGCCCCCCTCCCTAGCAACTTCTACTTTCCTCTCACCCTAGATGAAATTCCTCAATCCCAGTTCCCTTAGTCCCCCACTCCTCATTTACTCCCTCCCCCACAGACATTGTATGACATAGGGAGGCATTTATTTCAGCCCTACATATACCCCAACCCCCAAGTTTCCTCTCACAGCTCTATTTTCCAATAACCAACACTTCCCTCCTATCAGGTTCCTCTGTGAATGCCCCATCTTTGCCCAGAGACCCCCCCAAATTAAACCATCCCATTCCTCCCCCATTTGCCTTTTACCCTGCTCCCTTCCTTCAGCTACCCCAACCCTCTGGGAAGGCCACTACTACATTGCCACCCCCCACCTGTGCATCCCTCCCCTAAAGTATCCCCATTCTTTGGTCAGCCCAACATTTCCACATTTGGAAACAGGAGTGGTAGGAACCCCACCACAGGCAGGATTGGGGCCCAGGGACTCCAGGTATACTGGCACTTTGGCTGCACCCCAGGGAACACAGAGGGACCCACTGAACATTGCCCCTGCTAGTGCTTACTGCTCAGACACTGCTCCCTCCTGAAAATGGTAAAAGCCTCCCCTTCGGCCCCTATGGAAATTCAGACAGGTTAGATAGGAAAGGGTTCAAGTTTACTCAGTACACAGACTTCCAGATAGCAATGACATGCAAAAATAAGTAACACTTTACCTTTTTTGCAAGTCATTTTTTTAAGTGCCCTCCCATCCAGGTGTAATGCTTTCTAATCCGCTGGCAGCCTGCAGGGGATTTAAAAACACACCACCCCCCACTTCCCAGCGTGTGAGCAGCACTTGACTGAACTGAACAGAGAGAGCAGCCTCCCTGCGTTTAGCTTGGCTACAGCTTGGGGTTCTGGGCACGCCCTGATGGCCCAGCAGCAGCGACGCCCCTGGAGCTAACCGTCTCAGGGAAAAATAAAATATACAGCCTGACCCTTACTCTGCCTAACTGCTTCAAAAACTTCCAGTGACTGTAGTGGGCCTAGGATTAAGGCTACCACTGTCCTCACCACAACAAACTTAATTTCGCCAATTCATCATTCCTGATATGCATGGGGTCAAATTCAGCCCTAGGGCAGAGTTGATGCAATTCCATTACTGAATTGATTTCTCTGTCTTTAACTGCATTTAGCTCAATGGTGAATATACACACAGCTTTTCTCGAAACTTCTGAGTGGAATCTGGGTAGCAGTTAAAATTAGCCTAGCAACAGCAGAACCAATAGTATTCTGACCATGGGATTAAGTGTTTGCACCTTCCCACTGTTACTATTTTACCTGAATTCTGTGCACATACTGGAGTTCAAGCAACCAGCTTCTAAGTGCTTTATAGCACACTGTTGGAGCTGCTCTTCTAAAATGAGAAAAGATTATATAAATCCACAGGCTTCAGAAAACTGTAACCACAGAGGCAGAGGCAGCTGGGTTACAGACGAGGAGACTGTGGTCATCTGCTGTCTTCTGCCAACTGTTTCAACACTTGGAAATTAGTAAAACATAAAGAGCAAAAATGCAAGGCTCCCTCCAGCACGACGAGAGAAACACTTTTAATTACAAAGCTCTTTGAGCCTGACTCCACAAAGCACAATTCCAAAGTGCCAAATTTGGGACCTGAGAAAAAATGCAGATGGAATTTCCCTTGGGTAAAAGAGAGTGAGATTACCACCACGTGATGTGAAGCTAATCACCGCTGTGACAGAAAACAAATGCATGGCTGTTCTCTGTTCTGCTACTGCAAGAGGGTAGGTCTGGGTGATGATGCATAACACAACTTGAATTTGAAAAGCTTCAGAGTTATTTAAGTACAGATGTTATAAAAGGCTTTCACATTTAGCCAACTTCCCCCCGCCCCCCATTTTTAAAATAAAATAAAATAAAATAAATGTATTTTGGTGACATGATTTGTTTAATCATTTGCTCAACATGTAGATTATATTACAGATTGGGCCAGATTCTGCTCCTATTTAACTCGATGGGAGCAGAGGGAGACTTCGCCGTATATGAAATGGTCCACATGGCTTATGCTAACAGGCCTGTAACAAAACAAAACATAGGAAGCCAAACATCCTTCAGAAAAATCTCTCAGGGGGTTTGTCTACACTGGGGCAGGAGACATATACATACCAGCTTTAATCAAGCTAGCACACTAAAAATAGAAGTGTAGCCACAATGGTGCACACAGTAGGAACAGCTACCTGCCCCGAGCACAATCCCATCCAGAACCATAGGTACGTGCTCATACAGCTAGACCTTCCTGCTGCTGGGACTACATTTCTATTTTTTTAGTATCCTAGTTTGATCAGAGCTAGTGCAAATATTTTTATTTAAACTGGAAATTACACCTTTTGGGTAGAGTAGAGACATACCCATAGGGACAGTTCTCAAATCAATAAAAGGGCTGGAGTCCCTGCAGCAGGAAGAAAGGAAAGGAATAACTCTTGGGTGAAGTTATTATTTTAACACTGCTTTGTATTTGTAGCTCAGGTTTATCTGTTTGGTCTCTCTCTCTCCTTTCCTCCATCTAATGTTCATAATGACATACTGTTGTCCCATGCTTGCATTGCTATTGCCAAAAATTTCTCCCAGTAGCTCACTCATATGTCCATACATGAATATATTTCCAAGGCATAAGTATCTCTACAGTTGTTCTGTTTTGCTCTGTTGAAGGGGCTAAAGAGCAGCCATCCAATGGATGCGCACTGAGATGGACCTAGTTAGGGGATAGGAACAAAATCTTACAAACACATTAAAAGCAAGCTAGATGGCTTCCGAATAGTCAGTCAGTGTCAGGCACTTCCATGTCTGTACATTATTGCCAAGCAACACTCCTCCCTTCTTCGCCCATTCCCAGCTCAAATAACCACGAAAAAAAACAAGGCTCACAGCTCCCTTTACATGGGGGTAAGTAAGTCCTATGCTAAAGGTACATGTTGCAAATCTTATGAAATTTCTGCATTATTTCAAAACACAGTAATTTTGTGCTCCAGGGGGGACAACCTAACTGCAGCGCACTTTCATTTTAGAGGTAAAACTCTGCTGCTACCATTGATATGGAATGAAAAATTTCTTCTTCCTCAGCAAAGATGTTTACTTAGCACACAGCAAAGGTTTCCCGTTGCTTTCTGTGCCTGCAGCCAAAGAGCACAACCGGGGCCTTCCTTCTTTCTCCATATTGTAAATAAATCATCTAAAGAGAATCATAAGGGAACGAGCCTGCTTTGAAGTCCAAACAGTACTGAATTCACTAGATAACTAAAAGTAAAAAGTGATTTTCCTGCTCTTGCAGTTCCCAGCAAAAACCACAGCATGAAACTGCAAGCAATATATTAACTGAAATAAGGGGGGGAAAAAATCAACAAGAAGCTGTAATCTTTCTCCCAAAGCCAAAAGAAGAGCCAATACACAAGGGACTTCATTTCAGCAGTGTTGTGCATCCACAAAATGAGACTGCAGGTGTTTGCCTCCTCTGAAAAATCAGGTCTAACTTTTTTGTAGTCATGTTTTCAAATTATTTTTGCCAACTCTTTTTTCCATCATTATTATCCTGCCCTCTACTGGATCAAAATATATTTCATTTACACAGCAGAATACTAACTCTAATGCACAAAACTATGTTCTTTTTCCATTTAGTGTTTATATGTGCATCACTGGAAGGCTCAATGTTTAGGCTAGTAAACGGGGGAAAAAACCACCATTTAACAGATCTCTTCACTGAACAACTCAATTTTCCAGCTTTTCCTTCAACAGAATCATGAGTTGTCATTTTATCAGGTTGATTCCTTTGCCAGCTGTTGGCATAGGAGGGCTTCCATATATTTTTGTAGTTAGTGTGCTCATTTAAATGTATGAAACAGATCTTTTAGGTGGTTCCATATCACTACTTTACTAGAGAAGTCTGTGCTTTACATCATGTAAAACTGATGACTCACAGAAATCAGGAAATTTAAATATAGTGCAGATGCTGAAGCATTTTCATATTGTTAAAGTCCTTCATCCTTTGGGCCTGGAAATAGAACACATTTAACAGTTCAATGTTTGAGTATATATTATCCATAACTAGAACTCCTAGATATTACTAGTGTAGCAACACAGAAAAAAAGATGTGCCTATGGCTATACACAAAAACAGAACCATCTCTGCATCGTTCTTTCACCCCAATGAAGGACTTTTGTGGTTCCTAAGACCTGCAAGTGGAGGGGAAGGAGGGACAGAAAGGATACAGAGCTCAGGACTCAAAGGAATCCTTATCCACCTTTTTAAAAAGCCACGCATGAATTACTCTGAGTTAAACGGTCTATAAACATATTTGTAACGGTCCAATAGTAGCTGCCCCCACCCTCCAACTAGTGACTTTGAAACAGCCTATTACTACAGAAGTCATACCATTACCCTAGGCTCCCAAAACGTAACGGTATGTCCATAACTTAATAATAGAAATTAAATCAAAGTTCATTTTGTCAACCTACTATACCAGCATTAAAATCAAAGTATTTTGCTTGCCAAATAGTCGTTCCCCTTCCTAGGATATATTTACCTATTTGGAGAACTATGAAACCACAATATTCCATGAGGCATTATGCCAATCAGTTTGGTCACCAAAGAGAAGGGGGAGGCAGTTTTTATGTGGTCATTTTCGTGAAGAGATTCCAGACAACTCAACGCTTTGGACAATGGAGCCCTCTCAATGTGATGGCACGTTTCATATGCTTTTAGGTTAAGGTGGCCACATTTTCAAGGTAAGTAATTTGGACACTTTTGTGATGCCTTTTTTTTAGGGTCATAGAATAATCAGACCAAGGCAGAAGTACTTTTTCTTTTCAAGTGTGTTGGCATCACTATTGTCAGCTTCTCATTCAATAACATGCACATATTCTTAAAATGGAAGATTTTTTTAGTCATTTATGGTCTCGAATGCTCACTGTTTCATGATGAACCCAAATCAATAAAACTCATGTTGAGCTGATAAACAGCTCTTTTCTCTTCACTGTTTAATTGCATCAAGCACTAACACCACTGGTTTTTTTGTAGGTAGGTAGGTATCTGGTACATTTCCATGTGTCCTGAAAGAAGTTCCTCAGACACAGGGACTTAGTGTGGAAAAACTGGGATGCAGGGTCACTAACCTCAATGCACTGTTAGCATCTTAGCTGCAGAATTGATTCCTTTGTCTACTACATTTTAAAATATTAGAAACAATAGAGATCTAAGATCTGACTTAGGGATTTCAATGGAATTTCTCTCCCAAAGGAATATTTTTACACTCTTGGACATTCTGTCTTTGGTCTATGTCAACTATTGATTCTCTCCCTAGTGGAATGATACTCTGTGAAGGGCTCTCACAACCGCCCTGAATGAACATTTGCAGCCTGTCACATTGTGAGTTTATCGTTTTAATGACTCGGGCTCTGGTTTTTATCTTTTTAAACTGACCTTAGCTTCCAAGCTGATGGAGTCTACAATGCCTTGGCTTTATCAATTGGTCTTCTGTTTCCTACAAGGACTGGAGGGTGGGGCGGCGGAGAAGAGATCCTTTATTTTTCTTCAGTTGCCTGTGCTTGGCCAACAGATGCTGCTGGACAGTGTGCAGCTGTACATCACATGCTCTCTCTGTCTACAGCATGAGCAGTGTCCAGCTGAGCACCCAGCACAGACAGCAGAAGAAATGCAGGGTAATTAGGTTATAAACCCTCCAAGGACTAGAAAAAAACATATGACTGCAAGTTGAAGGAATGCTTGCTATGCAAATAAGGCCCTATATTATAGGGGCATAGCACATATGAAGAGAAAATAGTTCTGTTTAGGTCCATCTCACTCAGAATTAGCCTGCAGTTTGTACCTCAACCCAAATCTCTTTCCAAAGCTATACAAGTTGCTCTTACTTATGGTCTATGTATAATTAATAGATAAACACCATGCAATGGTATTCAACCTGTGATCTCTCAAACGGCAATTCTGTACCCTTTCTTTGTATCTGGATAATGCCTGAATTCCAGTGAGATCACTCTGGCACACTGATACACGCACAGCCATTTGCAGCGCATGGCAAGTTCTCTTGATCCTATGAAGACCAGGAACAAATGTTAGACGTTCTTAAATACCATGCACTGGGATATTAACTATTAGACTATTTTTGTACGCTATCTCCCTCGTAATAAGCCTCACAGAGGGGGAAGAGCCTGTGATGGGTGCTTCTCAATCTTCAGCGCCCCATGCACCAATCTGCCCAGTTTGAGATTTAAATATTGAGTATTGAAATGTTTGCTGCCATTTGCACCAAATCCACATAATTAAAAAGCATTTAAAATATGTCTAAGATAAGGAAGTTTCAGTCTGTGCAAGGATATGCCATCAGCTTGAGTTATTAGTTGTTAATCCTCTGTTTACCTCTAAACACTCAATATAGGCTTCAGGAGGAGGGGAAAAAAATCCAGCACATGCAAGTTAGTTATTCCAGTGCTACTGCCACGTTTGGCTAGGGCGTTTGTTTAAATGACAGAACAAATTATTAGATTCTCCAGATCTGCATTGCTGAGGTGCATTGTTTATCACAGGCAACAGAAAGAGGGTGTGCACATGCACACATCTTCTTAAAATATTGGCAGCACATCACTATCCCCAATTCCATAGTCCAATGGCTCAAGTGTGCTTAGATCCATTGCTGTTTCAATACCGGAGAAAATAAAAAAGAACCTGTACTAGTAAAATCAAAGATCTTTAAGGAACCAGCACTGATCCATTAGCTACGCTTGCCTGTACTAAATGTTTTCCTTTCATGGTTTAACCTCTCATTAGATACTGGCGAACAAATTTATGGGGGGAAAAATCACTAAATGCTCTATTAAAATATGGAACTGTTAGATCTTCCACAGAGCCCTGATCATGGATGCAGGTTTGAAGTCAATAGAAAGAGTGCAGGATGTGATCTCACATTAAAACCTTATTTCGTTTAACTTGCTTGCTGCCACAAATCCCTCAGAAATGCGCCTCCCTGTAACTAATGGAACATATACAATAGATTCCCTGGAATATGCAATACATGTCAGAGTTTTTCTACTACATTTCCAAATAGGTTTTAGACATAAGCCCTGTTGCTGTTCTATATAGCATCGATATTCACCGATTATATTGTGCCAACTCTGCTGGAATTCTCTCTCAGTTGGGGGAGAGCAGGTATATTTTACCTATGTCTCTAGTTTTTACAGCGTGCCTATTCAACTCTGTGGTACCTAGCCACTCAAAGATTTTGGAAAACTCTTTGACACCCAAGGCCTCATTCTGAAAGGTGCTGAGCATCGTTATTTTGGGAGGTTGAGGATACACAACATCTCTTCATTGGCATTTAGGCTTAGATCCACTAATTCTTGGCTTTAGACGCTTAAGTCCCAGTTCTGGCTTCACCATGATCCTATACAACTCCCATAAACTACGTTTCAGCCTCTGAGCATGTGCACTGCAGCCTCTCTCTAGGCACCTGGACATCTACCATCTGCCAAAGCCCCACAGCGATTCACACATTGAGGGAGAGAGGCATTGAGGTGCTTAAGTCTCATGCAGAGTCTGATCCAATAGGTGAGCTCAGAGATTATCTACCACTTTTAGTTCAGTGGTTAGATACTTGACTGGGATATAGGAGCACTGAGCTATGGGATATTCTGATGTGAGCTCCCTCCATCTCTCCTGTTGAAGCTGTTCCATTATGGATAAATACTTCAACAGCCATTGGGCTTGAGAGAAAGAGGACAAGAGCAGGAATGATTCTGTAGTTCAGTTATTAGGGCATCCACATGGGAGATGGGAGACCCTGGGTCCTGTCCTCCTTCTCCAGGCACTCGTTATTCATCCACAGCTTAAATATGAGGGAGCCATATCAGAATATCCCATAGCTCAGTGGTTAGAGCCCTCGGCTGAGATATGAGATGACCTACTCAAATCCTCTTCTCCCCCTGGTGTAGAGGGGGAATTGAATCAGGGTCTTGCACATCTGAGGGGAGTGTTCTAGCCAGCAGGCTAAAAGTTATGAGCTGGGCACTTGCAGTGGAGTGAAGTGTCGGAAGCATAGCTTGGCCCGAGTTGCTTGTCCACTCTTTGAGGCCCAGCCTCAGCAGGTTGACTGCTTTTTACAATTGGCAGAGACCAGTCATGGTATTTCAGTTTCTGTGCAACACAGCACATAATTACTAGTGTGGTTTGGCACAACACAGCAAGGAATTTGTTAATTTGCAGCTGCACCTAGATAAAGATGAATATGGACAAGAGTTTGTATATTTTAAATTACGGGGCTCTCTCTCTGTCCAGGGTGAGTTTTCCCAGTGCCTTTCCCACTGCCAGATGTTGTTTGCGCTGATTTATCATGGTGAGAACATGAATATGAGTTATTACTAACAATGAAGTATAGAAGAAGTGAAGGACATGGGACCATCATCCAAGATAAGCGAACAAAAGGACAATGTGTACAAAAAAAACCAACAAACAAAACCATAAAAACATAAAAAGCCACCAGCCAGGCTAGTGAACAAGCTCCATTTCTGTCTAATTCTGCAGATGTTGCTGGCTTGATTGCCACGCAAGGCTCCTGCAGGCAGCCGTTCCTGTATATAGCCTCGAGAGAGAACATATAACTCCTTGGATCTAGTGAGTATTGTTATGGTTGTAGAGTGATACAAAGCCAAAAATTAACTAATTATAGCTAAGGAAACCTTGCACATTAAACCCGATTGATCTGCAGTCGGGTGAACTGTGTCTCACCGGTCACTTCACCCTAATCACAAAGGCTATGTCTACACTTGTTAATTTAAGTCGACTTAGCTAAGTTGACTTAACAAAGTCGATTTTAAGTTGACTTTGTTAAGTCCACTTAGCATGTCCACACTCAAAATTTAAGTCGACTTAGAGGGGACCCTACCAAATCGATCTAGAGCATCCACACTGGATGCCTAGGTTGACTGTAGTGGCTAGGTGGACCTGGGACAGGTCCACGGTGGCAGGGGGGAACCCCTTGCCAAGTGCCAGGGGACTCAGCATTTGCCCCATTGTACCTGGGTACAATGGGGGCTGAGCCTGACAGGGACCCTGGCAGGGCATAGGGGCAGGGTGGGCAGGGCTCTTCCCTGCCCTGTGGAGGGGCATGCCAGGCTGGGACTGTGCCAGCCACCCTGGCAGGGAGGGCAGTGGAGAAGCCCTAAAGCCCCCTCAGTCAACTTAAAGTTGACTTAGGGCTACTCCACGTCCACACTGGCTAAGTCGACTTTCTAAAGTCAACTTAGCCAGCAAAGTCGACTTAAAACGAGTTTTAAAAAGTCGACTTAATTTTTCCTTAAGTTGACTTAAGCAGCTGCTTAAGTTGACTTAAGGAAAGTGTAGTGTGGACGCAGATTAAATTAAGTCAACTTAAGCAAGCTTAAATCGACTTAATTTGTAAGTGTAGATGCACCCAAAGTGTCCTGCAACATGAGGAAAGTGCCTCATTCCCAAAGCAGCAGTGACTATTTCCCATCTGTGGATCACCAAGCAGAACTACGAGCATAGCCATAGTTTGATTTCCATATTTGGTGGGGAGGGGCAGCTCCACTCAAGCCAATGGGGCTATGCAGCTGTGGGTGGAGCCAAATTTCACACCTGTCTGATGCCCGCAGTATGGAGACAACACCTCCTTTGCCCTCCTCTGAAACTACACTCATGGCTAGGAGCTTCTCTAAGTGCGGAGGAGAGATGGGCAGGATTTAGAACATTCAGCAGCTTTCATTATCTGACTTAGTGGCTGGCTTTGTGGGTCACATTCCTCACCATATACCTCTTCCCATTCATTGTTCAGGGAGCCTATGCCTAACTCAGCTTGTTGTTCCTTTGATTTTCTATCCACTGAAAAGTTAGGGGTTGTGATGCTCAGAGGTACATAAGCCTAAGTTCCTTTTGCGAATCCCACACTTAGCACCTTGTATGACCAAGGCCACAGCCTTGGATATCTCTTAGGTTCCCCTCCCTCTATACAAAAGAAAGCAATATGTTCTGTAATTGGACAAAATTCCGATATTCTTGGTAACTGGCGTGGGCAGGCTTGAATTGACGGATGGCAAGGATTAACTTTAATGGACATTTGTAAATATTCTAATTTCCATTTTTAGTCAGAAATATATTGCATACTGTAGAACAGCAATGTTGTTTTATATATGTGTAAGTTAGGTACATTTCACAGAGCTGTTTTTAATAGATAAATTGCCTTTAAGCATGAAGAAAACAGGTGTGGTACTTTTTGGCCCTAGCCCAAATCTGGCAAGCATAACATTATCTTCTAAAACATTTCTTCCATTGATGATTCATTGAGATGACTGATTAGCTTATGTACCTGGATTTATGGGTAAATTCTCAATTTACTTTTGAATTCTCATAAGTTACTGAGAAAAACATTCCTTCTACTTGAGCTTTATACCTTCTCCTTCACACAGGGGATACAAAATAAAAAAAGCTCAAGTAACCATTCTTACACTTTCTTGATTTATTGGTTATTCACACTTCATCTTAACCAAAAAGAAACCTGCAATGTGCTGAATCTTGGGCAACCCAATGGGGCAACAATATATAAGAACTGCTGTGCTGGCACTAAAGTACACCAGCTGTTTAATATCATGCACCAGCACTGCTAAATAACTGTGGACAAGCACTGCATCCACTAGAAACTGCAGAGGGAATTTAGATCTACAGAAGGTAATTATGCCAAGTGAAATATAGCAAGGATATACAGGGGTTCACATCACCATTCTAGAAAATAGTGCCATGGGTTCTTTAATTATCACAAGTGGTCAAGACCCTGGTTTCACATCTCATCCAACCGGCAGCATCACCCTGCTTCCCAAGTCAGGCTGGAGCATTGGTTCAGGGATAAAAAATGCCACTTTACTGAGATCACCAGCAGCAAAGGCCTGCTGTATGTGATTATTTTTAATACAGCACATATATTTAAATGTATAGGGCTTTTGTGATAAAAACGTGAATTATTACCTACCCTTTTCTGTGGCATGATGCCCTTGGAAAAAGTCATATGCAAGAGTTTATTGAGATTTTCTTGGCAGGCTACTTGAAAAACTACATAGGTCCTTCCACCTCCCTTAGAAATTTTATTTCTGTTACCTTTCCTTTCCCTTTCTATGTGTGAGATCTCGAAAAGCAAAAAAAAATTCACAAGGCTTTAGCAGGGTCATTATAAACTTCCTCATTGGTAGAACACGTATTCCTAAACTGATAAAGAGAGCTCTATTTTAGAATGTTGGAGAAGAACACTGACAGTCCCTCAGATTTAATGGCTGTATACGCAGGCACAGAAACTCTGCCCAAATGTGGAAAAACTGAGAGCTACTTACAATCTTTGAAAACAATTTGGCATACTGACCTATATACACACATTCTCATCCCATATAAAGGGATTGAGGGGGAGCCAGGATACAGAGCAGCCACACAGCTTCTCTGAAACGACCACTGCTGCCTTCAGTCTGTATTAAACAGCTTACGTGCACCACAGGGCTTGTCCCATAGATCTTTATAAGTCAGGATCTACTGCTAGTGTGGCCAGCCCCTGTGTAATTGTGCAGAGCTAGAAACTATGTTCTCAAATCAGGGCACTGCAAGGAGGCAGAGTGTGTCTGGCTCATTTATGGTCTGATACATATTCCACACAATGGAAGCACAAGAGTTTATGGGTTCACACAAGAGGGCCAAATTTGCCACACTGTCTCCACTAACTGGACACTACTTGTTCAGCAGTTAGATTCTGACAACCTAAAAACATATTTTATCTCAATTTGCATGAGCCTTTTTACTCTAGAAAGACAAAAGGTAAAATTCTGCTTCATTTCTGGTTAGGTCAGGTGAGCAGTGCAAGAATATTGTAGCAAAAGGCTGGTTTCTGTTTGGTTTGACTTTGGGCAACGAGCCTGTTCACTTACTGATTTGTGTATTGTTGGCTATAACATGGCTCTTTGCACAGATGGCTTTTGGGGTAGGCGAAGCAGGCACATACCCAGGGCCCCAAGCAGTAAGGGGTCCCGTCACCTGCTTTGCCTACTCCAAAAGCTGCTTCTGCCTTGGTCAGCAGCAGGAAAAGAAGCTGGCCTCTGGAGCTGAGGCAGGGGCTGGTGGTGGGGAGCTGGGGCTGGTGGCAGGGTGGGTGGGGAGCTGGGGCCAGAGAGGGGGGCTGGGGAGGCAGCGGGAAGGGAGCTGGGGACACAGAGGTGGGCCCCTGGGAGCCTATAGGGGGCCCTGCAATGGGCCTTCACCTAGGGCCCCCAATAGCCAAAGGCCGCATCTGGCTCTTTTGCTATGTCTACACTTGTAAAGTTAAGTCAACTCTGTTAAGTCGACCTTGTTACGTTGACTTAACAGAATGGCTACACTTTAAGTCGACCTTGTTAAGTCGACTTAACAGTAGACATAGCCGTCTACACTGGCTTTAAATCAACTTAATAAGGTCAATTTAGCACTATTCCCCATCCACATTGGCTTTAAGTCAACTTAAGAAGTTGACTTAAGGCTTAAATTGACCTTCAGAGATGGCGTTATTAAGTCAACTTAAGGAAGCGCTTAAGTCGACTTAATAAAAGCGCAGTGTGGACACAGCTTTGCATAGGTTGAGTTGAGAGTCCTTAAGTTAACCTAAGATGCCAGTGTGGATGCACCCTTTGAGACCTCTCAGAGAGAAAAAGAGACTGGGAATCATGAAATTACTAACCAGAATAATGTAACAAATAGTAAATGTTTAGCATAATTGGTAGTAACACGTGATGATTTAAGAATTCTTAACAGCTTCTTCATAAACGGTGTACAAGGAAATTAACATCTACCTCTTCTGTATGTAATTACTGGGACCATTGTAATGTTCTTGTAAAAATGACTATTGCCCCGCCTCTTCCTCTAGCGGAGGATTTACATAGCAGGAGTAGATTTATTTTCCCAATCAAACTAACCTTCTTTTAGCTTATGTGACAGGTCAGCATTTTGGTGTGAAAAGTCCTGGTTCAAATCCTAATGATGACCCAGAATGAGTCAGAGTTAAAGGCCAGAAGGGATCACCTGACAGGAATCAGGGCCTGCAGCAGAGCTAATCTCTTGGCAGCCTAGAGAGCACAGCTGGTATGTAAAGATCTGCCTGATACCAAACCAGTCAGGTCTGTAGCCAGAGTCAGCAGACAGGCTCTTAAACCCAGCAGCAGTTCAGTGACTACTTATAGCATTCATCCAGACCTGAGAAAGCTCCTGTGCCTGCTTCTGCTTAGTCTTGCCCACTCCATGTAACCTGCTTTTAAACCTTGGCTCGGATTCCTGATGTCTGATTCTGGCTCTGGACTTCTACTCCTGGCTACCAACTCCTGCTCCAACTTCTAGGCATGACAACCCGCATCCCAGTCTGATGCCACCAGATCACCTCGTCTGACCTCTGCCATATCACAAGACACTAAATACAGCTCAGCCACATTATACCAAGCCCAAATAAGTCACTGTGCTGTCAGTCTAAAGCACCATTGTCTCTACCAATACCCTCTTGATGATGCAACATTTCTTTTAAAAAAATTGATTTTTAGTTTGCTATGGAGTCTTCCTTTCATTCCTTACCCTTGTATTTCTCATCTATTTTATACTGATCTTTAACATCTGGTAGGTTTCAGGTTCCAAAGAGGCTGGAATAAAAAAGTGAGGTAGGGGAAACAACAATGAAATGGGCTCTATAGTCTTTATATTGACTATTACTATTTCTCGGGGAATAGGTTGGCAATTGTTTTATTATTGTAAAACAGAGTTTATAGCCTCAGAGCACAATTAAATTTTTTAAAAATAAACAAACAAAACAAAACTGATAGTTCATTTTCTCTTCCTTCTCTCATGACTTCTCTTCTTTTTATTTTATGTTACATGTTGCTTGGTGTAAATCACACAAGCTTTCATTAAACACAAATTCCTTTATTCTCTGGGGACTAGATAGGGGCATTAAAGCTTCCCTTTCACCTTTGGCAAAAAAATTTCTGGGTAAAAATCTTGGCTCAAGTAACAAGTGAAAGAGCTTCTTGTTTTCAACCTACTCCTTCATATACATGGCCATTTTCCACACCACATTATCCACACCCTGTTAAACAGCGTTCCATGGCTGTACTGTGTGTTTAAGAGCGGGCGGGGTGTGCATTCGTGCCAGTTTGTGTGGAAGTTTGTACGTTGGTACCCAGCCACTCTTTCTGTCCCTTCTCAGTGCCATTGAAGTTTACACACCAAGTTTACACACACCTTTTTAGACTGCTTTTTCTCATCATAGAGAAGAGTTGAGTGAACCTTATTCATGAATATTCAGTTGCCTTTTCATTTTCTAATTTTTTTATTCTGAATCCATGAATCAGATCTGCTTCCTTGTAAGATTTTTGCCAGATTGAGTAAGGTACCGAATAAAAGTTTCAGATATTGAAATTTCATTAGGAAAGGCAACACCTGTTACAGCAATGAGCAGTCTTAAAAATTCTTGGCAAGAGATTGACATGGTCCTGCTAGATTTTTCTATTAGTCCTTTCATACATTATGAAGCAGCCTTCCCATTACATCATGTTTGCTTCTATTTGTGGTATGTGACGTTTTTCTAACTAGTGACAAGCATAACCCGTCCTGGAACAAGCTTTCCGATTTTAACTTGGAACTCTATTCTTTAGGCTTCAAATAATGATGCCCCAGATTAGGGAGGAAAATAAGTAACTATCAAATAAAAATCTTTTTATGTACGTACTTTAAAAAAACCCAAAACAATCAATCTACTCTGGCTATGAAAACTGGTACCTAGGACAGAGATAAGAAGTGCCATTTATCGTGTGTTTCATCTCAGGGCTGCTTCTTCCTTAAGAGGTGATCTGTCCCAAACAAAGAAGTACTTCCCACCATTATTCAGGTCACAATACATAAAGCTTCTGTTATGTTTTAAGATCACTTCAAATAAACTCAAAAGTACAGTATTTCATTTCAGTCCAAAGTTAGGCTGGCATTGGGGGGTGGGGGGGAGGAAGAGCAGACTCCATTAATCTATCATCTGTGCACAGCCCTCTCTCACCTTCTTGCTCTGGTAGCAGAGGGAGCAACCACCGCCAGCCTTCTGCCAGGATCTTATCTCCATGGGGGGGGGGGGGGGGAAGACCACTGCTGGCCTCATTCCAAAACCAAGCAGAACAGTAATCTACATATCACTGTGCATATGCTTAAAGTGCTCTCAGCTGAGGAGGAGGATCTCAGCCATGAGGAGGATCTTTTTGGTTCTCCTGCTATAATTGCAACCTATCAACTATAGAAGGGGTGGGCAAATTTTGGGGGCCACATCTGCCTCTAGGCGGGCCGGAAAGGGGCAGCGGTAGGGGAGTGGCTGGCACTTCTGCCAGATCACCACAGCTGGGCGCCACTGCTGCATGTGGTGGGAGAGGTGCAGGGTCGGGAGAGGGTAGTGGTTCCCATGCTCCAGCCAGGCCCAGCTGGAGGGCCTGCTGAAAGGCTCCTGCAGGCCGCCTCCAGCCTGCAGGCCATAGTTTGCCCATCTCTGAACTATAGGATAGAAATAGGGGTTCAAGCTGGGAGATGTACAGTATGGAACCAGTTAAGACAATAGCTACCTCATGTCATATCTATTCTGTCAAAACACACATTTGTTACAGAATCCTCAGCAATTATCTTCATTAACTCCAAATTAAAGCACACTTCAAAAGAGCGATACAAATTATATAAATTCTTTCCTGTGGTTAATAATTAACACCCATAATCTTAGTTTAACATAAAACTAATAAAAAATAACTGGATATCATCTACAAGATACCTTGGCGAGCTAATCTGGCCTCGCCACGTCAGTGGCTCTCAGGCTGAGTCTCACTGGGGACTTGTAAAGTAGGTCCACACACTAATCTCCACCCATATTTTTTCCCAGTCGATGTCTGCCAGTGCTGAGGGCCAGAAAAGAAAAGAGTAACAGCAGCATGCATTAGCCCTGAAGAACTTGATCCAAACTGATTTGCAGCATAAGCTAAAGATGTAGGACTTCCGTGACAGAGCAAAATGCTGCTCTTTTACTATGGGCAGTCTGATCCTGAAGAAGGAACAGGATCCAGCAACAAATAAAAAGTGGGAAAAGCAGGACCAAAACAAAAGCAGAGAGAAAGCCAGAAGGAGGGGAACAAGGAAGTAATGACAAAGTGTAGAGACAAAAGACAGAGCTATATCCACAACTCTAAATAAATAAATAAATACAGAGGAGGAGGAGGAAACCCAACTGTCTTACTCTGGTACCCCATATACTTCCATAACATTATCTGGGCTATAGAACGTAAGAGGTTTATACCAATTACTTCCTGTAACAAAATTCCCAAATCCCTTTTTCTACATACATGATATGCAGGGGTGCTGAAACAATTTGGATAATGGGAGTGCTGAAGAGCCATTGAACCAAACTGTCAACCCGGTACATGATGGAAACCACTTCAAACCAGGGGATGTGGGAGCACCCTTAGGGATAGGTCTTTGTAATTTGCTAGATGGAGATCCACTTGAATCAAGGTTGGTCAAGAAATGTTGATCAACCAGAACTATATCACCAATACTGCCTTGCTTGGGGAGAAAAATCAGAGAATTTCAGCCACACCCTCCAAACTGCCACCTATACTAGGGGGTTGCAAGTCTCATGGCAGACTACCAAGGTCCTGAGCCTTGGAGCAGGGCCACCAGAACGCCCAAAGCAGATTCATAAGATTGAGCCAGATCTGGCACATTCTTATTTAATAATTCCATGTAATCACCACACATTTTTTTCTTTACAGTATGAAACAAAATGCAAAGAAAAACATTTCGATTGTTTTTTATTTAGCTCCAGATATTTCAAACACTTTTATATTTCCAAATTAAAAATAGCTAAACTAAGCCATATACAATGGCTTTAAATAATAATCTTTTCAGGGGGAAAAAAAAAAAGAGAGGAAAAAAAACAACAGCCTCATTAAGCAGCCATTCCACTTAATTTTGCCTTTTGTACCCATTTGCCAACAAAATGTGGTGCTGCTGAATTAATTTTGAATCCCGGGGGCATGGAGAAAATGCTAAAGAGCATGCTAAGAACTTTCTAGAACAAAATACGCACCCACTTATTGTACCAGCAGAACACTTCAGACTTCTCAGTGTATGTTACAAGGCCAGAAAGCAATCATCCAACTTATCTGAGCCTGTATCTATTCCCCTGCCTAGTATTGTTAGGAACGTTTGAATTTGATTGATCTACTGTACTTCAACTAAGAGTACCCGTAATCTTACTCAGAGAGAGACATGAAGTTTGCTCATTTGAAAGGGATTTATAATCCAGTTTAATGGCAAGCAATACTATAAAAATCAGATAGCTTGATAAGACTAATTCATTCAAATGAAAATCTGGTCAGCAAGACATATAATAAAATGTATGACCATAGGGCTGGAAGCAATTTTGAGAAAAACCTATCCTGAAAAGACCAAAAACACATAATTTTTAGGGTGGATTAAGGCTTCATTTGTGTCTGATCAGCAAAGGTCTGCACTGTATACAGGTTAGAAACACACTGCATCATGGAGAGCCTTGGAAAGGATGGTCTAGCAAGCTTTTATCCTTGTAAGATCAAGAGACTGGTGATGGGGGCAGAGGTATATCCTTGCCTCCTCTTTATCCCTCTTCACCCCCTTTGGAGAGAGAGAGGAGGGAATTTATTGCAAGGATGTTAGGGTGGACTACACAGGGACTGCAGTGATATTTGGTTGCTGTGCATAGAACAGAACCGGGGGAAAGGGAAAGCTACAACCACAGACTATGTACTTGTTTACAACATTCTCCTTGATATAGAAATTCTGGGCCAACTCACCACTATGTTCTGGCTGTTGTGTGCGCTCCAGTTACAAAAGCTACTGTAAACACAACTTAAGCTCCATTGGATAATAGCTCCATTGAAGCCAACTGAGCTCTATCAAGTTACATCAATTTTTAAAAAATTATTATTATTTTAAAGGGGATTAGATTTTGGAGCAACATTTTTGGCACAAAGCAGTAGATCTGGCATATTTTATGGCTGTGGAATTGCAGAATATACAAAACAGAGAGTTACTAGCAAGTTTTGTCATTTCCCTCCCCCCACACACCTTAACACAGTACTTTAGATTCAACCAACCAAAGATTCATTAGAGTCTTTGCTAATCTTTCTTGTATGTATCTTAACAGTTGCATTATAAGATGAGTGTGTGTTTGTGCTGATTTATGTGAACTTCCATTATATGGAGACTCTCGCAGAGAGTTTACCAATACTTCATTGCTGCTCCCTTTTGTTTTCAATGAATTAGCTGTCTGGCCTGCATAAAAGCAGTTAGTAAACTTGTATTACATTTTCCCGTGCAAGTACTAAGATAAACTGTGCCCTTCTACATAAAAACATATACACTGAAATAAACACAGCTGCATGTATTTCAATGCTTCCATATTTAAGGGCGTTTATTTGAAAAACCTTCTTACATATGCACACAAGAACATTACTGAAACAGCCACTTATGGTCATATTCTTCACTGAAATAAACAATTTCAAGAGTGTCACACCATGAATGAATCTCACCTAAAGAGCATTAGTTTAAGAGTGAAGGAAGTCTAATTTTCTTCATTAAAACACCATCCACTGCTGATTAAATTGCCCTGGCCTTGACTCTCACATACTCTAAAGATTTGGCTACAGGCTGCCAAAGATGTGATCGCAGCTCAGGCAGGTACGCCTGCAGTAGTTTTAATCTAGCTGGCACACTAAAAATAGCAGAGAAGGTGCAGCAGCAGCACATACTATTGACGCATGTACATACCCAGCGTCATAGGTGGTCTTAGCTATGGGGCAGGGTGGGCAAGTGCCCCAGGCCCCACTTTCCGGGAGAACCTATATGCTGGCTGTCTGACTGTCTTAAATCTCCTGGGCCAGCCAGCCAGGGCAAGGGCGGCCAAGCCAGGAACCACAGGTGAGTTGGGGGGGGGCAGGGTGGTAGGGAGGGAGGTTGGAGAAGCATGCAGGGTCCAGTGAGGACTGAGGGGGGAGGTGGTGTGGATCGGTGCTGTTGTAACTCTGGCAGCCGACCTGGGGGGAGGGCTGCGAGGCAGCAGCCAAGTGTGGGGTGGTGCACGGGGGCATGGGAGGGTAAGGTGCTGGGGGGCAGGCATGGTCTGGGGACGAGGTGTGGGGGCAAGCGGGGGGACTGGCGACAGTCTTAGTAAATTAGAGGTCCTGGGCAAAAGTCAAGGATGGGGCTCTCCCATAGCATGCGGGGCCCCATCTTTCACTTTTGCCCAGGGCCCCATATTCACAAAGACTGCCCCTACCAAGGTCCTAAATGCATTTATACAGCCCATGCTGATGCCTGTGCCAGCTAGTTTTAAGCTATCACAGATATACCTACCCAATCTGCAACCACACTCTAGACACACCTGAAGTATCTTCACACTGCCAGAGCTGCATGACGGAAGCTTAGTGTCGTGAGGCTCAAACTTATTGCAAAGAGGTGAAGCAGAAGATGTGAGCACACTGTTTTTCTCTTAGAAAAATGAAAGTAAAGGAATCTCCATGTAAAAGGATCATGCTAATGCTATCTACAGATGGACAATTAAATGCACAAAACTCATTTCAATTTAAAGAAAAGTTAGATTTTTGCAGCAGTCTGAACACCATATTTTGTATTAAGGCCTCAGAGTTAATCTTGTGAAAATTCTCTGGCCACTATTGTAGACTTCATGGCTTTCATTAAGCTTCACACCATGAACAATCAGAAGCTATAAGACTTCAGATTGGACTGAATTAATATTTTCCCATTCTGAATCACAGCCCACCCCCAACACTTGAGTTCAGGGAGAATTGCAATTGTTTGTTAATACAATAAGTCCTATGACACACAAATGAAAAATTTTGATTCCATTCAACAGAATAATAATGAGCTCTTAAAGAGCACTTCTTTCTTCAGATCTTAAACTGCTTTCAGTCAGCACCATTCTCCTCACATTACAGATGAAATACACAGAGGGGAAGTGACTTGCCCATTGTCAGCCAACCACAGACTGGAAATAGAACCCATGTTACCTGCATCCTAGTCCAGTGCCCCAGCCACTAGCCAGCACATGCATGCATACCTCCCCTCCCACTTCCTGCACTCTGATATATATGGCAACAGAATACTACAGGTGTGCAATGTGGGTGGGAAATAGTGATAATGGGAACCTACAGTTTTTCAGTTTTGTAACTTTTGTAAGTTTATACAGTGATTCTCAAACTAGTTTCAATAATGCAGCTGTTTTGTGTAAAATTTAACACAATTTTAAAGTTACCTTCAGAAAGAAGAAACAGCTCTGCTACTTGAATTGCCTCATTATGCCTTCATAGCTGGGCAGAACTGAGCTAGTATGGTTCTCAAAACTTGCAGGTTATTTTCTTTATTCCTCTCCTCCCCCATTTTTAATGGGTTCACACAGCTTCTATTGCTGCATTTGGCAGTTTGTTCCAAAGAAACATAAAAGGGACAAAAATAAAGACACTGGAGGTCCAATACACACGAAGTATTTAATCAGGATGTGCATCACTTTGGACAGAATACAAAGCAAATATTATATACACTATATGCCAAAGCAACTGTTATAAATTAAGCACCAGGACTTTGGTCACTGACTCACTAGTCCCAACACATTTTCCAACACGCTAACAATTATTTTATTTCAACTCTCACACTGCTGCATTTAATTAAGTAAGTGTTTCATCTTGTTAATGTATCGCCGTTTCTTAGTACCCAGAAAAGGATCTCCATTATTTAGCTACCCTATGAATTAATGCTGATTTTAGTAACCCTAGATTAAATGTGGAATAACCTAATTGCCGACATTGGTGTAAATCCAGGATTATCCAATGTAACTAACAGTAAAACATGACCCTTTATACAGGAAAAGAACATGTTATATAATAAAGTATAAGAGCAATGCCAAAAAAGTGCAGTATTTTCTTTAGTGATGTTGCTGTCTTTTGTTTCAGTCAAATGTCACTTGATCACCCTGTTGAAAGAAGGGTTAAAAGTAAAGACTATACTTAGTTCCTAATCAGAATGCTAGATTTATGATTAATGAAGAAAGTGGTTCAAATTTTAACTACACTTTAAACCTTACTTCAAGTACATGGCAGCCTTACAGCTGGCTAGAATCCATCTAAATGTTTAAAGCAACAGTGTATTTGGTTGCTCATTTTAAGGGGGTAGATGACAGATCTTACGTTGCTACTCAAGTGGTCTTTTGACAGAAACTTCTGAGGCTATTTTCCTACTTTTATCATCTTCTTCATGGCCAAAAAGCCCTCAAATTAGTGTGCCTTTACCTAATATTCTTGGGACTTAAACATTTAACAATCAAAATAAAAAGATAAGCCACACAAATAGCATGTTTTCTGTTTTCTTAATGCAGTTGCACACATCCTTACTCTTTCTGCTCAAACCCACCCCGCAACATTCATGCTGCAAGAGAACAATCAGTGACATCACACAACAAACTTAGACGTGTATTATTAACACCACACCACAGAACTTGGGTTCAAGAACAAGCAGGCACTTTGATGTGCTGGGGCCATGAAGCATAAGTCTTAGGGTGAGTATAAACTGATGGCGGCAAAAACGCCGCCATCAGCGTGATTTTCAGTATTCGATTGAGGCATCTGTGTAGATGCACTCAATCGAAAACTGAACTAGAGCTGTAACATCAGCTCTGTAACTGCACTAACACTACGCCGCCCGGATGCCCTTTTCGGGCGGCTTAGTGTTAGTGTGTAGTGAGGGTTTAAGAAGTCCACAGGAAATACGCAAGGTATTTTACGTACCTTGCGTATCTCCCGTCGACTGCCGCCGAAAACAGTGGCTAGTGTAGACTAGGGCTTAGGATCAGAACAATTATGAGTATTATGCAAGTTTCAGAAGCTACATCTCCCCATCTAGAATTGCTACAGTAGAATACATAATTTCAGGATGTCAGGTGATAGTGCAAAAGGGTGGGAGGATAAGTGGCTGAGAACACCTAAACCCATTTCCCTCTGCCTCTACAGCAGGGGTGTCAAACATCAGCCTGCGGGCCGAATGTGGCCCATGAACCTCTTCCATCTGGCCTGTGACTGCGCTCTGCAGGACCACACTTTCTCCCTAACAGAGAAAGTGTGTGTGTGGTCTTGCATATCCAGCGCTCCGCAATGCTGAGAGTGTGTCAGGTCTTGGGACATCACAGAGCACCTGGTGTGTGAGTGTGCTCCGCGAGCCCACCCTAACATAGAGAGAGAGAAAGAGAGAGAGAGAGAGAGAGAGAGAGAGAGAGGTATCATGGAGTGCAGTTTCACGTACACAGTGCTCCGCAATGCTGCGAGAGTGCCATAGTAGTCCAATTTATGGTTTGTACAACCTACTTCAAGCACATTTAAGTCAACTCTGGCCCACCATAGCAAACGAGTTTGACACCCCTGATCTACAGCATATGGCAGCTCAGCATGATCTCTTCTGAAGTCCTGCAGCAGCTTCCTGTATGCGGCATGCAGAAGTATGCTAACTTCAGGAAGGATTCTTCAGTCCCAGAGTGCTTTTCAAACAGTGCTCTCTATTGTTACAGTTCTCTTCTGGCATGGCAGGGCAGCCAGGCAAAGCCACGGTAACTGGCAAACATGCCTCCTGGGCCCCTCTCCTGACCAGTTACACTAGATGTTCCCTACAGTATGGCTGTATTTATATTAACTCTGTCCTGGCCAACACAGCTGTACTACTTGTCTATTAATCCTAACACATCCAGCTCCCAGATGTTGCTTCGTTCTGTACAGTAGGAGCCTGGTTGACCTAAAAAGAAATTAACCCTCTCCTATCCAGATGAAGTGAACAGCTCCTGCTTCAGGTACTGTGCCCTATTAAAACCCCTCTCCTGGTTCCCTTCCCCATGTGAACATTCACCACAGCTCCCCATCCAGTGCCTGGATGATGGCAGTGACTCTGCAGCTGGGGCAGAAGCTAGCCAGGGCTGGGTTAACCGGCTTCAGGATCTCGGGCTGCCCACCACAGGGCCTCTCCTGCTTGGGCACCCCCTGTTTGCCCCCCCAACGCATGGGGCCCTGGGGCCAGAGGACGCTCCTGCCTCACCCCACTCTAGCCAGTCTACCTGGTGGAAGGGGAGGTTGCTGGAGCACGGTGCGGGGGCCTCTAATGCAGACCCCCAGGGCCCTGGAAGGCCACAAAGGAGGGACCACGTCATGAGCCAGCCAGTCCCACCCTCCGGGCAGAGTGGCAGGGCCTGGCCTGCCCCGCTCCACCCCCGGGGCTGGGCCAGCTGGCTCAGGGGCAGGGCGGGCACTCAGGATGCATCTACACTTGTAAATCAAGTTGACTTAAGCCTGCTTAAGTCAACTTAATTTACTCTGCGTCCACACTGGAGTTTCCTTAAATTGAATTAAGCTGCTGCTTAAGACGACTTATGAAAAGTAAAGTCGACTTTGTAAAACACATTGACTTTACTGCTTAAGTCGACTTCAGCAGTGTGAGCGCCCTTAGTCGACTTTGTCGACTTAGGGCAGGGTGGACAAGGGACCTTAACATGGCTCCCTGGCAGAAAGGAGCCACTGTGGCTCCCTTCTCCTGGGGATCCCCTGCTCCCTTCTTCCCTACTGGGGGAGCCGCGGTCCTGGGGAGAAGGGCTCCCCAGCCAGGGCTCCAGTGGGAGGGGATCCCCTGCTGGAACCCTGGCTGGAGAGCCGGGGAGGCAGGTGGCTGATCCTGGCAGAGCCAGCTGTGCGCCAGCTGGCTCTGCCGGGGCGAGGAGGGGCGGGCAGCTCTCCCGGCTCCATTCTTGCCGGCACAGTGCGCTCCAGCTCCCTGGAAGCCTCCAGAGGCTTCCCAGGAGCTGGAGCGCTGGCAATTGCTGGCACGGCTGCCCTCCAGCTCCCGGGAAGCCCCCGGAGGCTTCCCGGGAGCTGGAGCATGGTCCCGGCAAAAAGGGAGCCGCCGCTTCCTTCTGGCCGGGACCATTCAAGTCCCAGCCAAAAGGGAGCCCCGCGGTCCCTCCTAGCCAGGACCGAGTGGCTGTGGCCAGGAGGGAGCACGGGAGACCCGTGCTCCAGCTGCCAGCTGCTCGGCAGCTGGAGTGCGGGTCTCCTGCTCTCCCTCTTGGCCGGGACCGCAGGGTCCCAGCTAGGAGGCAGCGCGGGGCTCCCTTCTCCCCGGGATCTCAGCGGACCCAGCTAGGAAGGATCCCTTCTGCCCGGGACCTGCGAAGTCCCGAGCAGGAGGGAGCCGAGTGGTCCGGGGCCGAAGGGAGCTCCACGCTCCCTTCTCCCCCGGACCACTTCGGGGCTTGATCTCCCCAGGACAAGCCCTCCTAGCCTGGGGAGCCAAGGCTCCAAAGGAGCCTCATCTGCCCTTGGAGCTAACTAGTCGACTTAGAGAGTCTAGTGTAGACTCTCTAAATTGACTTAATATGGCCCACCTTAAGTCAACTTAGGAGTCCTGTGTGGACTCTCTAAGGCGATTTAACAAGGTTGACTTAAAGTCAACTTAGTAAAGTCAACTTAGTAAAGTTGACCTAAATTCCCCAGTGTAGACATAGCCTCAGAGCCTAGCCTCTGGCCTCAGGGCCCCACACCCAGTGCCAACAGGCAGGAGTGCTCTCAGCGCCGATGCTGAGTGGGGCCAGATTATTACAAGGGTTCTAGGGGCTGAAGCCTGGGGCCCCCTTTTTGGCCAGGGCCCAGGCTCCTAAAGCCCTGCGATAATCCGGTCCTGGAGCTAGCCCCGTGGCAGCGGTGAGGAGAAGCAGCACTGGCCATCCCACTTCCCACTCCGGTTTGTGTGATGTCTCAGGTTACTGGGGCCATTGGAAGTTGCCATAGTGATAAATGGGAGGGTTGTTAAGTGCTTTGGTAAACCTGTGTGTCTTCTGGCAGTCCTTGCCGGACATGCTAAATAAAGCCAAGTAAGGGAACTCTGAAGCCTGTTATGTCTATCGATCTTTATTTAATCCTAATACCTGACAGTTTGCCCAACTACTGTTCCACCATAAATGATAATAGTGGGGCAGCAGGGCCAGATTAGAGTGAACGGCAATGTGACTTGATGCATTCAGGTGCCTGTCCCTTAATCCCACTTGGAGAATAAGGCATTGTTCCGGTGCATATGTTGTGCACTAAATTCCTGCAAAACTGGAGACTGTCAAAACTATTACCTACAGCCCCTAAGTCAAACCTCCCAGCACATCATCAGGGATCTACAGCCTATCCTACTAGACGATCCCTCACTCTCTCAAGCCTTGGGAGGTAGACCATTCCTCACTTACAAACAGACCCCCAACCTTAAACAGATACTCACCAGCAACTATACACCATAGAACAGAAACATGAGACAGGCACATATTCCTGCAACAAACCCCGCTGTCAACGTTGCCCACATTTCTACTTAAGTGACACCATCATAGGACCTAGCTAAATCAGCCACTCCATCAGGGGCTCATTGACCTGTACTTCTTCCAATGTGATATATACCATCATGTGCCAACAAAGCCCTTCCGCATTATACACTGGACAAACTGGACTGTCTCTGTGCAAAAGAATAAAGGGACACAAATCAGACATCAAGAATGGTATCATTCAAAAGTCAAGAGGGGAGCACTTCAACCTCTCCAGACACTCTATAAAAGACATGACAGTTACAATGGTTTAACAGAAAAACTTTAAGTCCAGACTCCAGTGAAAAACTGCAGAACTAGAATTCATATGCAAAATTGACACCATCAGACTTGGTTTGAATGGGGACCTGGAATGGCTAACTCATTACCAAAGGTTATTCACATTCTCCTCTATTGTTCCACACTGTTTGAAACAAAACAACTTGCTTGGTTTGCTGAAAAAGTCTGAACTGACCTTGTGATTTACCCTTCTCTGCATTTATATATTCACTTACATCCTGTAGTTTCCATTTCATGTGTCTGATGAAGCGGGATTTTACGCAACGAAGCTCATGTGATAAATAAATTTGTTAGTCTTTAAAAGTGCCACCAGACTCCTTGTTTGGTTTGCTGAACTAGACTGACACAGGTACCCCTTTGGAACTTGTCTTTCTCTAGAGACATTCCTGACCACTACTTGCTCTTGATGCTCATGGACCAGATTCTTAGCTGCTGTAAATTACCATAGCTTTACTGAAATCTATGGAGCTAAACTGATTTACAGGAACTGGTGATCTGACTCCAGGTTTTTTTCCAGGGACTTGAAAAGTACATTTCCATTTCATAACTGCAGTAGGTTCCAGTGCTTCATAATATGGCATTTCTATTGTTTCAAATAAAAACCACTTACTTTGAGGAAAACAGGGTTGTGCTATTTGAAGTAGATTTGATTAAGATAATATGTAAAGCATGACTTCTGCATGAGAAGGATGAAAGGATTTGTCTGTATTTTAAAAAAAACAAAAACCTGGATCTGGGCAGATTAATTACTATAATGGGAGGTGCACGGTCAAATCAGGGAATTGCTTGGACAATGTACCTCTAAGGAAACATTAGGAATAGGAAAAAGATTATGACCAGAGCCAGGCAAATGGAAAAAATCCAAGTGTGCCTGAATCTCTCCTACTGAAATCTGCTGAACCAAAGCTGACCAGGGTTAGTTCAGGGATATTGGGAGCCTCATTACTATTTCACATTGGTTCTACGCTATGCTAGTGTCATTGATTTACACCAGTGTAAGGTAAGAGTCAGACCTAGGTCACAAGGTCTTGTTGAAATGTGAAGCAATGGGCCGGGAAGAGTGCAGTATTCAAGGACCTCATCCCCCAGACAGGCGAGTTTTAGGAACATTAGTGGTGCCTTGTAAGTTTATTCATAAATATGAAGGGCCATTTCTTCAACCTTGCCTCCTGTTTAGCTAAGGATATGGCTACACTGCAAACAGAGGTGTGATTGTAGCACGTGTAGATTTTCCTGGAGTAGCTTAGACTTGTATAGTTTAAATAGCACTGAAGCCAAGGCAATATAGATAGCAGGTTAGCTGCTGAGAGACATACCCAAGGGTTGGGAGAGGGGAGCTATACAGTCCAAGGTGACCAGAAAGCAAAAGTTTAAAAAAAAAAAAAATGCAGGGCAGGGAGGAGAGAAGAAATAGGCACCCATGTAAGACAAGGCCCTGAATATCAGAACTTTTCCTATAAAATCAGGACATCTGGTCACCCTAATACAGCCCATATTGCCTCAGCTTCACTGCTAATAGTTTTTGAATTGGTGAGATCAAAGCTTGTTCAAATGCATCTGTTTCAGTCACCCCTTTGGATTACAGTACAGACATACCCAGGGACTAGGCACCACTAACAGAGCATTGATCAAAAATGCTCAAAACAGCCATAAACGGCCCTAAAATTAAGCTGGAGGCTATTGTGCCAATTGGGGCAGGGCATACCTGTCATTCATCAGTTTCACAGGTCTTGCAAGCCAGCCCTGAACATCTACAGTTGTCAGAAAGAGGAGCAGATCCTCAGCTGGGATAAATGGTCATAGCTGCTGCACCCCCTTCATCTCCCCCACTTCAACAGAGCCGTCTGCCATGGCAATATACATCAGCTAAGATGCCCCACAGCCTGGATGTGGATTCTAGAACTGTGAGACCTCATGGTCAAGAGCAGAATACAAACTACTTTCTTTGGATTTGTCCAGCCTACTTGAGTTTATAGAACATGTTTATCGTTTAAGTTATAATTATATATTTATTGTAATGGGCTATAAAAATATAAAGCTGTTTCTCCCTTGATTTTATCCAGAGACTTAAGTTTTTAGTGCTTAACTCGTGAGAATAACAATTGACCTCTCTTCCCAAATGTCAGTTTTCTGTAACGTTTAGCCTCTTCCTGAGCCAGGTCAATTTCCAATGATCTGGTTAGCAGCCCACACAGCTTGGGTTGGAATGATGGTGAGCTACAGCCTGAAAACAATCTGGGGATCCTTGTCTGGGTTTTTTTGGTGTTATTTTAAGTAAGGAAAATAATCATGAAGTGCTTTTCATTTATAAATGCAACAGCAAGTTTAGATGTTATAGGCTAGTTGTTCAGGTCAGACTTAACTGGGTATCTCTTTCTGCAACTGAAATTTTGGCAGTGCAAATTATGATTCTGTCACTTTGTCATGTAAATACATGATTATGTGCTCAGATCAGGTATTTGGACATGTAAGTGACCTTACGCTACACCTGCAAATAAAGAAAAGCACAAAAATGCTGGCAAGGGTCTGAAAATCTATCTCTATACACTTAGGGCTCTAGCCAGTGTCCAGTCTAAGGTGAACATTAGACACCTACAGCTTTCTTCTGAGCCAGAATGTGACCTACTTAACAGAAAAAAAAAAAATTAGCCTGTCACAGAATTTCTGTCCCCATCAAGGAATGTGCCTAACTAGGTTTGTAATTTAGAATTACAAGTGGTTATTAAATTGATCAATAATAAATTAATACAGCCATCAGGAGTAATAAATGCTATATTATATTATAAAGACTGAAAAGCCTGCTTTAGGAGTGATAATATTAGAATGACAGTGTTACATTCTGGCAGATAGGATGCTGATGGCATACATTACCTTCTCCTGCATTTCTGCCTTGCCCTGAGGTGGCTATGCTCATCTAATAACTTGAGCTCCCAAATCAACTCCTTTAAGGCTGCCTTGCACTTTAACTCAGTGGATCCAGTCTCCAGTGGATTTGCCCTGTGTAGAGGTTCCTTGGATTACAAACAGCTGCTGCATTAGATCCTGTGCCACGTCTCCACCCAGTTGCAGGCATAGGAGAGTCTCTAGAGAAGAGAGGCCACGGCTATAGACTCCCTCACACACTTTGATCCTTCAGTGACATAACTTGCCAGTACAGCCTCTTGAGGCTATTGCATCTGGCACAGTTTAAAGTAGCCTATAACGGCTGTTAGAAGTTGCACTGAGAACAAGACCAGTGATATGATGAGACGGTGTAATTTGGCAATTAATAGATCTTTGCCTACTAGTGGTAAATATGCCAATGGCTTGTGATGGGACATTAGATGGAATGGGTTCCGAGTTATTACAGAGAATTCTTTCTCGCTTGTCTCGCTGGTAAGTTTTGCCCATATGCTCAGGGTTTAACTGATCGCTATATTTGGAGTTGAGAAGGAATTTTCCCCTGGGCAAATTGACAAAGGCTCTGGGAGGAAGTGGGGGTAGGGGGTTCACCTTCTGCTGTAGTAAGGGGTATGGGTCACTGGCTGGTGGATTCTCTGTACCATTGAAGTCTTTAAACCATGATTTGAGGACTTTAATAAATCAGTCACAGGTTAGGGGTCTTTTACAGGAGTGGGTGGGTGAGGTTTTGTAGGCTGAGTTATGCAGGTGGTCAGATTTGATGATCATATTGGTCCCTTCTGACCTTACAGAGCAGTGGCTCTCAGCCTTTTGCAGGTCGCAACACACCTGGTGGCATATCACAACCCTACAGAATACACCAGCCCATCCCCTCCCTGCCCCCAAGGCCAAATCCAGCCCTGCACCTGACGCTCCGTGACAGACTCACCGCTGTGTGGCAACCGCTCTGTGTCCTGACATAGTGGTTGAAAACCACTCTTATAGAGTATGATCTATTTGGCCCAGTGAAGAGGGAGGCCCCAGCAATAATGTAAAGCTACCTTTTCAAGCCCTCGCCATAACTCCAGACAGGTTCTCAGGGTACAATCTAGTCCTTAGCTTTCAACAGAAGAAAATGAACTGAAAGTGTCCAAGTCATAAGTTTATGCAGAAAATGCAGCTATATTTCTAGGAGCTGGTTAAAGGTGAAAGTGGTTTAAGTACACATGATCCATGGAACTCATTGCCAGAGGATGTTGTGAAGACTAAAACTATAACTGGATTTAAAAAAAAAGAATTAGGTAAATTCACACAGGATAGGCTCATCATCAGCTATTAATCAAGATGGTCAGCACGCAATGGTCAGTACCCCATGCACTTGGTGTCCCTAAACTTCTGACTGCCAGATGCTTGGACTGGACAATAGGAGACATATCACTTGATAATTGCCCTGGTCTTTTAATTGCCTGTGAAGTATCTGACACCAGTCACTGGACTGGCTGGAATACAAGCAAGCTCATATAGGGTCAGACCAATGTTCTAAACTTTTTCCCTCAGGGGCTATTTGTCTGTGAAAACACTTTTCACTGTCCTTGTGAACGTAAATAGGGAAAATATAACTTCTCATCTCCTTTTACTAGAAAGTACTTCTCTTAATGGAAAGAGACATTGACCGAATCACCACAAAACTGTTTTACTTATGTTTAAGTGAAATATAAAATTAAAGGAGGCCCAACCTAAAACACTACCTTGAAGAGATGCACCAAAAATCTACAAATACATATTCTCTTGTCAATTAGTGCTGTAAAGATTTACTGAAATTTTTCAGAAGGTCACTTCAGAATGGCAAAACTTTCCTTTGTAAGGCTATGTGAGCAGAGATGCAAAAGCGTGCTAAGTTTATTCCAAAGTTATGCAACCATTGTGGAATCCATCTGGGCATTATAATGGTATGTGGTAACTTTTTTTTCCTGGACAAAGGCTGCTCACTCTACTTTGGAAGTAGTTAAAAGAACTGTTTGCAGAAAGCTAGACCTTTTGCTGTTTGTTCCTACTTCATCCAGGGGAGAAGCCACAGTTGTTTCAGACAATACCTTGGGTACACTGAGCACTCATTTATGAGGCTGAAACAGTTGGTTAGCATCCTTGATACAAATACAAGATACAAGTACCATAGGTATAACTAAGCAAATTTGTTCATCCAAGCAAAGACTGAAAGTGGATGTAACATCCTACAGATCAGAATGGCAGTGTTCTACATCACCTTGGCATGGATATAAATGACTACATGAGCTTCAAAGCAATGGAGAATTAGGCCAGGGCTTCTTTTTCTGAGGGCCCATGTCCAGGCAACTGAAATTAACTGTATTTCCCTTTGGGGGTGTAAATTTATTTTACTGATTAGTAAGCAAACAGAGTCTGATCAGTGACCACCTACAGCGGGTCCCTAGTGAAGTAATACTGTGCCAAGTTAGAACAGAAAGAATACTTTATATGGACTAAGTTCCATCAGAAGTGACAGTCGAACCGCAGGAGAATGCTTTAGTTCTTTTAATGCAGTTGTAGGACTAAGGATGAATTTATACCATAGAATTGCTTCCAACAAGAATTTCTATCTGGAAAAATGCCTATTATTCATTGGTAAAAATGCCATGTTTCTTCATTCACTTGTTCCTAAACACCATAACCAAAATCTAATACAACTCCATATTGTAACTAAACCTCAGTTTTGAATTGTTAACTATTTTGTATTGCCCAGTCTAAGTTTCACTGAAACTTCGTTTATATGTGTGAACTTAGTTTGGATGCATAAATGAAGGGTGTGTGTGTGATGGGATCAGTTTCCAAGGCCAGTCTGTTCTGATGACAAACTTCCAGAACCACCTTAATGACTGAAGAACAATGCAAACAAACTCTGCAAAAGCAAGAAGAATCCACTGTAGAAAGAAAGGGACAATAAAGCCCCATCAAGAACAAGATCAAAGTCACATCTGCCACATGCTCATACTGTATTCTGAGGCTGTGTGACACAGCAAGATCCATGGACTAAAAGATATAAAGGAGGGATGAGACTGCATAGCTCTGGGTTATGTTCTGCATAGCATTCTAAAACATTGGCGCACATCTGTGTGCCCAACAGAGACCCCGCTCTTCCTCATGCCTAGCTTCCCTGCCCAGGTAGCTATAATGAGCAATGGACAAAGCCATGAACTCAAGCTACGATCTGATACCAGTCAGGACTGGTATCTACACATGAACAACAGCAGAACATCTAGGATGTGTGTGCTAGATATTTGCTATTAACATAATGGTGTTTTTCTCATAATAAACGTGGTGTGTTGCCTATCTTCCTGAATAAGATCCTGCTAGGTTTTTTTTTTTTCATTTTCTTAAGTACAACACAGTCATAGTATGTTTGCTTCATGATAATTCTTTAATATTAGAAACTTACTTGACCCTATTCTTATGAATAACCCTTTAAGAGAGTTTAACAGACTTACTGGGAAAATCAATAATTTTGTTAATAGAAGTGTGTATTTCATGACAGATAACACTCTCTTAGAAATTGTATAGTTGGCACTTGCACTTATTCATGTGGTGTTATAAAAATGTGCCTGTTTCGATAAGCAAACTTATTGGTTAGAAGACTATGGTTAGAAGTTTTTGCAATAATAATCACTCCTGCTGCTTTATTTTAATTATATGGTAACATCCTTCTTACTCCATGAAGACACCAGAAATGAGTTGCTAGAATTTTAATAAAGGGACTCCCTCCAACATTTTTTTCAGTCACACATTGATACATACAACCTTCCTGGATCAAATGCTCGTCCCACCCAAAGAGATGAATTTAATACACAGGCCTGGGCTACGCTGCAGCTGGCAGTTGACGGGAGATACGCAAGTGATGCAGTGTAGCTTGTGTATTGTCAATCTCACTTACATTGCTGTACCGTGGCATCTTCACTGTGCTGCGTCAACAGGAGATGCTCCACCAGTCAATGCAGCTTACTCTTTGCTGGTGTGCAGGGTGAGAGAGGCATGTGCACAAGGGTGGATTAACGGCAGTGATCTAAGAGTACTTCTGGGATCCACTGAGCAGGTCTCCACAGCCCACTGAAATCAGTCCCATTGCAAATCAATCCCTGAAGCCCTGGTAGTGTAGACATCTTCAGTCTACTCCCCCATTTGAAGACACAATAATTCAATATCCTTCTTCTCCTCCCAAATCCATTAGGCCTTCAAGTTCGGCTATTATCTGGTGCAACCAAACCGGTCAGAACCTTCACAAGCCAATCTGACTGCACCTTTCATAATACACATTTAAATACATGCAGCATGTAATGCCCTTGATTCCTTAATCCTGTATTATAAGCCATTTGAAACATACAGTAGAACCTCAGTCATGAGCACCACGGTGAGTTACATACCGATTAGTCAACCACAGCCCTCACTTGGAACCAGAAGTAAGCAATTAGGCAGCATCAGAGACATAAAAAGTAAGTACAGTACAGTACAGTACTGTGTTAAATCAAGTTACTAAAAAGGGGAAGTTTAAAAAAAGAGATTTGACGAGTTATGGAAACTGTTTCTGTGCTTCTTTCATTTAAATTAAGATGTATTAAAAGCGGCTATTTTTCTTCTGCATAGTAAAGTTCCAAAGCTGCGTCAAGACAGTGTTCAGTTGTAAAAACTTTTGAAACAACTAATGTTCTGTTCAGAGTTACGAACAGCCTCAGTTCCCGGGGTGTTTGTAACTCTGATGTCTGTGTGTATCTGCTTTAGTCCAAATTTCAACCATTCAGCAATCTAAGAACTTGTCCCTAAATGACCTTCTTTCTACTAACTATTACTAGGTCAACTGCATAAGCTGATTGTTTAGTTATCAGACCAGTGAATGCATAGGTAGTTAAGTAACCTTAGCAGCTAAAACATTTTAGCCTCCCAATTTGGATCACAGCATTGCTAATTTCCAAAGGGGTAGCCATGTTAGTCTATTGCAGAGAAACAAACAGAGTCCTGTGGCACTTTTAAAGACTAACAGATTTATTTATTGCATAAACTTTCATTGGAGAAAATCCCACTTTGTCATTTTCTCCCACAAAAGCTCATGCAATAAATAAATCTGTTAGTCTTTAAAAGAACATTGCTAATGTAAATCTCCCATGCAACAAGAGAATAAACAGGTTTGTGGGAGGAGAAGAGAGAAGATTGTATCCTTAATCATCATGTTTCTAAGGTTTGTTTTTAAGATACTTTACAAGAATTGACAAGTTCCAAAGCGGTAGCCATGTTAGTCTAGTTCAGCAAAACAAACAAGGAGTCCTGTGACACTTTTAAAGATTAACAAATGTATTTATCGCATGAGCTTTCATGGGAGAAAATCCCACTTTGTCAGACACTTTTAAAGAGTAACAAATTTTAAAAACTAACTTCTTCAATGTGCCACAGGACTCCTTGTTTGTTTTACAAAAATTACAAAATTACAAAAAAAAAAAAAATTACAATTGCTCAATTCCACCAGAACAAGTGGGTATCATATTTACTTAGTTTCTCTTTGCAGACCATTCATTTGATCTAAAAAACACACTTTACTGCTCAAAGAGGTGGAATTTATAAGACCACCCTTGTCCTGAATTTGATGTTTGATTTCTGTATAGTTTCAACCATTTGAGTAATGCATCTTTATTATATATAATTTTCTTCAGCTCTTCAGTTTTGTTGGGCCTCATTCTCATAATCACATTTCATGTTACACAAGGGTCAACTCCTCCTGAAATCAATGGGAGTTTTGTCATTGACTTCAGTGGAGGCAGGACTAGATCCTACTTGCAGAAATTATTTATCCAGATTTTTAAAAAATTTTTGATCTCATCATTATGCTGTAGAAAAACAGTAAAAAGTCTAAACTAGTCCATAGAAACTACATATATATATATATGGTACACACACACCCATTTATCTGCTTATGCACTTTAAAAATTAAGAGTCACCTTAAGAGAATTAAATTTCTTCCATTGAAGAGCAGCAGCAAAATGGTCTGTAGTAACTTGTATTTTACCTTTTGGAACTCCACAGGCAGAAAAAGGCCAATTGAAACTATATTTAAGGGTTTGTCATGATTTTCTACCTAACTTCCATAAGAGTCTCTAGCTGGAAAAAGGAACAGAGTCATTCGACTGAGTATGCCCAAACATGACCCCTTTCCACTTCAGCTTTCGTGCCTTTATCCTTTCATCATACATATTTATAGCAGTACAGCAGAGAAGTTTGCCCAGTAGTGTGAACATTTCCATTTTAGACTTTGTCCCAGAGCTGAAAATGAGTGTGAAGTTACCACTTAGCCTTGTATATCAAATTTAATCCTTGACAAGATATTTGCAGCATCCTCTAAAATAAAAATCCCGCAGAGACAACAAAAAATGGTAGGATCTTGAGAAAGAGTTAAAGAATTCGAAGCACACACTGCCTGACTATTTTTCTTCACATAGACAGCTCTAATTATTCCCTTTCACTTTGCAGATTTTCCTATATTCTATAGGAATTTGTTTCACTCCATACATTGATGAATGGAGCTACTGTTTGAAATGAAGCAGTTTGGATTCTGAGCTTGTGAAGAGATGTTTGTCTAGGTGGAAGCTTAAGAATTTCAATAACTGCAGTGTTTTAGCAATGTTTTGTGTGTGTGTCTTCATTTATCTCCAGCATATCAGGAATTATAAGAGGGCACGTACAGCAAAGCAGCATTTTAGATTATCTAATAACTATAGCTATGTCTACACTGAGAAATTTAGGTTGACTTTACCATGTTGACTTTACTAAGTCGACTTTAAGTCGACCTTATTAAGTTGACTTAAAAAGTCCACACAGGACTCTTAAGTCAACTTAAACCTGGCCTTACTAAGTCGACTTAGAGAGTCTACACTAGACTCTCTAAGTTGACTTCTTAGGTCCAGGGGAAAGGAGCCTCGCTCCCCAGACTAGGGGGGGCTTGTCCTGGGGAGAGCCAGCAAGCCATGGAGCAGTCTGGGGGAGAAGGAAGTGTGGAGCTCCCTTCTGGCTGGGACCGAGTGGTCCTGGCCGAAGGGAGCCCCGCGCTCCCTTCTAGCTGGGACCGAGAGGTCCCTGCAGTCCCGGCCAGAAGGGACCGCGGGACTCCCTTCTCTCCAGGACCCCAGCAGTCCCTGCAGCTCCTTTCTGGCTGGGACTACGCTCCAGCTGCTAGGGAGTCCCCAGAGGCTCCCTAACAACTGGAGCACCGTGCCGGCAATTGCCGGTGCTCCAGCTGCTGGGGAGCCATTGGGGGCTCCCTAGCAGCTGGAGTGCGGTCTCAGGCAGAAAGGAGCCCCATGCTCCCTTCTGGCTGGGAGCACTTGGTCCCAGCTAGGAAAAATCGTGGGGCTCCCTTCGGCCAGGTCCGCTCAGGTCCTGGCCAAAAGGGAGCTGGGACGAGCCGCTAGCGGCTTTCTGGGGAGAAGGGAGCAGGAGCTCCCTTTTTCCCCTGCCATGCCCTAAGTCAAGTCGACTTAGGGCGTCCACACTCCTTAAGTCTACTTAAGAAGTTGACTTAAGCATTAAAGTCAACTTAAAAGGAGATCTAATTAAGTCGACTTTAAATTTCCTTAAGTCAACTTAAGCAGCAGCTTAAGTCGACTTAAGGAAACTCCAGTGTGGACGCAGAGTAAATTAAGTTGACTTAAACCTGCTTAAGTCGACTTAATTTATTAGTGTAGACGCACCCTATGTTGTTAGTATACAATGTGGATTTTATTAGTTATATTTAGAATAGAACATACTGCAATTCTGCACTTCAGTATGCCTTCAAGAGATTAAATTATAAGGATTGTTTTAGGGTACCAATGACAGTGATATAGTGTTTCTGTTCACAAAGCCATAATTTAAAACTAGGTGCTGTGCTGTCTCTCCTAAATTCCAGTGGGGTGGCCAAGTCAGCATAGTTCAGCAAAATAAATGAGGAGTCTTGTGGCCCTTTTGAAGACTAAGAAAATTATTATTTTTTTAATTTATAAATAAACGTGATAGTCTTTGAAAGTGCCACAAGACTCCTTGTCTCTCTCTCCTACCTACACACACACACACACACACACACACACACACACACACACACACACA
>ML685756.1:26749338-26765465 GCA_007922175.1 Pelusios castaneus | reverse complement strand
AATGGCTCATCAGGATACTCCCTGAGACCATTCTACCTGGAAAATTCCTAAACATTAAGGAGACAATGGTTGTTCACACCCTCCCGTCTAATGACACAAGTTAAAGTATGGATATAACATCAAATTCTTAACTTCTAATCCAAATAGAATTCCTAGACATAAACTATATAATCATTCCCAGCAAATTACTACCTTTCTATTGATACCAAACATGACATAGTTCCTATGGATTATAGCGTTTCTGAGATATCCATTGAAAATAATATCATAAATGCTTCCCTAAATCCAGACAGTGTCACACTGTGCCCACATGCCCTGCCCTTTGGGGGGCATGCCAGGCTCCCCCTGTACCCCCCCCCAGCAGGGAGGGCATTGGTGTAGTCCTGGGATAGCCCTAAGTCGACTTAGGGCTACGCCAGGGCTACACTGGCTTAATTCGACTTTAGAAAGTCGAATTAAGCCTTAGGTTGAGTAGAAAGGTGGTTTAATAAAGTCGACTTTATTTACCTTAAGTCGACTTAAGCAAGCTGCTTAAGTCGACTTAAGCAAAGTGTAATGTAGGCGCAGGGCACATTAAGTCGACTTAAGCCAAGCTTAAGTCGACTTAATTTACCAGTGTAGACGCAGCCAATGAGAGCAAAGCTGGTGCTTATCTATTTCTTTGTTAAATTGGCCGAGCTCACAAGGGCCAGTAGGGGCATGCTGAGCCTTGCAAGACAGAATTCCCAGGATTGCATCTGGACCTGGGAGTGTTTGCCGGGGTACCATCCCATGAGTGGCTAGTGAGAGTGCTCTTCCACTGGGTGAGAGTTCGATTACATGCAGGAGGCTGGGCAGTTCAGACAGCAGGTAGGTAAGTCTTGAACAGAGTACTGGGTTGGCACAACTACACATGAATCCAGATTGCAGGAGGGGAACATCACACCAGGGGATGCTCATGACATCTACAATCACCAGGCCAGTTAGGCACAATACAGCTTTCAAATAAAAGATCAAGCCACTGTTCACTATAAAATATTAGAATCTATCACCACAACAGGGTTGGGAATTATTGTGATTCTCCACCTGTAAAATAGGGATAGTGGCACAGATGACTGAAGCCCTATCTTGTAAACACAATGCAAACACTTAACTTTAAATATACAAATAATTGCACTGAATTTAATGGGGCTACTTACTTTCATAAAAGTGAAGCATTTATATTAAGTGTTTGCAAGATGGGGGACTCAGTGCTTTGACCAAAAGGCAAAGGGAGCCTATGGCAGAGACTAGACTTTAACCCCAATTTCCTGAATCCCAGTTCACCACCTAAGCACATCTTTCTTACCCAAAAGATTAGAGCCACAGTATGTCAATTCAAATAGAATGCGAACAAATCCATAATTTTATGAACAGATTTTTCAGTCAGTCCTCAGAGAATTATCTTGATGGAATGCTCTACAGTAGGAGTTATTACCCAAATGATTTCTAAGTGGAGAAAAACTGAATAGGAAAAGTATACCTCTGTGTATTAGATGCAAATAAAATCTGTTTTATTTAGAAACAGCTGAACTGTATCACATCTTACTACATCAATCTAATAAAAATACCAAAAGATTAAAAACAATTTTCAAACATATATGGAGTTTAAGTATAGGCAGCTAGCATTAATTATTTTTAATGTACACAATGCATGCAATTTTCACTTAAAAAATGTAAACATGCCTAATAAAGCCCTACATATGGCGACTCTATTAGAGTAAATGGAGTAACAAATAAGATTAAACATTGACACAAGATCTGTTAGCAGAGCTGGATTAAGACATGCTGAAGCTCTAAATTATATCAAGATTGATAGGCCCCATACCATAAAAATACAGAGAAAAAAGTGTATTACATTATAACAGAAAGGGTTATGAAAAAATAAATGATAAACCGTTATATTTACATCTACACATAGCAGGAGTGTAACCAGCCCCTGACTTCTGGCCAGTCCCCTGAGATGGGAGGGTGGACCTGGCCAAGGGGCAGCTTCTGGTCACATGACCAGAAGCTCCGCCCCCCCTCCCCCGAGGGTGGGCATTGCACAGGCAGCAGCACGAACTTTGCTGCCGCAGCCACAAGTCGGACAGAAGTGCTGGTGTCTCTGCTCCTCTTGTGACTGACAGACCCCGCAGCTGCGAGTGGAGCAAAGGAGTCGGCGCTGGCGCCCCTGCTCCACTCGCAGCAGAGGCCACTGGCTGCTGGGTGGCCCTGCGGCCACAGTGGAGAAATTCACGCTGATGCCAGGCACTAAGGGTGGGCCTGATGGCAAAATGGCTGGGCCCACCAGAGGCATACGCCCCTGATATAGAGGCCAAGATGCAACAAAAAACAACTAAATAAAACATACATCTTTCAAAAAGCCTTATTTGCAGTATCAAATACCTTATGATAAATCTTCTTAGTTAACTCTGACATATTCAGAAGTCCCTCGTCATGTAAAGCTTTAAGCCATGGGTTACCTGGCTTCTGCCTAAATCTGACATTGTCTATTAGTTTGTAGATTAGGCAACATATTTTAACTGTAAAGCTACTTAAACCATGCATATTGCAAGTGACAATACAAACTGCTGAGAAATTAGCATAAGTAAGCACCTGTGTTATACATACTTAGAGGACGTGAAATCGTGGATCACTGAAGAGCAAATCTCTAGCATTTTGCCTTGCTATCTTGAGCCCAAAACCTGCACTTAATTTTAAGCAGATGAATAGTCTTGCTCGGTTCAGTGGGACTGCTCACCTGCTGAAAACTAAGCATGCGCATCAGTGTTAGCAGGATCAGAGTCTTGAACAACTTTAGTCTGAAAAAATACGATTATTCCAATGCTAATGTGCTATTTATTTTCCATGACATGATTCAATGAGTAAGAGGAACAATACAGAAACAAAAGCAAGAGTTAGCAGATGTGGCCTGGCACAGAATATGCCACATGTACAAAAGAAAACCAAGCCAGACCAGAAGGCACATGTGTTATGTAGCAACTTAATTTAGTTTGAATCAAAGTAGTAAAAAGAAAAGAAAAAGCAGCAGCAGCAGCAACCACCAAACCTGAAGCAATTCCCACTAACAAGCTATCTTTAAATTGGACCAAAGATAGATCTTCTTCTACCATACTCCATATAATGAAAAAATATAATTACAGTCACATTCTCATGAGTTGCTCATATTGTATTTAAAATAGAATCAATATTGTTAAAGTGAGTTTTGCAGGGAATTCTTCAGACTCTGCATTAGAAGAGTTACCCAATATAC
The DNA here is from genome assembly GCA_007922175.1 of Pelusios castaneus. Classification (NCBI taxonomy): domain Eukaryota; kingdom Metazoa; phylum Chordata; order Testudines; family Pelomedusidae; genus Pelusios; species Pelusios castaneus. Next base: position 26,762,191 of record ML685756.1, on the reverse strand, counting down.
CATGGTCACAGCTGTTTTTGCTACAAATATTTTTTTTGAATTAACATTTTTAGTCTTCATATTACTTAATAGTTATATTATTGCAGGACCCAAAGGCCCAATTGAAAGGGGTCCTTTCTTGTCACAAGTGGTACATCTGAGCAGAGATGGTGTATAGCTCTTCCATGAGCTTACAGTGTTATTTCAGTTAATATAAATATTGAACAAAAACCAGAAGTCCACCTGCTAAAGAGCCTGACTTAAACTCACTGAAGTCAACAGAAAGACTTCAGTGAATACTGTATCAAAGCTCAGCATCAGAGGACCTGCTCCCTCTCATCAGTCTCCATCTGTGATGGCCTGTTGCCCTGCTCTGGCATATCAGGACCTAATAAACTCACTGCTGAATCTCAGAACATTTTTTTTTTAATTTCAGAATATTCAGAAGCTTAAAACATATACCAAATACTTGAAGTGCAACTCCTCTGTTTTGATAGGACTGGCCTCTCATAGAATGGAGAAAGGAGGTAATCTGCCCTGGAATTGTACAATCCTTGTTATCAATTTTAATTGAATAGGTTTTAGTCCTATTGATAGAATTATTGTAAAATAACCGAGTATTATGAATCAGTTATAACAAGCTAAGAATTACCACTGGTAATAGTTTGGAGTTACTACAATCTGCCCAGAGAAACAGAAGTTGCTTGGTTACGTAATTGGGAGGCACTATCCTCTGTACGTTTAAGTACTCCTGATTTGAGAGAAGGATGCCAGATGTGCAAGATATAGCAGAAAAGAGGGAGAAAGAGTTGCAATGGGTCTTAAGAGCTATAGCAGTTACTTATTAACTCTGTAACAACAACTGGCAATTGTAGGATAGATCCCTGAAATAACTCTTGCTTCAAATTTTTAAACATCAGACCAGAAGATTTAGGACAATCCCAGAAGACATGAAAAGATCTTTTCATAATACATCATTTCCTTAGAACAGGAATTATTAATTAATGTTTCAAAAACCATTTACAATGTAATTAGAGAAAATTATGTGCCTCTCTAAATAATCTAGGGTTTCCTGTAATTGCCTGTGGAATTTGTACAAGGGTTTTCAGTCACTAACATACATTTTGGTCTATTGACTATATGGGAAGAAAATAGGACAACAGTAGTCATTATTTTTTCTTTAAAAACAGTTCCCTAAATTGTATTTGAAATGATGTGACAAATATATATACACACAAACTTCCTCTAAACCTGCCCAAAGTCACATTCATTCTACAAAAGATGCTGAGGATCACACACTAAACACTCATCAACTTGACTCAAACAGCTCTTTTTAAGCAGCGACAATTTTCTGCAAAAGAATTTCACTTTTCAAAAATACAAAAATCAACACCCCCAAAGCATTAAGATTAACCAAAGGTGGATTAGGTCTTTAGTCCCATCTCTAACTTTTAAGATCCTAGGAGTGATTTGTGACCAATAAATAAATAAATAAATAAATAGAATTTTAAAAATAAAATTCAAAAAAATGCAGTCAAGGTTACCACTAAGGAGCACAGTCTCCCATTGAGAAGCCCCCCTTCCTCCCCCCCAAATCACTGTCTCATGAAAAAAACCCTAACTGACAGCTCAGTGCTTGTGTGGAGCATTCACTGAATGCCAATGCTTTGTCATTGCAGTCTTTATTATTTAAAAGTGACAAAGTCCTAGGAGACGAAGGCAGACCTTATTTGGCACAGCATATGACAGGTAGAAAAATCAAGAAGGCTCCAAAGAGCTCATCCATTTGTGAAAACAAAGCGCTGTGTGCAAGAGAAGCAATTCAGTGTAGCAGGGTGGCAAACTAATGACAAAGTTAGGAAGATACCTGCTATATTACAACATGCACTAATGTTGGGGTGTGGAGGATTACAAATCCTCATGTCATTGAGCAGAAAAAAGTCCTCTACTTGGAGATCTGAAGTTGCTAGTACCAAGGTATAAATTTATCCTCACAGTTCTACACTGCATATTTTGTTCTGTAAAACACCATGCAGAGAGGTCTGTATAAATAGTCATTAAAGAAAGTTTCTCTCCAGGCTGGTCATTTGTTTGTAAACTAAAGTCTTTCTAAGGACACATACCAATAATGGCTTTATCTGAGTTTAAACTTTCTTGTGGAAAGACCAAGAGGCAAGGGAGTGGCCTCTAGAGAGTCAGGTTGAAACACAAGCAATCCTCTTTGGAGGTTTGAGTTTATTTCAAGGGTTCCAATGTAACCAAAACGATACACAGTTTGCAACTGTTCATAGCTGTATTCCTCACATTCAGTAAACCCCCAAGCCCCTCACAAAAGCATAAACATACCAAGAGAGGAAGGGAGCTCACCTGTTTCTTCCATGCTAAGGTAGTTCTTTATTTAAGGTGCTGAACCCATATGGATTCAGCTGCACCTAATTAGTTCACAGACAGAGCCAGTGCTTGCACTTGGGCTGGGAAACTGATTTCCAACACACAGTCTGGCTTAGTCAGGCCTCTTCTTAGGGTACCACAAAGGCAGGGAAGCAGCAAGGTTGTAAAGTTCTCTTAAAAGGGCAGCAAAAGACCAAGCCTCATGTCACATTTCTACAAAAATAAGTGGCCAAAAACCTTCCTTTTGGAAATGAAGGTCTCTCTGACATCACTTAATGAGTGTCTAGCCACCAGTTTAAGATAAAATGTGTAAAGCAGAGTTCCTATTCCCTCCCACCTACCCACATATTTCCCCTTACAGTTTTGGGATTACAGGGGATACCAACACATCCTGCCTGTCACTCAGACCTCTCTCTAGGTCAGGGATCTCAAACTCCAATCACCATGAGGGTCACATGAGGACTATGATATTGGCCTGAGGGCCGCATCTCTGAAACCGTTTCATACAACGATACAGAAGTATAGTGGAAAATGAAAAAAAATGAAGCGTAATATATTATTATTTTACAAATTCTGGGTGGTGTTGTGGGCCACAGGAAATAACTCCACAGGCCACATGTGGCCTGCATGTTTGAGACCCCTGCTCTAGGTTTTCATGCCCAGGCTATGTCTAAATCTTGTTGATTCTTTCTGCATAACATCTCTAAGATACAGGTGCTGGTGATGAGACCACTGCCTATCAGGCCAACCAACATTGGCTAGTTCCATGTATTTGCCTATTGGTCTGTATGCATCCATCTGTTGTCTCATCTTAGAAGATAAGCACATTGGAGGCAGGAACCATCATTTTGTTCTGCATAGTAGGGTCCTGGGCTATCACAGCAACCCCTAGGCACTACAGTAATACAAACAATAAGGGGTATATTTTATCTAGATGTCACAGTGCTGCTCTAAGGGTGGTGTGCAGCCACACCATCCCAGCATGAGCTATTTTGCTTGACGCAGGCCCGCACTTCCTGGGGTTACGACAAATGAGAGGTATCACCAGTTTTATGCCACACTTTGCTATGGGACTGGCACATGACTGGGTCATTTCTACTGCTTAGTGCAGGGCTTATGCCTGATGGTCAGAGCAGAAGTCAGGCTTAGTGGTTAGAACAGGAGTCAGAGCCCGAGATTAGAGCTGGAGTGTAATGTAATGTGTCCCCACACAGTGGCTGAGAACTGCTGTGCTAACATAAGACTGGGTACAATCTAACACTGAATACACTAACTTCTTCAATGCAGGAACCAATTGTTGACTCAGAACCAACCTTAATGCAGCTGAATCAAGGTTTGGGGACTGTGCTAGACAGTGTAACCTTCTGCCCAAATCTCCTACAACAATAAAAATGAACCTGTTCAAACAGAAGTCCTGTTTTCTAGCTGAGGGCTTGTGCTACCATAGAAATTAAAGAACCACACCTGGAAAATCTTACTCCTGGGAACTGTCTTTACTCAAGCAAATAGCCCCAGTGATGTCAGTGAGATTACTGCCAGGAGTAACCACTTGTAGGATGAGGCCCTAAGAATCATATAGACTGTTAGTTCATTGAACTCACTCCATCGGTGGAACAATTTAGCACAGCTTTCCTAAAATAGAAATGCAGGTAGTGATTTTACAGATCAGCTCACTGGCCATCCCTATTTCTCAGCAGCTGAGACTAAGTTGTTTAAACTCTTTTCAACTGTTAACATTTACAGTTCCTTAGAAACTCAGATGAATTCTGTGCATCTAAAAGCACAACCGATGCTTCCACTGTGTCCCTGAGCTCAGCCTCCACAGCCAGAAGAACATTCTGGCTATTGTCATGCCCAGGCGTACACTGACCATCACAGAATAATGCTTCTGAATCTTTATATTCAGTACCATTACAATGGAGTTATGTTTATCCACATTAAGTGGCTGACTAAGTAACCAGAGTCTTGCGCTTGTACCTGTGCTATCGGAAACTGAGGTGTGGATGGTCATGCCTAATGGTTTGTGCAGTGGCAGATAGGCCAGGAACCAGAGCCAGAGGTCAAAATCAGAATCAAGGGCCAAGATCTATAGTAAAGTTAGAAAAAAGTAGGCATAAAGCAGGCCTGGGGAAAAGGCTGGAGCAGACTAGGCCTATGTAGTCTGGCCCCACTCTTAGGCCATAGAAAGTTCTAAGCCACAAAGGCTGCGTCTACACTTACAAATCAAGTCGATTTAAGCTTGCCTAAATCGACTTAATTTAATCATTTTTAAACCTCATTTTAAGTCGACTTTGCTGACTAAGTCGACTTTATTAAGTCGACTTAGCCAGTGTGGATGCAGATTAGCCCTAAATCGACTTTAAGTCAATTTAAAGGGCTTCAGGGCTTCCCCACTGCCCTCCCTGCCGGGTGGCTGGCACAGCCAGAGCCTGGCATGCCCCCCCCCCCCCCCAAAGAGCAGGACAGAGCCCTGCCCACCCTGGTCCTACACCCTGCCATTGTCCCTTTCAGGCTCAGCCCCCATTTTACCCAGGTACAATGGGGCAAATGCTTAGCCCCCTAGCACTTGGCAAGGGGTGCCCCCTCTGCCACTGTGGACCTGTCCCAGGTCCACCTACCCCCTACAAGGTGACTTAGGCATCCAGTGTGGATGCTCTAAGTCGATTTGGCAGGGTCCCCTTTAAGTCGACTTAATTTTATAGTGTGGACATGCTAAGTCGACTTAAATTAACAAGTGTAGACATAGCCAAAGTGACACTGGACAGTCTAAGATGCCATTTGGCCTGTGAAGTTTATATACAAGCCCCAAGAGTCACCAAACCAGCATCTTGCTTGTGGATGGGCTGGAGCCTAGATTAATCAGGCTTTAGTTCAGGAAAAACTCCTCATATCATGTATTGAGGCTCACGAGCAAGGTATAAGAAAGTTGCTGAGGAAAATGACAATATCGTGTGGTCTAAGAGCATTAGGCATGGTAGTTAGACAGCAGTGTTGACTTGACCCCTCATCCTTTAGCAACCTGAGTTCCATGTAGTTTAGAGAGTATGTTCCTTTGATGTGAGACTTGACAAACTGCCAATCCTGTCTACTGTGCATGGGCACACAATACCACATGGCATTTTGGAGAAGAGGAGGAATTGGCTTTAGTATAGTTGGCCAAAATTCTGCATGTCACATTAGAAATTCTGAGCTTTGTCCCACCATCTTCTGCTGCTCCCCACCTCAGAGGAAGATGCCATATTATAAGTCTCAAGCTAAGGCCCCAGCTCCTGAAGTCCTGTCATTGTCAGAACCTCAGACAGCTTCTAGCCCCCAAGAAAAGTCTGACAACCTGACCTGACTTATCTTAACATCTGCCTAAGTCTGCTGATGGCCTAAAACAATGCCTCTGAGTGGTGTGAACTGCCCCATGTACCCCGATGGATTATTAACTCCAAGAACTACTGTTCTTGGGCCCCCACCAAGAGCAGCCGAGTAAGTGTGTGGCAGGAAGAGAAGAATACAATAGGCCTGGGCAGCCTACCTAGGCAGACACACCTGGGATGTGCTCCTGCTGCTGCATCACCTTCTCCTGCCACTCCAGCCCCCAAGTTTCCCCACCCATACCACACCCACCGTTTACGGCCTGCCTCTTCCAACCCTGCCTAGCTCCAATATCTTCTCACCAACTCCCTCCCACTACACACTTCCACACCCCAGATTTCCTCCATCCATTTCCTCCTAATGCGGTCTGTCCTCTGCTACCCCCGCCCCCCTACACTAGGAATATAGAATCCATTAGGTATGCAACAGTACTGAAATCTACTGCTACCCAGACAAATCCAAAAATTGTATCTTTATCCCAATTCCTAGTGTGAACCTCTTTTTCTGTTATTCTTGAACTATTTTGACTGGCTAATCCCATCCCCCCCATTTATTTATTTTTTTTCAAAAAACGCTGCAGTTTAAGCAATTATATTTTGGAATAATCACAAGGCAGCTTCTATTATATTTTCTTTTCATGACTTTGAAAATTCAGTTATACCTAGCAGCATTTATTAAATCTGAGCAAGATAAGGAACTAAGGGGCTTCAGTGAGGGTAAGAGAACCTTGCAAGGCCTTTGTTTTTAAATATCAGGAGCTCATATACTTCTCACCTCACAATCGCTCTATAGAAAGGTAATCATATTGGTGTTCATTAAACAACAAACCAGGAGTGAAAAAGGAATTAATCTTGTATTAAAAACATACTAGAGAGTGTCTTTGAGTGCTGTCCACAACAATCCCAGCTTCCAAGGCACATCTCAAAAATCCTGTATTCATGATATTGTCTCTTACGAGGAAGCCTCCCTAATTTATTATCTTGCACAAATCAACCTCTATAAGGCAGGTCAGATTTTTAGTCTGTAATCATTAGAGCAAAAAAGGAAAAAGAAAATCAATTCAGCCATGTGGTGTTTATAGTTTCCTAGGTCTGTTTTCAATTTTATGGGGATACGTTCCATTTGTGGAACAAGATCTCCTTTGAATCTGGGTTCAGTCATTTGAAATTATAAGAATGACGCTGCCAGAAATGAGTCACACCAGAGCAGCTAGACAAACCAAGGTTCTGAAATAGTTTTGCAGCAAACTACAATTGCAGCTCTTCAGAAAACTATCGCAACAACCACCACATGTAAGGATGTTTGAAGCGTTGCTTGGAGATGCTGATGAATTTGACTGCGTTCTTTCCTCCTGAGTTTCATTAATATACACATAGCTGGTAATGGTAAAAGAAACGGAGTTCTAAATGGGTTCTGTTCTCCTTATTTTAGTTGGTGTGGCAAGAGTAAGGTGGTTGTAAAATGTGGTGGGTACAGGTGACTGCTACAGAATTTATCCAGCAGAACCACTAATGTAGCCAGAAGAGGTATTTGGCTTGGCAAATGAGCAAATAAATTGGGATACGTTCTACTCATGGAGTGTAAGTATTTTGCAATTCACTGTAAGCTGTGCCAAAAGAGGACTGTAAATTAGGGCTGTTCTGAGCAACATTACCTACCACTGTGTGTTCTGTGATCCTATTGAGAGTGAATTGAATGGAGAGGAAAAACTGCAACTGCAGAAAAGCCTGGAAGTTCACTATGTTCCCAGTGCTTTGGGAATGGGAGGATGGAGAATGTGTGAAGGCAGCTGGTACACCAGTATATGGCCTGGGATCTATGGGAATTTGTCTTCATTTTCTGTGGTGATCTGTCCTAAATGTAATTTGATACCCAATCCCTTGTCCATGTCTGAGTCTGGACTGCAGTGCCAGGGGAAAGATGTGGTAAAACTGTGAATCAAGAAGGGCAATGGGCTTTTGCCAAGTACATTCTCCCATTTGGTGTGGAAAGGCAGCATAGAGGCATGGTTTGAAATGAGCTGGATCACAGGTGCTCACAGACCTGGCCAAAGAAAGAGAGTTCTGAGAAGGATAATGTGCTGGTGAAAAGGTGACAACATGGCTGAATCCAATAAAGTACTTGCCATCCAGCAATCAGTATTCACAGTACAAGGCCCAAGGGCTATGTCTACACTTGCTAAAATTAGTTCGAATTAGTTAGTTCGAACTAATTAATTCGAACTAATTTTAGTTAGTTCGAATTAGCTTAATTCGAACTAGCATGGCCGCATTGGAAAAGTTACTTCGAACTAAGTTAGTTTGAATTGGTGATCCCCATTCACTTCAATGGCCAGTTAGTTCGAACTAATAAATTAGTTCGAACTAACATGGCCACATTGGTTAATTCGAACTAGTTAGTGTAGCCATGGCTTTAGTTAGTTCGAATTAAGGCTCCTTAATTTGAACTAACTTGCCAGTGTAGACATAGCCAAGGGTATTTTCCTGCAACTTCAGGTAGAATGACCTGACAGAAGCAATCTAATGCCAATATTCCATACCCTACACTGCATGCTTAACCAATTCCAGATACAACTCAAGGCCCTTATCTTTAAAGGCCAGAATGAACCAAGTATGAAGTATCTAATCTGCATTGCATTTTTCAAACTCATAGATCCTGTTGACCAAATGTTCTTAGTGAAGAACACTTCATTACTTCTGGATACCAGGCTGAACCCAAGTCTTGCAGTTATCAGATTGTAATACAAAATTCATCTAATGACAGACATTCCCTTAACAGCCAACAGCCATGCACATTTACCTTCTCTCGCTTCACTATTCAATCCTTCCCAACTAGAATGCAGTACCATACAAACATTTGGGGGGCTCCAAGGAAACAATCTGACACTGAGGCACCCTCGACCTTTCAAAAACTGCCATTTATGCACACACACATCAGATGGCCCTGCCAGAATGGGAACCAAATAATATTGGACTTTGTGTCAAAATCAAACTTTGATACCCATTCAGTGTGGGACCTTCAAACATATGCACAACAAATTCACTCATCTATAATCAGAATTCTGTTTTTCCTCCTATTTTTTTTAAGTAACCTCTCTGACTTTCCACATTCCAGTATAGGGAGTTACATGGGGTGTAACAATTTCACTATAAGACCGTAACTGTTCCCTCCTAGGGTTTTCCCCACAAAATGGACGATCTGGGTCTTCATATAGCATAGCAGTATGATTCTTATCAACTCTTTATAAGGGTTAAGGAGAGCACATCTCCTCTTCTTCATCATCAGCATTATTCTGCCTCCAGATTCTGCCTCCATGTTTTGAAATTTCCATTTAGAAGAAGGCAATGATAGGAAACCAACGGCCACATAGCTCTGCTATTATGCAGGGAAGAGGGTAGATGGCAGGGATTAGGGTAGAGGTACTGTAAATATACATTAACCCTTTGCAAATGCCCTCACATCTAAGGCTTTTCCTCATGAGAGGGTAAATCCCACCTCCTGACAGAAGAATCTGAAGGAAATTCTGTGGCTTTCAACTCATGGAGTTTTCTGTTCCCAGATTTTCTGTGTGGTTTTATGCATACAGCATAATACAGCCCTCTGTGATGAAGCTGTTTAAGAGATTATTACAGTTTGTTAATTCTCTCTTAAGACATCAGTGACTTTCTTCCAGACCAACAAAAATCACCCATGGACAAGGAACACTAGGACACTTGCAAGGAATGAATTTTTTTTTTAATTGGCTTAAGTATTTTATAAATAAAACATGACCTGGTTTCACTTAAAGGGACACTGTCATTTACTTTAATAGACCATATATTGGTTTTTGATCCTCAAATATGCACTTGCTCAGTGCTTGTCCATTACTGGGTCTGTCCTCTCTGCTCTCACATTAAAGTGCTTTATAAGAATCCTCTCTGAAATGGTCAGAATTTAGCATTGTTAAATATATTTTTAAAGCCTACAACCCATGGAGAGCTAGGCAGGAACTGGTCCCCTGCTCAGTCCTGCTTACTATACTTTAGGAGTTTGCAGATCTGGAGAAAATGGGTCAAACATTTGGCAATACTAATGTTGCGGATAGAGGGTGGAGAAAACAAATCCTATAAGTGTGCATTTGCTGAAATTCAAACTTGTGCATTAATTCTGTTGAATGAGAGTCAGAGTTGAAGTGTGTTATTTTGTCCTACTCTTTCTACATTATAGCTCTGTAGATAGACATAAAAAGTTGTCTTACTGTGTAAATAGAATAGGCGCTTCAAAGGGAATGAAATAGAACAGGCAATCCAGTGATTCATCTTGTTGGCCATTTCCAGCTGCTGCCAAACAGCAATCGCTGTCATGACAAAGGCTGTCCCTGAGCAATTTCTGGCCAAAATTAGATGCAAATTGTGCTGAATATCTCACATGAAGGCCTGTCGTCATGAAATTTCCAGACCAATTTTATAACCCAAGCAGCATGGCTAATTTGAATATGCTTAGGATAAAATAATAAAAATCCATATTTATTGAGAGAGTGTTCACACTCCAGAGACAAGGTGAAGTTATGCGGGACAGCAGGAACACGCAACCTAGACCTGAAGCTTTCTGGTAAGAATAAATAAAGGCGCATATCATGTTCCTGCTACCACAGAAGCTCATTTGGTAGCAGAACGGATGCATCTCTGCTATACAGGGTGTGAGGTGCAGAATGCTTGGGGCACTGAGATAAAGGGACCTACCCATTGAGTCATGAAGCTGTGCTCTGTTGGGACACCCTTTGGAGTGGGACAGAGCTAGGGTGGGCTGTACCCATCACAGTACAGACCAAAGCCACTCTGCAGCCTAGTGAGAGTGGCATATGGTGGGGCGAGTTCTCTATGCCTGTCACATGTAGAACAGAACAGTACATACCCTAATATTCAAGATAACCAGGTTTATTGTCCAGAATTAATTTAATCACTGCCTTTTGCACAGTAAAATGGAAATGATCATAACTTGATTCTTCCTTTATTTGGTTGGAATGAGTCCTGCACAATGTGATCCAAATTGGTGACTAGAGTCATTTTGGGATAGACCAATTGTGAGAAAATTACTGATGAACCGAACAGAGTTGTGGTGGGGAAAGGCACTAAGGGTGTGTCTACACTTGTAAATGAAGTCGACTTAAGGAGGCTTAAGTCGACTTAATTTACTCTGCATTTACATTTGTCTTTCCTGAAGTCGACTTAAGCTGCTCCTTAAATCGACTTAAGGAAAAATTAAGTCGACTTAATAAGACCTCGTTTTAAATTGACTTAAGCCAGTGTAGACGTGGATTAGCCCTAAGTCAATTGAAATGGCCTCCAGAGCTCCCCCACTGACCCCCTCCCAGGATGTCTGGCACAGCCAAGCCTGGCATGCCCACCCACAGGGCAGAACACAGCCATGCCCGCCCTGCTGCGGCATGCTGCTCCTGCTCCTGCTCCTGCCCCTGACCTGCTCAGACCCATGTAGCCAAGCACAATGGGGAAGGTGCTGAGCTCCCTTCTTCTTTTAAAGGGGTGCCCGGGGAAGGGGGGCACCTCTCGGGTGCCACATGCCACACTTCCCACCATGCACCACCCCAGGTCGACCTAGCCCCTGACTTAGGCATCAAGTGTAGACGCTCTAAGTTGATTTAGCAAGGTCAACTTTAAGTCAACCTAAATTTACAGTGTAGACGTGCTAAGTCGACTTAACAAGGTCGACTTAAAGTTGACTTTGCAAAGTCGACTTATTTTGACAAGTGTAGACATAGCCTAAGAGAGCCCATATTTCTGATCAATGCCCGTTTCAGATATTTTTATTAATGGAACTTTATGAAAGATACATTGTTACAACCAAGGATTTGACAGGGTCTATCTCTCTGGCTGTTTGGCCCAAGCAATATGGAAGTAAACCTCCACTGGGTTTGGTTTAGAAGTCTAGGCTGGAATTCAAAGGGAGTTAGGCCTGTCTCCCTCAGGCCCTTTTAAAGTCCCGGGCCTAGATAATGAAGTAGATAGTCACTAATTTCATCTGGGCAAAAAGCTAACGTTATTTTTTTTAAAAAGCGCCATGCAAAGAACATACAAACTACAGAGATTAAAGATCTCTTTTATGAAGCTATGATATTTATTTTTAAATGTCCTGGAACACTATACAGTAATATTACAAAAGAGGCCATAATTTTAAACCATACATCAGCATGCTTGTAAATCAATGGGCATCAGTGACTATTAGAAGAGTCTCTGGCATTATTACAGAATCTTTACAAGTATGTGCCAATACACATTTTAGTAACTAGTGAACCAGGAACCAAAACAAAGATTTGGTATTAAGTAGCCTGGATTAGAATAAGGCACAGTCAGGGACTGACTTTTTTTGTTCTAATGCAACTGGAAAAGCTCACAAGATAAATGTCTTCCTGTGAACTCTGCCAAGAATGCTGGAAAAGTTGTATTAAAATATTTTATGCTGCAAGAAAATAAACAAATATAGAGTGACTAAATAAAAAGCATACGTGAGCACTGACTCGCTTCCTAGTCAAAGGATTTTGGATCTGCTGAGATTTGTTTTATCCAAGCTGATGATATTTCATGTACAATTTATCGTATCACAGAATTATAACAAGATAGGAAAAGTGCCTCTCCCCCTGGAATTTTCAAAGGCTCTAAAGTCAATTTCAAAGGCGTCTACATGGGCTTCTCTGCTAGGCACCTGCCATGGTATTTAGCATGATACCGACTCAGAAGCCCCACTCATTACAGCTCTTTAGTTCTCTGAAGATGAAAAATGGTTCCTTGCTTTATGGGATGGGGATGAGAGGGTTTGAACAGCTACAAAGAAATGAGGAGAGACAGAAAGTGCCTGAAGGTGCTGAAATTGATTTTTTTTACTCATATGGTAATCTTTTTACTGACATCACTAAAAACAACATAAACAACACAATAACGTCATCATAATCATATCATAATGTCACTCTTCGAGAAGCACAGTTGGGAGTGCTGAGGGAGGAGTGGTAGGGAGCCCACCACAGGGAGGTTCCAGTTCGGTGCCCAGGGAGTCCAGGTACAATGACACATTGGTTGCAACCCCCTGCCCGGGGGAGCTCAGAGGGACCCATTGAGCATTTTCCCCC
>ML685756.1:26730248-26748938 GCA_007922175.1 Pelusios castaneus | reverse complement strand
GCAGCTGCAGTGGTTTGAGCACCTGCAGGGGGAAAATGCTCAATGGGCCCCTCTGAGCTCCTCAGCCCCTCTGCCCCTGTGAGAGGCCATCCGTGCCTCCCCAACCCTGTGGTCCCTGTCCCACAGACATGCCCAGCCCTGCCTGCAGAGAGGGAGGGAGCACTCACTGGCAGGTGCAGCAGATGTCTGGCGCGCTGTCCCTCAGGGCCCCACCCTGCACCCCAGAAGCAGCCCCCTTCACCAGCAGGCCATGACACGGGGCGGACATCTGCAGGCCCAGGACCCGCCTTCTGGAGGCCGCTAGCACCAGCCACTCCCCTCGACCCTCTTCACTCCCCTCAAACCCCCCAACGCCCACAGCTCCCAACCTCCAGTTCCTCCCCTCTGAATTAAACCCTGTATACCGTTATACATTCTGTTGTGTTTTTTATTGGTTTGGGGATGGGGGGAGACTGGTGTGGGGGTGGGGGGCAGGCGTGGGCGGGTGGTGGAGGTGACTGAGCCTGGTAGCAGGCCCACCCCTCAGTGCTCCTCGCTGTCGAAGTGGGCCCTCAGCACATCCCGGATGAGCTGTGCTTGCCACTGGACCTGCTGAGTCCGGGGCAGGGTGTCGTTGGGCTGCTCATACTGCACAGCAAGCCACTCGGCCTTGGCCTTCCAGACGCAGGGGAACCTTTCCCCTCACAGCTCATGGAGATTGTGCAGGCAACAGCATGCACTGACAACCACCAGGAGGTTGCTCTCGCCAAGCTGCAGGCGGGTCAGGAGGGCCCTCTAGCGAGTCTTCAGGCATCCGAAGGCACGCTCGACGATGCTGCAGCACCAGTTGAGCCTCCCATTGAAGAGGTCCCTGCTGTCATCAATGCAGCCTGTGTATGGCTTCATAAGCCAGGGGTAGGCGGCACCCCGAGGATCAGGACAGGCACCTGCACGTCCCCAATGGTAATGGTGTGGTCAGGGAAGAAGGTGCCCGCCTGCATGCACCTGTACAGGGCGGAGTTGCGCAGGATCTGTGCATCGTGTGCCTTCCACAGCCAGCCCACATAGATGTTCTGGAAGATCCATCAGTGGTCCACAAGGGCCTGCAGGACCACAGAGTAAGACCCTGTGATGAGGTGGGCTAGAAGGACCTGGCTGATTGCCCTGCACACCTGCCTGATGGTGGTCCCCACGGTGGCCTTCCCAATGCCAAACTGCTGGGCCACGAAGCGATAGGAGTCCAGTGTTGCCAGCTTCCACACAGCGACGGCCACTTGCTTGTCTACAGCGGATCGAAGTCAGGTTTCTATGCGCTGCAGAACCGGGGTGAGCTCGCGGACCAACTTGAGGAAGGTCCACTTGCTCATCCTGAGGTTCTGCAGCCACTGGTCATCGTCCCAGGTGGTGAGGACGATCCGCTCCCACCAGTCGCTGCTGGATGCACGTGCCCAGAGGTGACGAGGCACAGAGCACACTTCGGTGACTGTGGCAGCTTGCTGGGGCAGCAAGGTGGGGGGCAGGCTGTCATCCGCCTCCGCGCTGGCAGATTGCCAGTGAAGCCTGCTCCACAGCACAAGAAGCCTTACCAATAGCTGGCAGGTGTCGTGCAACTGCCTGACAAATCACTGTAGAAGAGGCTGGTCCATGACCTGCTCAGGCTCCATGTTGCCAGGCACAATGTGGAAAGTGCTGAGCTCACTTCCTCTTTTAGAGGAGTGGCCGGGGGAGGGGAGACCTTCTCTGCTGCCACGCTGCCACACTTCCCACAATGCACCTCTCCAATACCCGCCAAGTCGACTTAAGAATCTAGCGTAGACTCTCTAAGTCGACTTAAGGTCAACTTAATAAAGTCAACTTCATAAAGTCGACTTCACTTTCTAAGCGTAGACATAGCCTCCCAGACTCACTCTGCTCCCAGCTGGCATACCTGAGCCAGCTCTGCAGCCACAGGACAGCGCCCTGACTCAGATGGAGTCCTGCAGCCTCTGTCCGAGCTCGGCTGCCTTGGGGACTGGGCTGTTGTGCTTCTTATGATCCTCTCCCAAGTCTCCTCTGACTGCTCTGAGTCCCCTCGGAAGCTGTCTGTTAACCAGCCGCCCTCAGCCCCTGCCACTGCCCAAGCCAGAGCCTGGGTGGAATGCAGGAGCTGATGGGCTGACAGTGACTGCTAAAGTGCTAAATGGCAGGAGGAAGAGGTGGGCAGCAGCAGCAGCAGAAGAGTGGGCAGGCAGCTGCTAGGTGGCTGGTGAGGGAGGGATTTTTATGGAAATGTCTTTTAAAATTATGAACTCACAGACAACAGGACATTTGCATACTTTTTTACCGACTGTCCATAAATTTACGGATGATTGGCAACCCTGGCTCATGAGCATGAATGACTACCTCAGGGCAGACTGTTAATTATCACCCCAAGCTGGTGGTATGTTGTATAATTATGTTTGACAAACCCAGAACCAAATGTGAACTCCCAAAATGCTACAATAGTCTTATGTTGGAGTCACAGACAGTCCCCTTAAAGACATGAGTCTATCTTGCTTCACAGGCAAGCTGGACTGTATGATAAAAATCACAATATTCCAGGTTGCAACCAATCCCAAGAGCCCAGTTACTCACCTAGGTCAATTTGCATCCTAGCTCTCACACCAAAGATAATGTTGATAGCCAGTTCTATAGTAAACTCAAGGTTTATTGGCTAAGAAAAAGGAATAAGAGTTATTGAGAGCTTATAGCAGGTAAAATTATAGGTAGAGGTTGTCACAGTCTATAATTCCAAATGGTAGCAGAGATGTAGTTTTCTGCCAGTTTCCCAACAAGTCCTCAGTGCCACTCAGAAAAGCTGTGGGGATCGCCATCTTCTCACTCAATTATTCTACCCTGTTAAATCCAAACACTCCAGAAATGAAGAATTTTTCTTTGCATACATACTTCTAGCTTCTTCTCACAGCAAACACGTTGACAATGTCACTATCCGTATGGTTTTTTTCTTTGAGGATGGAGAGAAAGGAATATTTGCAGAGTCTTTGATCTCCAATCATCACACACAAGGACCACTTCCTTTGAAATGTGCAAGAATTAGCACTTCCTGTTAAAGTTCTTCATTTGCATTACACAAGGCTTCTTTCTCATTTGATGAGTTATTTAGTAACAGGGCATAAGCAAGGCAAATGTCTGCTATTATATTATAGCAGGATACAGATGAGTGAAAACAATTCATGAAGCATGCCATTAGTTTGCATGAAGTTTAAACACCAAATACATTCTTATCCATTTAACAATCACTTTGCTCTATACTAATACACAGGTGAATTGGCCTGTCCGGTGTTGTTATACCCATGTTAGGCCCAGGATTTTAGAGATACAGGGCCTTTGAGGTAATACTTTTTACAGGACCAACTCCTACTGGTGAGAGAGAAACTTTCAAGCCACATAGTGCCCTTCTTCCAGCTGTGAATTTGTAAGTGTTCAGTGAGACTCCGGTGTGAGCTGGCACTTGGTCTGCCAGCATCACATTCTTCTCTTGCATTAAGCCCAGGCAGAAGAAATATATACAAAGTCTTTGCTTCTGTGCATCATGCCAGGGCATATTACTGAAAACACGGGATTCAACCCTTTCAGATGGTGAGTTACCACGTGAAGCAAATCTGAAGATTCTGTCTTGGCCTCATTTGGGATTTCCAGGTGATTCCTTGCTCCATTTTGTCTTTTGCCATTGTGTTCTCTTCTTTGCACACTGTGCTTGAGAGCAGTGCCTCTCTGCTGTATGAATTCTGGCTCCTCAAGAGATCCTCTGATTTTGCCAGAAAAGCACTGCAATGTAGTGAGTCAAATTCATACCTCTTGCAACTCGTTTGTCTGTAAAACTCTGTAATCCCCTTTCCCCTTATCAGGAATGTTTCTAGCACTTTACCCATGGTAGGAACAGTATGGAGTTGTAATTTGTTATGTACTGTAAACATGTCAGCGCTTTCATACAGAAGGCATTTCCTGTAGAACCTATCTCCACCTAACACTAGAACCCTCCCTTTACTATAAAGCCTTGACACACTTGTGAGTGGGCACCATGATAGACAAACCAATGCAAATGTACTTGGTTAAAGGATGATGTACTGCTAAGACTGCCTCAATGAAATTTCCTGAGCTGCAGGGCCTGCAGCTGAGCTAGTGCACGGCAATGAAGATTTCAATCTATTCAACTCATGGAAGTGGAGTTAGTGGCACCTGTATGAAAGATATCACTTAGAAAAATCATGAAAGTCAGCTTGGAACATTAAAATGATTTTCCATCGAAAACTTACCCACTCTGGTAACTGCAGAGCTGAGTAAAAATGAAGATAGCCACTTTACCAATTATTAGAACCCAGCTAATCTGCAGATCTTTGTGGACCAGGTTTGCAGATACAAATTTTGTACCCGTGTAGGGCTCTACTAATTATACACACCTGCACCTCTACTCGTTTCCCCTGGAGAGGCCTTCGGAACCTTCAGCTGCTCAACTGAGCAAGTCTGCAAATATGCCATTTATTATCCTGAAGAGCTATTGGACAAAATGCACCACCAGGTACACTAAACCATTTAGAAGAGCAAATGATCTGGCAAGCCTGAGGTAGCAAATTAGTTCCCTGATTGTTATCAGGTCCTTCAATGATTTGTGCAGATTACCCTCATTAATTTTCTCTATGTAAATTGGCTCTATTTTGATAAGGAAGGCGTTTTAACAGCTTGAACTCAGGACAGGCTATATTTTAATAACTTGCCCAGCTGCTAACACCCTGAAAACACATTTTAAATATATGAAAAGACTTGTTTAATTTAGACTGTAGTGCAATTTGACAATGTCCAAATGTTCACTTTAGAGCTGGAACAAGTTTACAGGCATCTACATTATCTGTAGGAAACATTGTGCTCTTCCCAGTCAAGCTTTATTGTATTTGTTGTTTCCTTTCTTGGAAGAGAATTGAAGGTAACAGATCGTTCTTGTCAACATTGCGATCATCAGAGTGGTGGATAATAATCCTGTTTCACGCATATATAATTACTATTTACATGCATTCTTTTCGACGCCCACTGCACTGGCACACTGTGAGTAGAAATATAAGCTGCCTGCCCCTCTGAATCCCAGCAAAGTGGCCAACAGAGTCAATGCGAGTCAATAACTGGGAGCGCTTTCATTAGAACTGAGGGTTCACTAGTACAAAGTTTATGTCAACAACCTAATGACAGTCTTTCTGTATACACAGACCTAAGGAAAAAGACAAATATTTACTCTCTGTGAACTGTTGCTGAGCATATTATTTACAGCAGGCCAGCGCTGAGTAGCTTTGCTAATAATAAAACCCAGATGTTGATGGGAAAGCTTTAAAGCTCTTTTAAAGTAGAAGGACTCAGACCTAAAATATTTAGATACACTATGTGGTTCCAGGTTTGCAAGTAACTCTTCTAACTGATAAATTACTTAAATCCGCCTACCTTCTTTAGTAACAAAGGATGAAATGTGCAGCAATGTTGCTCTGACTGTCAAGCACTGCACACCACATTAATATAGTGATGAGGTATTTTGACATCTAGAAGAATAAATGTGACTTGAGGAAATGAAAGCATCATCATCATCATCAGACTCCCACCAAGCAAGTTTTTCCCTGACTCGGCTTTCGCATTTATAGTCTACAGTTCCAAATCTGATGCCAAAATACAGCACTGTCCTGCAGAAGAACAGGTACCCTCAACTCCCACTGACTTCAAAAGCAGGGGGAAGGTGCTGAGCCCCTTGCGCAATGAGGCTTTAGGAACCCATCCAACACATTAATGTCAAACAGAAGACTGGGTATATACTTTTTAAATGACCTTGTATAATGAGGCTGCATCATGAAATTCTAACAATGTGCACCTAAATAGTCCACATGACAATCACTGATGTAAGCAAATCAGCTCCATTATTGTCCTTAATGGGCTCCAAACCCACTGTCTACAAACAAACAGAATAGGGTACAGCAAATTCTGTCTTACATAATTACAAAATTTTCCACTATTTGACTGGCTCCATAATGGGTCTGACACCATTCAGTGGCCAGATTCTGCCTGGAAGCCCTTGCGAGGGTGAGCAGTGGGACTGTGTGCTGGAAAGGGCTAAGAACTTCTCACTCCGTATGAGTCCTCGTAAGGAGAAGGCAGGCCGACAGACACTGCACTTTGGGGAGTGCAGGGATTTCTGCCACTCTGCTCCCTCTTGGGTGCATATCATCTCCAGGGGACAAAGAGAAAGAAGGGACATTGTTGCCCTACCTGTGTTCCAACAAGCAGAGGGATGCAGAAGGGTGTGAAAGGAAGATTCAATGTGCCTCTGAGCACCAGGGCTTTGTGCGTATGACAGAATCTAGCCCCAAATAAATCATTCGCTGGAGATGAGGGGTTTTTCTCATGAACTTGCAAACAATTTATAAGTAATTTTTCCTACCAGCTGCAAAATATCCCAAGTTTAATCAGATACTTGGCTGCCTGGCATACACTCTATGTTATGATCTAGTTGAAAGGATCTACGCAACCCCTCAACAAACACTTTTGATTGACCCTTAGCTCCTGGTACAATGCAAAGGGCTCTGAAAGTACAATACATATACTCTAGTAGCTAAATTAAAATAAGGCAATGTGTCGCATGGAAAAATGTGCAGTTGTGAGATTTATATAACAGTGACTAATTCTGTATTTTGGCTGGACAACAAAACAGAGCAGTTGGATTTGCTGTTACTTTAAAAACAGTCACTTGATCCTTAGGGCCTTGATTATGGCATTTAAACAGCGTCCACAGTGAGGGAGTATAAAGCCACACTTGTATCAGGAAGAACTCTGCAGGCTTTCTGGCTTAGCACAGCAGAATATTTCCTGGAGCTGCAGGGCCACACAGGCTACATACTCACCGCAATACCCTTTTGTGGGGTATAACATACTCCCCACTTTTCCACAGCCCCACCTCTTCTCCACCCCATCAAGGTGACAACCTCCAGAGGCATAAGGAAGAGGAATGGGGGAGTCATTTCTGCAGTCCCCAAAGTACAGAGGCCCAAATCCAGAAAGGCATTTATTCTTAGCATTGCAGTACCTAAAGTTTAGGTGCCTTGCCATCTGTGGAATCTACCAAGCTGGGTTAAGGGCATAGGCTTTCCGTGGAAAGCATGGAGAAAGACAGGTGCGTGAGAATGGAGCCAAAAGAGCCAGCATGCTTGGCAGGACACCACTTAAGTTAGCCAATAACAGGTGTCCTAAGACCCAGCCCTCGCTGGGATTTCAGCACCTAGGTTCAAGCTGGAGAGAAAAGCCTAACTCTGCTGGAACCCAGAGCCTGGAATCCACAGCTGGGAACCCCTGTCCTAAAGCCAGACACCAGTGCCGTTTCTTGCAAGCACACTCCCTAACTCCCCACAAAACGGCCCCTTCCCTTATAATCTTTCACCCAGTGCCTAGGGAGCTCAGCCACAGCCTGGTTCAATTCCACCCAGTACTGGATGAGAAAGGATTTGACCGTGGGTTTCCCTTCCCCACACAGGAATTAGGTCCTGGAGCTGAGCTAATCTCCAGGCAGCTTCGTCAGTACGGCAGGCCTGCAGCAAACTGCCTGGTGCACCAGGTCACCGGCATGGCTGCTGGGTGGCAGCAGCAGTTCTGTGGCTGCTCATGGCATTGCTGTCCTGTCTTACTTGCTCCCACTGCCCCTCATTTCCTCCAGCCCCAGCCATGCCTCTGTCTTACAACCACTCCTCCTTTCCCGATTCCCCACCTGCCCCAGTCCTGAGCTCCAGCTGGACCCCGGACTTCTTCTCACTACTGACTGCACTCTGGCTTCTGACTCTGGTATCCTGTTCCTGCCTGCTGATCTGCCCCTCAGTTCCAACTTCCAACTACTGAGTTCAGCTCTGACACCACTCCCTGTTTCCCAAGGCTTGCTCTGACCACTAAGCTAGACTGTCCTTGTTCCAGTTGCCTGACAGGTGCCCTAAAACTACAGGTCTTCAGAGTTATTCTCACCCTCTCTTTATCCCACTGCACATTTAATTAGCTATCCACAGCAGAACAGCAGTAGAGACAGAGAACTCACATCAGACTACCCGTAGTTCAGTGGTTAGGACACTCACCTGAGAGGTGGGAGACTCCTCTTCAAATTCCTTCACCTATGGAGGGTGGAGTCTCCCCTCATGCGTGAGTACACTGGGCTAGAGGCTGTGTGGGAGGCTGCTGCTGTCCTCCAACAATTTTGTGTGGAGTTAACTATGCTCAATGCATACCTACTAGATTGGAAAAACAACAGAGTCCTGTGGCACTTTTAAAGGCTAACAGATTTATTTATCATATGAGCTTTCATGGGAGAAAATCCCACTTCGTCAGACGCTTTGAAGTGGGATTTTCTTCCAAGAAAGCTCATGCGATAAATAAAACTGTTAGTCTTTAAAAGTGCCACAGGACTCTGTTGTTTTTCTACAATAGACTAACACGGCTACCCCTTTGGAAATTGACTACTGGATTGGCTGAGGCTGGGGAGATAGCTGGGAAGATGTCTAGCTTTACCTGATTTGAGGATCACGCAGGAGCTTAGGTGTGAGATAGGCATCAAGACACCTGTCTACAGGAGCACTGTGCGTGGCTAGTGGCAGAAACATAAGATCTTAGGGGACTTCTATAGCAAAAATGGAGGCATTGAGTGATTCTAGGGCCAGCATTACAAAGTTAGGCAGCAGCCAAGCAGGGGTTTTGAGGCTCAGTGACACCTAAGAAAGTTCTTAATTTACAATTTGGGAGTTAGGATCTTAAGTCTTTTTGTAGATCTGGCCCTAACTGAGGCCGTAACTTTACTTGGCCCTTACATGGCTCATGCAAATGGGGAAAACAATTTGCACTTTCCCCTCCCACTTGCAATTTCCTACTTTTCCCTGGTGCATCTGCATAAGGACCAGGCACAATCTGGCTGGACAGTTACTAGGACTGACCAATTATTAGTATCTTCCAAGAAATGACCTATTTATTCTCTTGATTACTGATGCCACTGAAAGATGTTTCATATCTTGCTGACAAGATACGCGGAGACTTTCAAAACCCTACTAAGTGTTTCCTGATTAACAAGAATAATTATACAGGGCTTATTCTGTCACTCTTACTCAGCTTGAGCAGCACCACACTCCACAGGTAGCCCTGTTGAACTGGGCTATAAATTATTGATCCCAAAGTTTAGGGTGCTCCTTCATCGCCTTGGGTAGAATTACTTTATACAGTGTAATTTGCAGCAAATAAAAGATACGCATTTACAACTACAGTGTGTACAAATTGCCCCTAAGAAATGAGCAATAACACAGCAGCTTGTAAAATAAAGTGCTTGACACAGGGCCAAATTGTGGCTGTAAACCACAGCTGCCTTGTGGGGATGCCAACTAGCAGCAGGAGGCAAAACACAGATAATTGGTTAGAAGAAATCTGGAAATCAATAATCCTGAAAGAGATTCACAGACATAATCTTAGAGTCTCTCAGTGCTTAGGAAATGGAAATATTAAAAAAAAAAACCCAAAAAAGCCAAGCCGATATATTTCTTGGGTTGACTGACCATGGGTGTAGTGTCAGCTGTATCAACCAGGTAGAAAGCATAAAAATTGACAGAACTCTAATCTTCTTTCAGGAACAAGCGGTAAAACCACACATGGGAAAATGTGCATTCATCCGGATAATTTACTGAAGTTCCTGCAAAAATCCTCTACACATTAATGGGAGAATTAGTTTCCAGTTTGCTGAACCACTGTTATGTATCAACATACCCGCTTTGTGCAAACATACTTATGGCTTGATTCTTATCTGTGCAAAAATTTAGATAACCAGTCAAAGGACTATAGGCACAATCTACTAAGATGCTGAGCTCTCATTCCAGTCAGTTGTCGGTGAAGCCCCTCAGCTTCTTATGAGACTAAATACCATTATACCTTTTACTGCTCCATTTCTGGTGGCAAATCTGTGTACTAGATCTATCTATTGAAAGAGCTTCATGTTTATTCTTAGTATTCAGTGTATGACTCATCAGCTATGTCTATACTAGAAAAGTTAAGTCGACTTTGTTATGTCAATTTAATAAGGTCGACTTTAAGTCGACTTAAAGTCGACCTTATTAAGTCAACTTAACTTTTCTAGTGTAGACATAGCCCTTTGTTGACCTTATTAAGTCACCTTAACGCTTTAAATTGACTTAATAAGGTCAATTTAGGCGCTAATCCCTGTCTGGCTTTAAGTCAATTTAAGGAGTTAATTTAAGGCTTAAGTCGACCTAAAATGAGGTGTTATTAAGTCGACTTAAGCTTTCCTTAAGTAGACTTAAGGAAATGCTTAAGCCGACTTAAGAAAAACCCAGTGTGAACGTGGCTTTGTTTAGGTTGATTTAAGCCTCCTTAAATCAACCTAACTTGCCACACTCAGCTTTGACCAGTGGCGGATTACTGCACAGGCCTATGGGGCCCATGCCCAGTGGCCCATGCTGTCATGGGCCCTCCAGCGCTGGGGGGGAGCAGGGCCACCCTGGGCCGGAGGCCAGGCTCTGCAATCCCACCATGCCCCTTGGCTGGCTGGTCCACCCCTGAGGGGCAGGGTGGGCCAGTGCAACTGGCTGCTCTGTTACAGGGGCGAGGCTGACTGGTACACAGTACAGCTTCTGGCATGGCCTTCAGACTGCACAGGAAGCCGCACCACACATCAGTAGGCCCCACTGCCCCCAAGGGCCAACCACCGGAGCGGGGCCAGGGCCAGGGCCAGGGCCAGGGCCAGGGCCGAGGCCAGGGCTGGTGGAGAGACCAGCCTCTGGCCCCAAGGCCCCCCACCTCCAAGTGCTGGCCCAACTGCAGGACACCAGTGGGGGGGGCAGGGCCCTTGGCTGGAGGGGGGCAGGGCCCCAAATGGAGGCAAGGTCTCCAAGTGAGAGGTGGGGCCCCAGGCTACAGGGGGGGCCCATCAGTGGGGAAGGCCCAGGGGCCCTGAGGCCCCTTAATCTACCTCTGGTTATGCCCACATGTCGGTTTCTGCTTATGTTTTTATGTACCGTATGTCTTCATCTCATTGTCCAATCCAGGATAAATATTTTAGCTATTGTTATTGCTGTATTTAGCTATACATGAAAAATAAATCTTCCTATTACACTGCAAGTTTAATCCAAATAGTACATACAACTTATTCTGTATGAACTCAAAATGATATATATGTAATGTTTGCCACTCTTTCCCCCAGGTTGTTCCTGACGGTTGTAATCATAAATTACACGTAGTCTGGTAACATAACATACTAGATCAGCATGTAAAAATTGCAGTTAGCATTTGCTGACATGTGGCATAACTCGGAATGAAGTGATCAGCATAACTAGCTGCAGTTTTGGCTGTGACATTGCTGCACATTGAGCAGCATGCCTTAGTTGACAAAAAGTTTTGAGGAGAACACAAATCTCTATATATGGTGTATTTTTCTATGCAGTATATCTTTAATGCTCCCGCAACCTTAAAAATCTGTTTGGATAATTGAGATCCACAATTAATTTGGTCTGAAGAAAGAGTTGGTCTCTTTTTAAGATACGTTATTGTCCATGCTGGAAACCTAACATTTTGATATCCATTTGCTTTTTCTCCAGTAGCATGTAAACTTCTAAATCAATACAGTATCTTTTAAAACATGCTGAAAGGTTATATATATATCATCTGTACAAACTGCAAAGCTGTATTTGGTCACAAAAGCATGCATTATATAGAGATAGAAAGGGACTTTCATTCACAAAAATAAACTTAGTTAGATTTTTGTTTCAGCATGTTACTCAAAAAATAACCAAAGAGATCAGGAAGCCACAATTTGCTCAGGCATTCTGGAGCACAAACTTATACACACTCATAAGTAGCATCACATAATGCCTTTGCGATCACACCACGCTTAGCACTTGCTCCTGTTAACACGAAAATGACAGATCTCTGCCCATCTAACTGCTTCCTACAACCTTTCTGCATACCAGTAAATTCAAGTATAATTCATACAGATCATATAACAGATGAAGTGATTTTTCTGTTATTGCATTCTGAAATAATGTCGAGAGTGCACATCGTATGTTCTCTTGCGTTTGGGGACAAATTTATTTATTTTAGCCCCCCATCCTTCCAGCTGTAATTGTAATAGCTCTTAACTTGCAGCAACCTCTCTCTCCAAGTGAAGCTGAGAACAGCAGTCAATAAATACATTCAAAATTTGAAACACACAACTACTTTCCATATTAGGAATGTGACTTTCAAAAGAGAAACCCTTAACCTCAATTTTAAAAGTGGTACAGGAGTTTCTTACCTTCTATGACCTGCGCTGCTAAAACAACAGGGAGAAATGAACCCCAGAGCAGTAGGAGCAAATTCCAGGGCCACCAGCAGTGCCTGGAGAAAATTTGCCAAGAAAAGGGAGGGTGGAAAAAAGACGAAAAAAAAGATAAGACTAAAAGTTAAATGCAGAAATGCATGGGGAAAAAAGTTATGTTAGCATTCTTACCTTGAGAGCATTTTTTTAAAGTTTGTTGAAAGACCTTAAGTGGGAATAACATTCAGTGAACATGAATTTGTAGTTCTGAAAAGAAAAAGTTAATAAAAATTGGAGTCTGTTGTCTCCTCCAACGTTCAGACACGAGTGAAACAAAGGCAGCTCTCAGGCTCTCTCAGTGACTCATTGCAACGAGTGCTCCAACACTGAAATCTGACTCCTAGATTTTCCTTTCAGACCACTGCCTTAAACACTTTAACCTTATTCTTTTCCTTATTAACGGAGACCTATTATCCACTCTTGCTTCTAACTACTGCAAACACTGACACATACTGGCAGAGTTTCCCCACACCCTTTCCCTTCCTCCATTCATCACCTCCATTCCCTTAGCCAATAAAATAATACCTCCAACATCCTTCCATCCAATATAGCCCAAACCATGCATCTCACTGTGGTATTCAACACTTCTCCAACCAGACAGATTAGCCAAGCTATAATTTAAGCAAGCTTTGAAGTAATGAGTAAAAGAGGAAAATCCCTACCAACTGCAATATATGTCCAAGTTAATGGGGCTATAAGTGGTAGTGTCATCACAGAGAAATTTCTAATCACATTCTTATCTCTGTTATGTCCTGTATTTATAATATTCCTGTTATAAAGATTTACATCCTTAATGTAAGTTCACAATCCGTGCTATATATTAAAGTCTATACATACATATGTATGCATTTACAATAGTGACTCCATAGCTAAGGATTTTTAACTTTCCACTATAGTCTTTAAGTGTGAATTCCCCCCCCCTTCTAAAAAGCCTTTTCCACATATAGTTTCTTATGTGTAGCTATTCCCCAAAGACAAATTATTTGAAAAAAATTGGAAGTTAATCAGACAAGTGTTTTCCAAGTTATAAAACAGAAAAAATGCTTGCTTGTTCCTTTTTGAAGAGGGTAGGAGGGAGAAGTATTCTGAAAAAATCATGTGGGGGTTACACTGGAAGAAGCTGACAAGGCTTGGGACATTCTGAACTGTAATAGGAACATATTTTTACAAAAGTAAAAAAAAAAAGTAATTTTCCCTCATGTTAATAAAAGTAGGGGAAAATCCCAGTCAATAAACTTTCCTTAGATAGAGTTAAGTGCTGTGTATTCTAAACCTTATAATCAACGGTATCAGTCAACACACATTCATAATTATAGCTTTTAAATAACCAATGCCCTGGAAAACCCAGGAAATTCACAGGTACGCTTCCAATAACCACTTCCACTACCTTAAATCTGCTTCACATATCTTCCAAGACTTTGCTTACAGGTTGGAAAGTTTACTTTGCCCCTATCACCTCACCTGCATTTTTAATACACTCAGACACACCACTATCCCCACCCACTTACTACACATTAGCAAGTTAAACATCTATCACCTTGTAGGCGAGAGATTTTATTTTCTTTCAGGGCAGGTCTACACTGCCCACCATTTTTGGTTGCAGGCGAACAGAGATCTGCAAGTTGTTTAAAATAACTTGAGTATCTGAGTTTGACTGCCTGAAATCCCACTTGTCTACTGCACTGAGTCGAAGTGAGAGGTCTTCATTCAACCCAATGAACCCCAGTTGCCAAGGTGGTGGTAGTAGATTGGCTTCCTGATCAACTAAGTAGGTCTTCACAGACCCCTAAATTGAACTGGGAAATTCGAATTGATGGCAGCAAAGACTAGCCCTCAATCTATGGTGCTACTGCACTCCCTCCACTTAGTTTTCACCAATCACAGGTGGTCCAGAGATCATATCCCCCCTTCTTCATTAACCCTCCCTAAAGGAATGTCCATACTCTACTTTTCTGCCATTTGATTTCCCACTGTTGCTGATACCTGTCCTGCTGCAGTGACTTGCTATCTAAAAGACTACATGTAATTTTTTTCCCCTAGTAAACATTGCTTTTTAAAAAGAGCCAGATACTGTACGTAAGAAAGGGACAGTCACTCCGTTCTTCAAAATGTCTTTGGTGATAACTTATAGGAATTATTGTTAGTGTTGTGATTAATTCTTTTAATCCTTTTTTTACTAACACACAAACTTTTATTTTCTTTCCTACTAATCAAACATTTTCTTTACCCTGCAGGAAGAATATCTGAAAAATCTCCCCCATTATAGTGCATATTTTTGTGTAGTATAAATGTATCATGCAACTCTGCCACATTGAATGCATCAAATTTGGTATGTCTGCATTATGTTTGTGAAATATGAGTATAACTAAGTGACAAGTATTAAAGATATGGAGAGATCTATATTTCATGTGCACATTCTAAACTGTTCATAACTATTTCTAAATATTATCATTTGTCAAACATTGTCACAGTGCAGATTCAGGGCTGGAAGATCAACTATAGACATGATAGTTTCTTTGTGTCAACTTCAAGAAAAGGGCAAACCCAACCATTGTATATTGCCTTTGTGGACCTAACAAACATTCTACACAGTCAGCAGAGTAAGTTTATTTGCAATATTAGAAAAGAGAGGATGTCCATCAGCCTCATTATGTCTTATCTGTTCATTTCATGACAACATGAGAGCAAATTTCCAGTTTGATGGATCTACTTTGGACAGCTTTGGACGAAAAGCAGAACGAAGCAAGGATGTGTTCTTGCTCCTGCACTCTTTGGAATATTCTTCTTGGTACTTTTGAACTGTGCACTTAAGGTCATGAAAGATGGAGTATATCTCCATACAAAATTGAATGGGAAACTCTTCAATCTCTCACAACTTAAAACAAAGACTAAAGTGAAGAAAGTGCTAATCAGGGAATTTCTGTTTCCTGATGATGCTGTCCTTATAGCCCATGATGAAGATCTACTACAGGAACTCATGGACCACCTTTTAAGTGTTTGTCAGGCATTTGTCTCTCACCATCAGCATTAAGAAAAAAAACAGTTATATTAGGACAAGGGGTTCCACAAGGGCCTTTAAATCACTCAAGTACAAACCAACTGGAAGTAGCTCAAAAGTTCAGCTATTTACATTCTACAGTGACTACCAGCCTCTCACTGGATGAAGAACTAAGTGTTCACATTGGAAAGGCTGCTGCCACCTTTACTAAATGACTAAAAGAGCTGACTAAAAGAGCATGGACCAACCCAAAGCTTACAATCAAGACCAAAATGCTTTTATACCAAGCTTGCGTCCTCAACACTCTCATGTGTGGTAGGGAAACATGGACAACTAATGCTCATCAGGAGATGAGCCATATACTCAACATCAAATGGCAAGATAAAGTTACCATTGCCGAGGTTCTTCAAAGGTAAATGTATCAAGTGTGTGAGATATGAAGGACTTTGGAATTGATCCTGACTGCAGACCCAGATTAAGGGACCACTTGGGCCCCCCTCCCCACCTGGGGCCCCAGCCCCTCCACCACCATGGGGGCTCCCTGCCTGGGCCAGTGCTGCGGGGGGGGAGGGGGAGAACAGAGACCACAGTCCTACTCTGCCCCTGGGTTGGCTGGTCCACCCCTGGGGGTGGTGTGGGCCAGACCTATTTCCTTTGCTCCATTCCGGGTATGGGGCCGGCTGGGTCACAGCATGGTTCCAGTGCAGCCTTCCAGAGCTGTGGCCCTGGAGGGCCGCACTGGAGGCCATACCAAGAGCCAGCTGGCCCCGGGGCCTGCCCCTGCCCCCAGAACAGAATGGAGTAAACAGAGCTGGCCCATCCCATCCCGGACATGGACCAGCCAGCCCAGGGGTGGGGCAGGAGTGCCTCTGGCCCAGGGCCCTGCCCCCTTTCCCCAGTGCCAGCAGGGCAGGGGCTCCTTGCCCCCCAATGCTGTGGGAGCTGATCAGGGCTGGGGGGAGAGGGCTGGATATGGTAGGGGTCATAGGGGCTGGAGCCTAGCACTAATCCAGCCCTGCCTGAATGATGGGAAATCTTGGCAAGTGATCACAACAAGTGGCTTCATCATCAGGGCATCAAAGTCCATGACAGAAGCTGGCTTCAGCAGCTTGAAGAGAAAAGAGCTTGTTGTAAGCAAGCAGCTTCCGACCCAGACACATATATTGCAATAGCTGCTAAGGACTAGGCAAATCTCTGATTGGACTATTTAGTCACATGAGACATTGCAATCTATCTATATCACAAATTGCATTTTCCACCGTCTCTCACAGATGATTGGATTCCAGTCACTCAAAATCAATCAGATATTGTCATTTATTGTAAAAGTAGGTATTTCTTTAAGGGTTTTCTTCTTTTTGCCATTTTTAGTCAAGTAGATATAACGGATAAGTGATTTCTTTTTAAAATACACTATAACATAACCAATTTTCTCCATTATTCTGTCATTTTCTCTGTTGGATATGGTCCCATGAGTATTTTTTTATTTTACAAAACATTTTTACAGGGAAATGAAATCATTAAATAGTGTTGATAGCCTAAAATAAATATTTTGTCAGGTTTTTTTTGACTCTCCATATCTGTAAACTGCTTATCATAAGGGGAGGGGAAGCAATCCTGAATGGTATACATTCAGTAGGACAAAAAGCAAATACACTGATTATGTGAAACTGTGTCTGGTGAATCCCCAGTGCAGTAAAAAGTAGAACAAGCACAGTGGTTGAGTTCTCTTTACTTTTTACGTTCCCTAAAGCTCTTACGTCTGTTAAAGAATACAATTTCAAATCAAGTAGTTAGGAGGTTAAAAACTTAATTGTATGGCACTAGTTGTCAATCTATTTTTTAAGTTAATATCCAATATGTCAGGAGCATATTTTACATAAAATCCATAAAGAAGGGAATATGCAGATTTACTTTTTACATAATAGTAGAATAGTTCATGTTGATGAACTACATTAAATACTACTAAGAACATCTTTAATTTCTGCTGGATATATGAAGGTGGGTGTCTCACTAGTACTACTTATTTTTATAATTGCCAGATATAGGAAAGTGAATCTAATATTTCTTGAGTGAAGCATACTCCTGACTTCTGTGAATTTCACTGCCTTTCACAGGATGACAATGTAGAGATCTGTAAATATGAATAGCTTTTTATCTCGCTCCTGAAGGACCTTGAAATTTCTTGCAGCTTCTTGGCTTTTGAGTGGTCTCTATGACTATAGAATATTAATAGCTGCTCTATGTCTCTCAGTCTTCCCTGAGGGCAGCGATCCAATTCTATGCATCCACTCAGTTTTAGTCTGGCCATTTTTCAGATCCATTTTAAGCACAGCAGAAATTCATTGTTTGGAGAAGGATACAGATGGTTTTCCTTCCGTTCTTTTGCAAAGTCCAATCTCTGTTCAATTTTTCCACTTTCCATGGGGCTCAAGGTCTTGCAGTTTGTCAGGCAGTACTTTCATTTGATCTGTCTCTTTTGACCTGTCTTTCAGGATATGAAACCCAGTCTTTCAGATCTGTTTCCATTTCTCTGCCAGCACCCTGAATACTGCTATTTCAGTGCTTATTTCTTCTAATTCATTGCCCATTTTAGCGTCCAGTTTGGGAAATGTTGAGTCCAAAATAGCTGTACCTTGTGTCTGATAATTTCTGCTCCAGCTCATTGTCAGTGTTCTCTGACTCTTGTGGTACAGTCCCTAATCCCGCAATTGGCTCTGCACAGAGAGTCACCAGTGGCTGAACAGCCCTAGGCTATGTCTACACTTAGTGATTTAGGTCAACTTAAATAAGTCAACTTTAATAAGTCGACTTTAAGCCGACCTTATTAAGTTGACTTAGAGAGTCCACACAGGACTCCTAAGTCAACTTAAAGTGGGCCTTACTAACTCAATTTAGAGAGTCTACACTAAACTCTTTAAGTCGACTAGTTAGGTCCAGGGGGAGCCAGCCCCACATGGGGCTGGCCCTCCCTCAGGCAGCAAGCCTCAGACCGCTCTGCTCCCTAGTGGTCCCGGCTAGAAGGAAGCCGGTGGCTCCCCTCTGCCTGGGACCCATGCGGGTCCCGGCAAAAAGGGAGCCGCTGCTTACTTCTTGCTGGGATCCAAGGGGGTCCGGCTAGAAGGGAACACGGAGGTCCAGGCCAGAACGGAGTCCTGCGACTCCCTTCTGGCTGGGACCGTGCTCCAGCTCCCGGGAAGCCTCCGGAGGCTTCCCAGGAGCTGGAGCGTGGTTCCGGCTAGGAGGGAGTGCTCGGGTTCCTCCTAGCCGGGACCGCGGGGGTCCCTTCTCTCTAGGACCCCTGCGGGTCCCGGCAAAAAGGGAG